>NC_061170.1:29372162-29647162 GCF_022113875.1 Hydra vulgaris | reverse complement strand
AAAATTGATATTATGATAAAGTGGTTTTACTAACATGTAAAATTAAAACAAAAAAAAATTAACAGAAAAAAACAACAGAAAAATTTGAATTTTATTTAAACAAAATAATAATTAGGGTTATGGTTTATGAGATATTTTCCTTGAGAGGAAATCCATGAATGAGAGACAAAATTTTAAGCCTAAACTTTTATTAATGACACTGTTAAACATTTTCCAAAAAAATATCTAGAACTTAACACCTTAGATAAAATACATGATTTAGTAGTCTGAGATTTGGGGACCTTTTGCGCCTGGTTAAATACAGAAGATTAAGTTCTGCATAAACCTGGCTTTCAGCATTACATTTCTTTGTTATTTTTTTAAATTAATTTTTATTAAATGATTTCTCAGAACTAAAGGTGGAATATAAATTTTACATAACCAACATATAATAGATATTGGATATGTATATATATTCAGCCAGAATTTAAATGATTGTCATGATTTTCATCAAAATATAATAAAGTAATATAAAATAGATTATCAGAAAGTAGTTAAAATAATTCAATCAATATAATAATATTTATTTTTCTTCTAAGCTCAAAAAATCAACATTAACTTTCAAAAATCTTTAAAAGTCATAGAGTCAACGCACATATCTGATATTCAGGACAGATTCAGGATCATCATCATGATCACCCTGCTACTAGTAACATGTAATGTTACCATGTCCTACTACCTTGCAGGATTTGCATTTCTAAGCAAAGGATAAGAGATATAAAGTCTGATAAACATCCCTGCCTTAGGGTTCTTGTTTAAGTAAAGGCGAGGTATATAATATATATACCTATAAGTACATATATTATAAACCTCAAGGTTCATAATATATACATATATTGTAATATAGTATAAAGAGATTAAGAGATAAAGAGATTGTCTCAATAAAAATAATAATCTTGGGCAAATGGTAACATGTAACTACTGACTTGTAGAAGGCATCTGAAGCAAAGACTTAAGGATATAACTCCTTTTTTGTATTTTTTAGATACGCAGCTTTAAAATATTTCTAAACCACTTTTTAACTATGTAACTCTGAAGTTAGTGGCCTCACTCTCACACTCAACTCTCAGTGGCCTTTTTGAGAGTGAATATTTATGTATATAAATTTAGTAAAAACAAGGTAAAATTAACAAGATAAAATAACACTAACAAGATAAAATAACATTTTTCATAACTTTTTTATAATAATGTTTATACAGTATATTATACAATATATATTAGCTACTATAAATATATTTTATATAAAATTTTTTTCTTCTCATGCTTAAGAATTAAAAACTTTAGCCTATATTATTTATAGTATTATAAGTGACTATCTTGCTGCAATAAAATGTTTACCTCATCTAAAGTTGAAAATCCATTCATTGACATCAATACATGTAATGCTAAACACAAAAAATCTGCATCTGTTTCACAACTCTCTTCCTTTGATAAAACTGCTAATGCATCAACTATATCACAGTGAGATAAGTTTGAACCATGATTTCTATAAAAGTTTACAACCAATAATTTTTTAAAAACAACAAATAAGTACAAGAGACATAAAATGGATAATTTTATTCATCTTATTTTAGGTAAAACCCTATGCGCAAAAAGAGATCTTTACAAATAAGGTCTATAAATGAAATTTCAATAGTCCCACTTAAATAAGTAACTAGTAAAAAAATTGATGTAAATTGATGAACTTATTGTGATTCAGGTATGTGTGAACAGAAATAAAGTTAAAAGAATCAGGAATAGGAATGAGGTTATACTTGAGATACTTAGATAAGTAGATGAGGTTATACTTAGAGATAATTACTTAGAGATACAATGTTGACATCTGAAAAATGTAAAACTCTCTCTGCTCTACTTATCTGTTGGACATACACAGAAAATAAATTTAACATTGAATTAATTAATTGCTAATTTAAATATGATTGCTCCCTTATCTCACCATTTAACATATCAAATATAATTGTCTAAATAGAAATGAACTTTTACTTTATAATTAATTTACTGTGTTAACAGCTCAATATTGATTGGTTAAAGTATCGTACTTGTGTGAGCAGGTCAACACCAATTGAGCTCAACACTGATTGGTTAATGATTCCTGTAAAGTTTTTCAGTTCAAGTCTTGATTTATTTTGCTGATTTAATCCTTATTGTGTCTTTACTATGATTATTTTGTAACAGATTTTATCAGTTTTATTATTTTTTTATTATTTTGCATGTTTATTGACTGTCTATGCTAATAAGCCAAACAAATTAATTTAAGCAAATAATATTTCATAAGCTTGTATTTATTTTTGATATATTTTAATCATTTTTATTGTATTAAAAAAATTTGATTAAAAAATTTATTTAATAGGAAGTTTACCAAATTAAAAAAATACCCAAATAGATATTCTGTCTTCTTTTAAACAACGACATGATAATTATTGATTTTAAACTTTAATTTGAAGTTTAAAATCAATAATTGTAATATAACAATTTAATATTATTAACTTGGAATGTGAAAAGAAAATCTTGAAAATCTTGTAGTTAAAAAGTTATGATTTCTTTATTACCATCAGAGTTTTTGAAAATAACATAACGTTTGGAAAGTTATTTGAGTTTCTGAACTCCTCGAATTCGTTTGTTAGTTTGTCTCTCAGACAAAAAATTTAAAACCTGGAAGATAGAAAACAAAATTATTTTGAAGTCATTTAAAGAAATCCAAGTTTAAGTTGATCAAATTATATTTAAAAATTTTCAGTTATATATATATATATATATATATATATATATATATATATATATATATATATATATATATATATATATATATATATATATATATCAGGCCTTCTTGTAAGAGGCGTGCGATCGGACGCTTTATATGACCACACATTTAGTTCTTTGTTTTTAAAACTTGACCACGGCTCTTTAAAAAAGCATCAACTTTGTTCAAAAAAACTTTTAAAATAAAGTACTATATATATATATAAAAAAATAAAGTACTATATATATATATATATATATATATATATATATATATATATATATATATATATATATATATATATATATATATATATATATATATATACACACAGTTTAGATACTTATATACACACAAACATGTAAATGCTTGTATATATAGATATATGCTGTTTTTTTCAAAAATGATAAATCTCATACTAATACAGTAAAATAAGTGCACATAATTTAACCAAAGAGTTGTAGAAAGAAGTAAAAAAAATACATACATACACACATATACATACAAATATACATACATACTTGATTTCATCATTCAATTTTGTATTTTTAACTACTACATCTGTTGTGGGTTTTTCATTAACTTTTAGAGGTTGAGTATTTAAACTGCATAATAAATCAGGTTTATTTTCATCCAACATTGCCAGTAACTCAAGTGCATAATCTAGATTTGTTGCCCCATATGTGTTGATAACTTTAAAAATATCTTCCTAAAGATAATATATATATATATATATATATATATATATATATATATATATATATATATATATATATATATATATATATATATATATATATATATATATATATATATATATATATGTATATATATATTTATATATATTTATATATATTTATATATATTTATATATATGTATGTATGTAAGTATGTATGTATGTATGTATGTATGTATGTATGTATGTATGTATGTATGTATGTATGTAAGTATGTATGTATGTGAATAAGTATGTATGTATGATTATACATAATATACAATATATATAAATATATATCTATATATATATAAAGTTTTAATAAGACTTGTTTTTCTCCTAAACGCAAATCATCAATAACTCAGTGGTTTAGTGAGCTGTCATCAGTGTCATTTCGGGGGTTCAAGACCTTCCCTTAACATAAATTTTAAAATTTTTTCAATCTTGCCTATGTATTATAGCAATATATATATGTATATATATATATATATATATATATATATATATATATATATATATATATATATATATATATATATATATATATATATATATATATATATATATATATATATATATATATATATATATATATATATATATATATATATATGTATATATATATATATATTTATATATGTTTATATATATGTATGTATATGTATGTATGCATGTATGTATGTATGTATGTATGTATGTATGTATGTATGTATGTATGTATGTATGTATGTATGTATGTATGTATGTAAGTATGTATGTATGTATGTATGTATGTATGTATGTATGTATGTATGTATGTATGTATGTATGTATGTATGTACGTATGTATGTATGTGTATATGTATGTATGTATGATTATACATAATATACAATATATATAAATATATATCTATATATAAAAAGTTATAATAAGACTTGTTTTTCTCCAAAACGCAAATCATCAATAACTCAGTGGTTTAGTGAGCTGTCATAAGTGTCATTTCAGGGGTTCAAGACCTTCCCTTAACATAAATTTAAAATTTTTTTTAATCTTGCCTATGTATTCATAGCATTATATATATATATATATATATATATATATATATATATATATATATATATATATATATATATATATATATATATATATATCAGGATGTAAACTAGCCCTGTAGGGCCTCATTAAATGTGGTATTCCCAAATGCTCACAAAATTAAAATTCCCAATATAAAAGTAAAAAAAATTTATTCTTTAAATAAAGTTTGCTAAATAAATATTTAAAGGGATCCCAAACTCCCAATACATGTTGTGTTCATATTAAAGATAATGTTAAAAAAAAAAAAGGTTTGAACCAAGTTTTTTAGATTAAAAAGAATTAATGAATGTATACCGAGAAAAACAACACATAAATTGGGTAACACCAAATATAATATGTTTTTTAACGCGCGTTATGACATTTTGACATTTTTAAATTACCATCTATCTTGAATTATTGCCATTAATCAATTTCTTAATTATTGCGTTAATTAAAAATAATTTGTCCGTATTTTTGTTAAATAATAGTTGTATAAAATGAACAAAAATATACGTACTTCATGTTTTTAATTTGATGGTTATAAAATATTGAACAGTAAACTTATAATCAAAATTTATAATGCCGACATGTGCTGCTATTAACTGTAATTGTAATGCAAAACCAGTATCTCTCATATCCTATTATGAATTTTCATATCTGATACTACTGTCAACTGTATTGTTTAGTGTATTCTTGTACATTTTTTTCATAACCTTAACAGGTTCTAATTGTTATGGAGTTGCCAACATTTTAAATGTTTCGTTATCACAAATCAAATGCAAAATAAAACGATATTCCCTTTTTATCCATATCCAATTCAGCAAATTTAGCAACATTGGTAAGTAAAGCTTTAATATTTGTTTTAATTTAAAAACAAAAGAAATAACTAAGATATATAAATCTAAAAGTTATTAAGATATCTGTAAAAAATAAGTTGTTTCTATAACAAAAAAAAATTATTTATTATTTTTACTTTTTACAAAATTTTTTTTGCGATGTTTGAAAAAATAGTACAAATAAATTTGTTTTGCTGTATGTTAAAAAAAATACTACATCGTACTTTTTGAATTAAAATAGAAAAACGCAACTTTGTTTACTTACAGTTTTCATTTGTTAAAAGTCTATTGTGACGTCAAATACTAAAACTTTTATGAATTAAACGCGCTTCAAAGGAATCGACGAAGTCTGTAGATTGTGACATATAATTTAAAGACTCCGAGTTTTTAAATAAAATGGAGAAGGCGAGCTTCGGCTAAAACAACAACATTAGTTTTTCTCGATATGCATTCATTATTTATTTTTAATCAAAAAAACTTGGTTCAAATCTTTTTTTTTAACATTATCTTTAATATGAACACAACATGTGTTAAGAATTTGGGATCCCTTTAATGATAGTTCTAAAAATTATTGAAAACTAATTACTATTAAAAACTAATAGAAAATAACATAAAAAATTATAACTTATTGTTTAAAACTTGAAATAAATTTACCATTATTGGTATAACTACACGCTTGCATAACTGCAAAAATGTCTCTTGGAAAAAAACTTTTTGAGAATTGGGGTTTTCCAAAAATCCCTAAAATCACTCGGAAAAAAAATTTAATTCTCTAAATTTGCAAATGATTTTTTGCAATGCGTTCCAACAACAGCAAATATTATTTTAAAAAAGTTAGCAAGAAATAAAGGACAATTTAAAAAATTACAAATTTGTTTGGTTTAACACCCACAAATGCTATTTCTCTAAAGGTAACGCCCTTTTTGGCTGAAAGGTTAGATAAGTGAAATAAATGGAATTTGGGAAATTTTTTGACGAATTCCCAATTTCATAAAAACGCTGTACCAAATTTATTCCTAGTTATTACCCTGTATATATATGTATATATATATATATACATATATATATATATATATATATATATATATATATTATATATATATATATATATATATATATATATATATATATATATATATATATATATATATATATATATATATATATATAATCAATTATATATTCTGGAAAAAAAGATCTAACTTCCACGGTCGTTACATATAGTCAAATAGTTATAAAAACTAGTTTAAAGTAAAAAAACCTCTTTGATGATATAAAACATATTATAGACACATATAGTTATAGTGATAATAAAAATTGCAATAAATTAACAAAACATCAATAATAAAAATAATTAATTGTATAATAATAAGAATAACAATAATAATACTACCAGTAAGTATAATTAACACCCAATAATAATGATTAAAATAAAAACATGATAAGAATAAATACAATACATATATAACGGAATTGTTAAGTAAATATTTAATAGAAAGCTGTTCATTAATTACGTCAACAAAAATTATAAAAACCAGTAACTAAAAGAACTAAATCAATACAATCTTCCATACAACAATCAATTATATATACAAAGTTAGAGTTACAAACAGTAATAAACTGACAAAACGTAACTAATAACGTTGACATAAAAACGATTATTGATAAAAGACTACAAAGACTCAATAAATATAATAATTTTAGTTTTTATAATATAATAACAAAAATATATTGTGTATAATAAACAAATAAAGATAATATAAACAAAAAAACACTTATTATACATAAAATTAAGGTTAATAAAAGTAAAAAAATGCATTAAATGCATAAACAACTTATAAATATAACAATAAAAATACACATCAATATAAACAATGTATTCACTAAACAAAATTTAAAAGTTTTTTCGTGTTCTTTTCTTTTAATGACATTATTGTTTCTGGTAAACTAACCTAATTCATTTTGTATTTTTTTTTTTTTACTCTACATTTTCGAACTATTTTTTCTTTTAACGAATCTTTTTTTTCTATTTGGTACGTTATTTTGACTTGCTTTTTATCTTTATTTGTTTATATCTTTTGATCTTGTTTTACTTCATTTTGTTTTATAATTTGATATTTTTAAAATAACATTTTGATTTTTTTTCTCCATTTTATTTCTTTCTTTTTTTGCCGTTAAATAAAGCCAATATATATATATATATATATATATATATATATATATATATATATATATATATATATATATATATATATATATATATATATATATATATATATATACACATACACAAATATATACAAATATATATACATATATATAAATATATATATATATATATATATATATATATACACATACGCAAATATATACAAATATATATATACATATATATATATATATATATATATATATATATATATATATATATATATATATATATATATATATATATATATATACATATATATATATATATATACATATATATATATATATATATTTATATATATATATTTATATATATTTGATATATATAATTATTTATGTATCTGATATATATATAATTATTTATATATCTGATATATATAATTATTTATATATCTGATATATATAATTATTTATATATCATATATATATAATTATTAGCCCATCCCATTTTGACCTTTATGAACAAATTTTAATATGCAGAGTGTCATAAAATATTCCCTAGGTATTGTTTTCTTAATGAAATTTTTTTATTTTTCACATTTTTTTAGTTTTTAAGGGCATTTTCAAACAAATAGAAATTTACAAATCATTAATAAACTATTTATATCATAAAACCATAAAAAAGGTTAAGATTAAACTACTTCACTTTTTGCAAAAACAAAATAAATAAGTTTCTAATTTTAAAATTATTTACATTTAAACTTTTAGATGTGCAGAGATTATTGTGAACTTGTGGCAAAAAATCAGACCATTAGGTAGAAATTAACAAATATGGAGCTGTTTCACACTCCTTGAATTTCATGAAATTCAAGTTGCATTTTCAATTCAAGTTGCAGGAAGGTTTTTATTCTGAATAATAAAATATTCAAAGAGATCAATTGAATGGCTGACTACATTTCTTTCTCCTGGGCATTGTGATTTTTGATCTGCAATTTTTTGAATAAAACTTAATTTTATAAGTTTTGATATTTTAGTCTTATTATTTAAGAATAATTATGTCATGAATAAACAAACTGTTTAAAAAGAATGATTTGCAAAACGGCTCAAAGCCAGATGTAAAATACAAAGAAAATAACTCTAAACCAATTTTTTTTTACACTGGCATACTTTTCTTAAAATCAGTAGAAATATAGTAAAAATGAAAATAATAGAAGTAACACTTTCATTTTATCTTGTCAAAATTAAGTGTAATAATTTTTTAGCAGTGTCATTTTTAACCTTATTTTATCTACATTTTAAGATCAACGAGACTATTGGCAGATGCATATTGAATATGAGCCTGCTGTAGAGGTAAAAATCAAATCATGCTGAAACAACACAAGGTGTTTTGGCCGGGCACTAGTATCTTTTGACAGAAATCAAAATATAAAAATAGTAAAAGTTCTGTATTAAAAAAAAAGGGACGTTCGAAAAGATGTAAAAACAGATTGAGCCAAAGTTGAAATCCTTCTTAAAGCAATTTTTGTTGATAAAGACCAGCCACTAGGTCTTGAGTTGTTTATTTCACTAGACTACTGGTTAATTTTTAATATTATAAGTAATAGTTTGAAAAAATGCTTAAGGATGAGATTTCTTCAGACTTTTTGGATACAATGATTTTTAAAACTTTTAAAATCTTTCAAAGTCGCTAACAACTCACAGCAAATTTGTAAATCTATTAAACATAATTTAAGAAATTTCTCAAAACATTTTTAAAAATAAATTGCAGGGTAGGATATTTATTTTTTAAAACAAGAAACGTTTTTTTTGTTTTAAGAAAATTATTTTGTAATAAAACATTTAATTTTGCTGTGCTTTCAGTAAAATATATTCAAGATAATGTAGAGTGTGTGATAAGCTTAGAGAAGCTTAAGAAGCTACTTTAAACAAAGAGTTCTTGTAAAGAACCATTAAAAAAGCAGAAGAGTGGATTCAAGGAGCTAGCTACGACCACTGCTTTTTCATTTTCTTGTTATGGAATGGTTCTAATAACTTGAATTTTGATCCGATACCTAATTGCAAACTCTAAACCTTAAAAGTACATTTGAAAATTATTTTAATTTCTTGAGATATTTGTCTTGAGATACTTGTCTTGAGATATTTATAAGCTGAAAATTTATATTTATATAAATATTTATTGAACATTTGCAGCATTTAAACACTGAATTCTGAAGCAAATTTGCTTCAGAAACAAGAGATCTGTGGCAGCAACAGATCCAGTATTTGTTTGAGATAGGTAACATGTAGCAAAATCCAAACATTTTTATGTTTATACTTATGTCAAACAATGATGCTTTTTAAAAAGTTATAATTATTGGAAGCTAGGAACAAAAAAGCCCTAAAATTTTATCCTCTGCCTCAAACGTGACAAAAAAAAACAAGTTAATGAAATAATTTTTTTGCTATTCTTAACTAAATTTATATACATCGATAAATTTTAAGTATTGTTTTACAATCTCTAAACGTTTAAAAACTATGACCATGTAAAATTTGTAACCTTCTCAGATTGAGGGGGTTTAAACTTTATATGGTCATAATTTATGAACGCTGAGAGATAATATTATGAAACTTAAAATTTATCGATGAATAGACTTAGTTAAGAAAAGCATAAAAATTAATTTATCAACTTGTTGCTCTCACATTTGGGACAGGAGGGATAAAATTTTAGGTTTTTTTCATTCAAATGTTTGGTGTTTGCACCATGTCTGTTACCTATCTCAAACAAAATAAATGTTGGATTCTTCACTGATCTGTGGTTCGATGTCTACTCTAGGTTTTTTTTTTACCATTAAGCAAGCGTAAACTTCCAAGCAAAAGACTCTATGATGCTCTATGACTCATGCTCTATGATGTGAGGTTTTCTTGGAGCACTTAAAATAACTACAGAAAAAATGTGTATATATATTTTTGAATCACATTGATGCGTTTTAATCTTGTTTAGTTTACAACAAAAGTCTTTTACCCAATCTTTTCTGGAAACCATATTGGATTTGGATTTCTTTGATCTAAGGCTCCAGTAACAGTATTTTTTTTAAAAAAAAAAAAACATTTGATACCAAAATAAAGAAAAAATCATAAAGTTTGTTGTATAATTGAAAAAAAGCTTTAAGATCAGCAAAAAAAGTTTAAAGATCAGCAAAAAATCACTTTACAATAGACAAAATGCTAATTTATCTATTATAATCAGTGAAAGATAATTACAAAATATTTATTAAATTATTCATTTTCATACAAATATGAACTCTACACCACTCATTAGCCACTCCACATAAAAATTGGTTGTCAAAATTTTTTGGAAATGGCACATATATATATATATATATATATATATATATATATATATATATATATATATATATATATATATATATATATATATATATATATATATATATATATATATATATATATATATATATATATATACAACCCTCGGAATTAGGAAAATTGAGGTCAGCAATAATTTGCCAACCTCAATCTTTTAGAGGTTGGCATCAGGTCGGCAAATGCAAAGGTCTTACCATAAAACATCAAAACGAGGTCGGCAAAATCGAATTTTTCATGCCGACCACAAACACGTTTAGGTTGGCCGTTAGATCAGCATTGCCGAATGCCGACCCTAATTCTGAGGGTTGTATATATATGTATGTATGTATATATATATATATATATATATATATATATATATATATATATATATATATATATATATATATATATATATATATATATATATATATATATATAATAGCAAAAAAACTTCAAATTGTTAAGATGAAATTTTAAAGTTATCTCATATTATACATATATTAAACACGATTGCTCCATATACTGCCTGCAAACTCAACATGCTGAAGACGTTTATATTTACAGACATTTGCATGTAATGCTGTAAAAATGGCAGAACAAAAATATATATTCATAGCAAAAAAATAAATGTAGCAAAAAAGATTTTTATTGTTAAAATAAAATTTTTCTAGAAACAGGCATTTCTCTTTTTTTAACTCTAAAGCATCACTTTCTGGAGTAGCAGGAATGTCTTTATTAGTTTTCAGACCATACATTTTTTTAAGACCGCCTGCAGCTTAATAGGACTAATTACCTGAGCACATTAATAACAAAAATATCTCTATTATGACATATGCGCAACAAATTTTTCCTGGTGCTTTAATGTTTTTAGAAACTTTAGGCTTTTTTAAAAATCCTCTCCCTTTCGTTTGTTATAGTGTATAATATCTTTACATATGTTATGTGTATAATATCTATAAAACTTCAAAAGTGTTTTATTTTAGATTTTTCTGAAGCAAAGTGCCAAATATTTTATATTTGGCGCTTTGCTTCATAAACTCTGCAAGCTAACCACTCAGTCGCACAGGTATGTTGTTTAACCAAAAATTTACAACTACATGATAAATAAAAGACTTTATAAAACATAAATAAATGCTATAGATCAAAATTAAGATGTTGCCGTAATGTAATTTTCAAGTGAAAATAAAACTGTAAAAATTGAATATATATATATATATATATATATATATATATATATATATATATATATATATATATATATATATATATATATATATATATATATATATATATATAAAATTATATTTTGTATTTGTAAAATACAAAATATAATTTATAACAAAAACTATTGTACATATGTTCAATTGTAAACTTATTTATTTATATTACATAAAAACAAGTTTTTTCTTTCAAAGTTTTCAAAGATTCGGGTGATTAGGCAGCCGTTTATAGTTTTTTTTTCTGATGTTTGTTGCTATGATGACAGAGCACACTTTGTTGTAACTTTATATTTGTAAGGTTATTTTTATTTCTTGATTTTGTATTATATGGCTGACAATTGCCTTGAAACATGGCATTGAAGGTTAAAATTAGCATGAAACTATTAGTAGCATAAAAAGTTGTATTTTCTTTGTTTACAAATTTATATAAATCTATATATATATATATATATATATATATATATATATATATATATATATATATATATATATATATATATATATATATATATATATATAAATTTGTAAACAAAGAAATATATATATTTATAAACACACACAAATATATTTAAGAGCATATATGGATCAGCAGTCTGAATTCAAACTGTAATAGGGGTTGTTGGGGGCTTCAGTACATACGACTGATATAGAGCAAACATGCGTAGAGTGTTGCAACATCAAAAAAGAGTTTGAGTTAGGGCAGAGATCATTTTTTCATTGTTTTTTTTTTTTTTATCTTTTTTAGAAAAAACTGTATGGAAAAATAGTCAGCAAAAGAATATCTATATGAGCTATAGTAGATGTACTATATACATACATATATATATATATATATATACATATATATATATATATATATATATATATATATATATATATATATATATATATATACATACATATATATTCTTCTCTTTTCCTTTTTAGAAAAGGTGTGTGGTCGCACACCTTATATGACCACAAATTTAATATTTTGTTTTGACAACTTGGCCTTGGGTCTTGAAAATTAACCTTAGCACTACAATAACTTAGTGCTATTAGTAAAACTATTAACCTTAAACTATTAATTGAGAAGCATTTAAATTAAATTAATTATGAGGTTTAAACTACTAATTGAGACATTACTAAATTACATTATACATTATTTATATGCTTTTATTTTCTCTAGTTTATCCTTTAATTATTTTATCATTCGTTAAACTTGTTTCTCTTTTCAGTTTTTGTTTTGTTTATTTCTTATTTTCTCATTAAATTAGGATTAGGATTTTTTAGACGTGCAAATATTTAAATATAAAAATATCTGTGGTTAAGTTGTAAAAAAAAAAAATTGTATGTGTGGTCATATAACAGGCCTTCTCAGGAGACGCGTGTGGTCGCACGCCTTGAATGACCACGCATATATATTTTTTTGTTGATAACATGGCCACGATTTTTTTTGCATTTATTAAAAATGATGCATTTTAACTGCTCATCTTTTTTTTTTTATTATTAATAATTCATTATTATAGTTATTAATGAGAAAATAAAAACATTAAAATAACATATATGGGCAATTCCATTTTTAACTTACGTTACACGGGCAACAACTTTATCAAGCAAATATGCTTATTTAAACTTTTAAATTAAACTTTTAGCAATTTTGTATGAAAGCTGTTAGTCTAATAAATAAAATAAGCTTAAAAGTTATGAGTTCCGCCAAAAGATAGCAAACTTATTACTAAAAATGCCATTTGCACTTATGTTACACGGAAAACAAGGTAAAAAAACAAATTCAACTTATAGGTCTCATTTCTGCGAATCAGTAAAGCAGTTTGTATTAGAAACTTTTACAAAATGCAGAGAATTCTATACCAATTTAAAATTTTTATAAAAACTTTTTTAAAATAAACTTGTTTTTAAGATACTGTATTTTTTACTTAAATTACATCACTAACATTATCGAGCGGTTATCATGATTTTTTTTATAGTTACGTAACAAAAAAATTGAATAAGTATTGAACTCATTCATTAAAAATAATTAACAAAGAAATTTTTTAAAAACTGGTGGCACTCTTCCTGAGTGCTTTTTCATAACATTCATGAAAGTTATCAAACTGGAAATAGTTTTTTTGCAAGACCAAGAGCAACTTCAGAAAAATATTTTAGTTTTACATCTTTATTATTACTTAATTGAGTCATTGGTTTGTCGAAGTTTTTATTTACACTTCTTACGTTTATGCGTATTGTTTTATTTTTATAAGATTGAATTTTTAAAATGCTGCTAAGTTAAATTTTTAAATATTTAAATATTTTCTAAACATCTATATGTCAACCAAAATAATAGTACATAAATAAACAAAAAAAACAATAAAATAAATAATTTTAATACATATAAAAAAAAAAAGTTATTTTTTTAATTCTCCGTATATAAAAAGTTTCAGTTAAAACCTTGTCAACAGGAAGCCAATAATAAGCCAACAGGAAGAAATAATAATTACTCAATTCATTTAGTAAACAAAAACTTAATGAAAAATCGCCAGAATTTTATTAAATGCATGAAAACAAATATATATATATATATATATATATATATATATATATATATATATATATACACATACATACATATATATATATATATATATATATATATATATATATATATATATTATTTTTATCTTTTTATTTTATCATTAATTACGAATATATGTATGTGCATTATTGTTAGGTTTTTATTTTCTCATAAATAATTATAATAATAAATTACTAATAATAAAAAAAAACCAATAAGATGACTAATTAGTTTGATTTTTTCAGCGCGTTTTTAAAATGCGTCATTTTTGTTAAATGCAAAAAAAATCGTGGCCATGTTATCAACAAAAAAATATATATGCATGGTCATTCAAGGCGTGCGACCGCAGGCATCTTCTTAGAAGGCCTGTATAATGTGTGTGACCACAGACCTCTCCTAAAAAAACTTGATATATATAAATTATAATGGCTAAATTATAGCTCACGCAAGAAAAACTATGTAACAGTACTGTTTTGAAGTTTTATTACAGTAATATTATAATACGCAATCATAAAATCAAAAATTTTTGTTAAGGAACTTAAATGTAATAATATGCTTAAATACTTTCTTATCAAGCATATCAAGCATTTTTCTTTACCCTGAGCATATTTTACTTGTGCGTAGCAATCATTCCTTTTTTAACATAAAACCCTTTATGAATATATACATAAATATATACATATTTATAACAAAAAAAAAAAAACATACCTTTTTAAAACCTAAAGATATCAATGTAGATTCTAAATTACTTTCATGTATAATATTATCTGCTGAAGGTATGATAAAAAGCCGATCACCTGACACCAAGCCTAGACTCGCTAAACTTTGTGTGCTATCTAAAATAGTTTCTCGGTTATTCAATGATAAAAACCAAGTACTATAAAGAAATAAATATATAATCAGATAATTTTACACAAAAAAAATTTTGAATATATATATATATATATATATATATATATATATATATATATATATATATATATATATATATATATATATATATATATATATATATATGTATATACACACAGGGCACAGGGGCTATTCTAGGGAAAAAATATGGGTGGCAGTACGCTTCCCTGTCGCAGAGAAATTTAGCTAAAATAATGCCGAATATCAGCGTTTTTTTGCGAAAAAATCAATATTTGCCATTTAAAGCTTAAAAAAAAAAGTTCCTCAAATTTTTTTTTGGGTAGTGACCAATGATGGTTGATGGAGTCCAAAATTTAGTTTTTACAAACTGCCCATTATCTGAATTAATTCCAAAATGTAAAGGTGAACATTGGAACCTCTTTATTTCCAGAGCTTTGCACACTTTTTGATCTAATTTTTTTGTTTCAACTTTAATTGTTTTTACATTTTTCCACTTTATTTCTTGTAGGCAAAACTTATTATGGGTGGCTATTGCAGACTGATAATGTTTACCCTTGTTTAAACTTTTTAGATGTTTAATTCGAGTCCTAATTTGAAGTTTAGTTTTGCCTATGTATCTCTTTGAGCATTTGCATTCAATCAAATAAGTTCCAAGATGACAATGTGGCAATTTAGTTTTGTTTTTTGATGTTAGTTTCAGAGATAGTGATGGTAGCCACGGTAACAATATAGTAGGGAGGTTAAGGGAGATTAAATTTTGTTGATTTTAAGGGACTGTTTATTTCCAATTAAGTTTGCAATCTGTTTAAGTTGGCATATGTTGGACCCATTTTCGTTAAACATTTGAATAAGGAAATTAATCTTATCTTGTAAATATAAATTACTGCATATAGAATAAGCCCTGTGAAAGCAAACTTTAAATATTGCGTTTAGAATCTTAGGGTCATGATTTGAGTGAGGTTTAATTTAGATATTAGTTGTAACTTCCTTTCTGTAAACTTTAAACTCGTATTTTCCTTTGCTGTTATTTATTATAGTTAAATGGAGGAAGTTTAGAGTTCTATTTTCACTTTTAGTTTTGATCCTATATTGTATTGCAGGGTGCTGTTTGTTTAAGATTATTAGGAATTGTTCTGCTTCTTGAGTGTTGGAAAATCTAGTATGACTATCGTCAACATGTTGTAAAAATGATTTTGCAAGTACCATGAATGAAAGACCCATAGGACCAGAAATCTCAAGTTCATGGATTTTATTGTTCCACAGGAAATAAGAACAGCGTAAACAAAGCTGAGTTGTCTTGGTTCATTTATAGTAAGCTTGGTAGAATATTTGCGCGAATTATCCTTATTTAATTGGTCTATAAGAATTAAAGTGGCTTCCTTTAGTAGTATTGATGAAAACAAGTTTATTACATCAGATGAAACTTGAATCTTGGTTCTGTCAATCTCCCATATGTTTGCTTTACTAAAAAAAGAACTTTTCAGACGTGTTTGGTTTTTGTTTAAGAAAGGTTGTATTTTCTTTACTAAGTAGTTCGATATTCCATAATTAGAAATGCTGATAGTTGATATAACAATTCTCATAGGATAGGATTTTTCAGGTTTGTGAGCTTTATTTAGACCATATATACGAGGCGGGATAGGATCTTTTGTATATGTTTTTGTATATGCTCTGGCAGCCAATCTCCAACCTTTGTCACATCGTCGTAATGTTGCTTCTCTTTCTCTTTTCTACAAATACTATAATGGGCACTGCTCTAAAGAGCTAGCGTCCTTTGTGCCATCTACTAAAATTCATTCTCGTGTTACTCGCCATTCAATTAAGTCTCATCCTTTTTCTGTGACTGTTCCTAAGTGCTTCAAAAACTCTTATTCTTCTAGTTTTTTTCCTCGAACATCAGTTCTTTGGAATTCGCTTCCTTCATCTTGCTTTCCTGATTCATATAATTTGCAATCTTTTAAGTCATCAGTCAATCGTTATCTTGCTCTACAGATTTAGTCTTTTCTCTTCCAGTAACTTCCAACTCTTATAGTGGTTGCTTGCAGCCTTGTTGGAAGTGAAAATGTTGAAAAAAATATATATATATATATGTACTATCATATTTTGTTTTCAAAAATCGCTTTTTTATTAAGTTGTGAGAGATTTAATTTTAATAGCATAACTAGATATATATCGATAATTTTGTTTTCCTTAATTTCCATAAGAGCTTATTTTTGTTCTCTTGTTAAATTTTGATTTTTTTTTTTTACCCATTTTAAAACAGTTTTAAGTTTAAAACAGCGTTCTTTGTATGGGTTGTCAACTTACAGATTTTATTACTGTGATTATTTTTAAATTGGTTTTGCAGAATTTTAAACTTTTTAAATAATCTCTCTTTTGATATCAGAAACATTATTTTGCGAACTTTTTCAGTAACTTGTACAACTTTTTTTTAGTCTATTTCTTGAAGATCTTTCTGGAGATTTTTAGTTTGATTAAAAAGCATAAAATACTGTTTTTCAGCATCGTTTTTAATACAAATCAAAATTTGAAATCTATATCAAATAACAATGCTCACTCCTCTCTTTGTATTTACAGGACTGCTAATTCATTATGATTTCAGAATAAGCTTGTGTTTTTCACATTTTTATAAAAATATATACTTGATTGCGGACATTCTAATCAACAGAAACATTTTTAGTTTAATTTAAAATAAGTAATAGTTAAAAATAATAAAAAAGGATTTCTTTTAAACAAAAGATATGTGAAAAATTAAAAACAAAGCAAAAGAATCTTACGCTTTTACGAAATCTTGTAGTTTATATACTTAATAAATATATAATAGACTTATACTAAATAACATATGTTAGTGTAAGTATATATATACTTATAGAAATATAATATATCAATAACTTATATGCTGACATATATTTTAAGAAATATGTTGTGAAAATTGTGACATTACATTTTTTCTTTAGTTGAAAATAGTGACATTACATTTTTTCGTTTCTTGTTTGTGAGCACGCTTCCAAAAGTTTCAATTCAAAGTTAACAAATATATTTTTTATACTTATAATTTATTGGAACTTTTTGTCTTCAATTTTTTATTTTTGTTTCATTTTAACTTTTTTAATAAATAGACTTATCAGCTTAACTGATTTGAAAATATCAGTCAAAATATTGACTTTATTTTATTATATTTAACAAAAAATATTTGATATTCTATTGATTGATGTATTTGAATTTAAGATATATAAGTCATTAGAATGTGATTAAACCTGTACGAAATCAAAGCTATAAGTGAAGTTTTAGTTTGATGAACTTTTTACGCTAGATATTTATTTATAAGATATTTATAAACATTACGCTAGATGTTGTAACTGTAATTTAAAGGGATCCTAAACTCCCAACACATTTTGTGTTCATTTTAAAGATAATGTTAAAAAAAAGGTTTGAACCAAGTTTTTTGATAAAAAATAAATAACGAATGCATACCGAGAAAAACTAAAGTTTTTTGTTTTAGCTGAAGCTCGCCTTCCCCATTTTATTCAAAAGCTTGAAGTTTTTAAATTATACATCGCAATCTACAGACTTCGGTGATTCCTTTGACGCACATATAATTCATAAAAGTTTTAGTATTTGACATCACGGTAGACTTTTAGCAAATTTTGAAATTTTGGCAAACTCTGGAAAAGTTTTTATTTTTAATCATAAGTTTTTTCATTATTTGTTTGTTTATTTTTTATTTTTTTTAACATTTAAAAAGATATTATAAACCTCAAATATTTCATGCTCGTTTGTTGCAATAAATTATTATTGCGCTATATTTTATGGTATAATTGATGAAGTATTTATTATCTCAATCAAGATTCTGATAAAAAATTGTTTTATAATAATTACCCGAATAAAATTATTTACAGCATTTTTATTTGGTTAGACAATATTTCGTCTGAATTTGCTTTGCATGGAGTTTGGGAGGTCAAACAAAAAAAATTAGTTTGAATAATCATGTTGAAATATATTTAAAACAAATTATTTTAATGACGGTGGTTCTAAAGTTTTTTACAACAAAGGTAGGTGAAGAATAAACAACTAAATAAAAAAAAAAAAAAAGATGATTAATGCTAAAAAGTTTAGCATTAATCATCTTTTTTTTTTTTTAATATTGCAACTTTAAATATTAAAATATTAAAAACAATTTATCATTTTTGCTTTTTATAAAAATTTTTTGCGATGTTTGAAAAAATAATACAAATAAATTTGTTTTGCTGTATGTTAAAAAAATACAACATCGTACTTTTTGAATTAAAGTAGAAAAAAACGCTTTGTTTAATTACACTTTTGATTTGTTAAAATTCTACCGTGACGTCATATACTAAAACTTTTATGAATTAAACGCGCTTCAAAGGAACCGCCAAAGTCTATAGATAGCAACGTATAATTTGAAATCTCCAAGTTATTGAATAAAATGGAAAAGGCAAGCTTCGGCTAAAACAACAACTTTAGTTTTTCTCGGTAGGCATTCATTATTTATTTTTAATCAAAAAAACTTGGTTTAAACCTTTTTTTTAACATTATCTTTAATATGAACACAACATGTATTGAGAGTTTGGGATCCCTTTAAAAAAAAACATGATAAATTTAGCCTTTTTTTTTGATTTCTTATGTAAGTTTTAAATTCATTTATTATTTCCTGAAAGGTTCAATGAAGAGGAACTTGTGCAAGTAATTTATTTTCTGTGCAATACTTTTTTCATTCTGAAACTTTTGTTCTAGTTGATCAACTAAATAATCTAAAGAAGAGCTAATACAGAGGTCTCTTATAAAAGGTGACTATATATCTATCAGCTAAGAAAAGGTATAAAATGATAAGATAAATATCAGCTATAAAAGGTGACTATATATCTATCAGCTGTTTACATAAAGCTGGCAACTATTTCAAATTCAAATTATTCCAAAAACACCAGATACTCATTTGTATCCATTTAGTGACATTATTGCCACATTACATGAGCACGAGAGGGTTTTACTCCTATCTAGTAAATAAAAAAGATTAAATAAATTAGACTGTATTAATTGTTTTGAATATTAGCAACTAATTATTAATTAAAAAGTAAAAACCAAACCTAATAATTTAAGAGGTTTCTAACAAGTTTAGATTTTTAGATAATTAATTTTTATTATAGAAGTAATTATATTTTTTAAGCCCCCTGATGTATCACGAATATCCCCTTGTTATATTATGAAAGTCTTATGAAAAATTGTTCAACATTAATTATGTAATTCAACAAAGATCTTTGACTTTGAGATACAACACTCCTTAATTTGCCACTTTATTTGTGCCCCTACCAAGGTTAAAAACCAGATCAGCATGGGGGCAATCAACCATATCTTTCATTTGTTTAAGAAACAACTTATAATCAGATGTACCCATTAAATATGCTATTAGGCAGGTTAAGGGGGTGTTGGTTCCCAATAATGCGCTCAACTCTAGATAATTGAAAAATAAGATTATTTTAAAATGCTGCCATTTTTGTTGTGAATGCAACAAGTAAAAAATGTTTGCATTTTCAGATAGTTGGATCTTATGGTCTTAATTGCTGTTAAACTTAGATCAATACAAAATGTTAGAAAAAAATATGAGCATTTCAAAATGGCTGAAAATAGGACTTTTTTGGCAAATGAACAATACATTTTTAGATATATTTCAGTTCTAAACTGCAACAAACGACTTATTTTTTGCCTATTTGTTGCAGATAATAATAGCTAATCAGAAAACTAAACTGTAAGGACTTGTTGATGAATAGAAAACTACTACAGTTAACTTCATTTTGGCCTTTTTTAGCATTTT
This sequence comes from Hydra vulgaris, assembly GCF_022113875.1. Lineage (NCBI taxonomy): Eukaryota > Metazoa > Cnidaria > Hydrozoa > Anthoathecata > Hydridae > Hydra > Hydra vulgaris. The sequence continues at coordinate 29,625,801 of NC_061170.1, read as the reverse complement.
GCAATTTTTTTTCGAAGTTGAGGAGGCTATAAATTTTTTCTAATATGATACAAGTTAACAAAAAACAGTATTTTTAAAACAGAACTACCCAGAAAACACTTCTTAAAAAAAATGAGCTTCTTTTTGAAAGATAGAAAAAAGTTATGAGGCTTTAAAGTAGTCTGTTTTTACAATTCTTAAATCGAGGGGGGCCACTGTGCATTGTTTATAAAGCTATATTTTCTGAACTGTTGCATTTGGAAGTCTGAAATTTCAAATTTAATCTATCTACTTAATGTAGATAATGATATGTAAAAATCAGCAAAATCTGAGATAGTGCCCTGCAAAGTTTTCTCAAAATTAGTTGAAATATAATGATTTGACCCACTTTGTAATTTTGGGTAACTGTTGCTTTTTAACATTTGACTGTGTGCATTTAGTTCTACTCGCCCCCTCTCATTTGGTCTACTAGGATATTGGTGCACAACTTTTATAATAACACTATGAAACATAATTTTTGTTCAAAATAAGAAACACATTCATAAATATTTTTTAAATGTTTATGAATGTGTTTTTAAGTGTGTGCTGTTAGTAGTTAAAATATGTACAATAAACTCAGGATAACTCAATAAACCCCAATAATTTGAACTAATTTTCAAATTCCAGTTGAGCATTTTTTTTTTATGGATTTTACTCCAAATAATTCTAATATTTTTTAAAAAACTAATTTCTTTGTTTTTTGGAGGTGTGAATTATTTAGAATTTACTGTAAAATCTTATGCTATTTAACTAATTGTTGTAATGCTTTATGCTAATAGACTTAACGAACCTTCATGTTGGTGTTATTATTTGATAGACTGCCTGCCCAAACCAAACCCTCAGTTGATGTAGCAGCAATCCTTTGCAAGTCAGGCTATTTGTCAGTCGATGTAGCAGCACTCTGTTGCGAGTTAAGCTATAAGATGGTCGATGTAGCAACACTCGCGCATGATTTACAGTAAAAAAAATAAAAATAAAAACATTTTATTTAAAAATAATAACAAAAAAATTGTATATATTTTTAAAAACATTCAGAATGTTTTTAAAAACATTCTAGTTAAATGTTAAATATGTTATTTTGTACCAAAGAATTTTTTTAATTTTATCTCAAGAAAAATGTTTTTTATTTCTTGCATAAATAGTTATATTTTTTCTCTTTGAAATAATATTAGTTTGGATGTATTGCCATTTTCGCTTTGATTTTATATTTTTCTGTTATTTTATATGTGAATGGAATACATTTATACTTTAATCACTTGATTGATTAAGGATCTAGATATTTCCATTCCCGTTAAAAATGTTTTTGTAACGAGATTCGGTACAAATAAATAATTCGGTACATATATGGTTATTTAATATATATATATATATATATATATATATATATATATATATATACATATATTAAATAACCTTATATGACATAACTAGGATTCCTGACCTGTTTCTGTGTCTTCCTTCGCCTTTTATAGAAACCTTAATGAGAGGCCTTATAAATATTATTCAATAAAAATTTTTATTACAGCCTTAAATTTAATCGCAGCCTCCAAAAATACTGGAAATGTTTTGCAAATGTAACCTCTGTTAAAGATACTTGAGTTATGTAAACAATATTAAAGTAAATTTAATATGATTACATAACATATATTGATTTATTTTGCTGTAAAGTAAGATTTATTGAAGTAAAGAGAGCAAATTAAGTATTGATATAATCAGTTGTGGAACATAGTTATCATTGTACCCGTTTTGACAGCACTTTGTCAAGAATAATAACTTTTTAATTATATTTTTGAAAAAGTGTACCAGTAATTTTTTTATCTCAAGAAAATGTTTTTTGTTTCTCCTGAAATTTTATATTTTTATATCTTTAAAAATATTAATTTGTATAGATATAATCTTTACAGAAAATTTTCTATAAAATAAAATCAAACCGATAGAGTTATATATAACTTATTTAACATAACTAGGAACCGTGACCCATTTTCTGTGTCCTCTTTGGTATTTTTAATAAGTTTTAATGAGAGGATTAAAAAAAGTTTTTTTTACAAATCTTTTTGTTAAAATCTTAAGCTTCCTAAAACACCTGAAGAAATATTTTGTAACTGTCATCTATGTTTAAATTAACTAAGTATAGTAAATTAATTGTTAATCAAAAGCCAAGAATTTTAAATTGATTGAATTTCTGCTGTTTATTAAAGTTTATTGATGTAAGAAGACCAAATTAAAAACAAGTTCAGATATAGTCGGGTGTGGAACGGATTTACCATGACCTGTATCGTACAGGTCATGACAGCTAGTTGTGTAAAGATTATTTTTTTAAATTTTATTGCTGAAAAACTAGTTTTTTAATTAAAAATAAAAAAACTATTTTTATATTAATATTGATATAGATATTGCCATTAAAGTTAAATTTAGTAGCTTAAATGATGAACTTTGATATATAAAAATGATAATATTTCCGAAAAATGAGCCAATATTTGTTTTTTTCATACTTTAACATATTTTGTTAGATTGCATACTTTAACATATTTTGTATCATCTTCACTATCAACTTTTGCTTTTTTAGTAATGACTTCCTACTGTTACATTTAAGGTTATTAGGACTTTGGTAAAATTGTTTTACTTCTAGGACTTGACCTTTTTGTTTATATATATATATATATACTTTAAACCCTAAATATTTAGGCTGTAATAAATAAAATGTTTGAATAAAGGAGGGGGTGTTTATTCAAAAATTTTATTTTGTAAATAAATGAGATGACTGCTAATTTGAAAGTAATTAATGAAAGTCTGCATTTTTATTATTCCCAAAATCATATATATATATATATATATATATATATATATATATATATATATATATATATATATATATATATATATATATATACACTTACTAAAGCGTATTTTTATAAGCATTTGCTTAATTTTTTTGCTTACCTTAACCCATACAGCTTTTTTAGAAAAAGAAAAAAAATGAAGAATGATGAATGAAATGATTGCTGCCCCATCCCAAACCCTCAGTCGATGTAACAGCACTCCACTGCAAGTCAGGCTATTTGTAAGTCAATGTATGTACTGAAGCCCCCAGCAGCAGGCTATTTCAGTATGACGTCAGATTATTTACCTTAGCACACAATACTATACTATATATATATATATATATATATATATATATATATATATATATATATATATATATATATATATATATATATATATATATATATATATATATATATATATATATATATATATATATATATAAATATATATAACATATTTGTATAAACATAGCAATATATATAAATGTAACATAAATACAGTATATAAACTCAGCTATTTTATATATATTTACCTTGGGGGAGCAATTTCTTGGCATTTAACCATTAAATTTGATACACTTTCATTTTCATTTATGTCAACAATTATTTTTTTATCAAGATATTTAATATTTAACTTCATTTTGCATAAAAAATATTTTTCATCTAAATAAGAAGATAAAACCAAGAAACAAATTCAAGAATTGAAACACAAAAAAATTGAATCACAAAAATTGAAACACACAAAAAAAATTAAAACAATAAATCTAGTTAAAGCAAGGGATTGGGAAAGTAAGATTAAATAGGGAAATCGGTGTGAAAAAAAAATATATATATATTTCAAATTAAATAAACTTATATCTAAGCAAGTAAATGTTAAAAGTCAGATGCTAAATCAAGGGAGAAAAAAAGAGAAACATTCAAAAGACTGAAGAAATTACTTGAAAATAAGAATTAATCAGTATTTTCTTTGACTTTGCAATTATTATAGATATATAATTAAGTTTTAGCTTGATTTGAAATTTAAATTCTGCTAGATTTCCAAATAGATCTATTTCATTTAAAGATAACACAATTTTATCTGTGAATCAAGTAATGTTTTTAATGTAGAAGAAGTTTCAATGCTTAGTGATGCAATGTCAAACTGTTCTAATGTTACTAGTGGCATACCAAAAGGAAACATGCTCAAACCACTTATGCATATAATCTTACACAAACAATCTTTAAGAGGCCTTTTGGTATTTAGTTACAATATATCAATCAGAACAATTGGAGATATGCATTAATGTAAATGGTCTGAAAGTGATCTTGGTGTTAAAATAACTTCTAATATCAATTGGCACACTCATGCATTGAAGTATGCTTCCAAACAGATATCTTTGAATGGATAAAAAATGCTTTAATAAGCAGAGTAGCTTAAAGAAAAATCTACACACAACTTACAATCAAACTCATCTAGAGTTAAATCTAGTAGCAAATTTTAGATCATGTTTTGCATTGTAATAGTTTTTCAACAAAATTATCCACATTTTTGAGCATTTTTTTTTGGACAGGTTTTAAATAAATTTGGATTTGTGGCCTAAAGTACCAAAATATTGCAAAAACTCAATGTGCTACAGACTTTTCCTTACAGAAAAGTTTATAACTACTTTTGTATACTGAGAACTGCTTGTGGCATACAGAACAACTGCTTGTAATATACAGAACAACTGCTTGTGGTATACAGAACAACTGCTTGTGACAAACAACTGCATTGTTTTATATAGTATGTCACTGCTTGTGACGTACGACTGCATTGTTTTATATAACTCATAACAGTCTTAGCAAAATCACAAGCAATAAAACTCTTAAACAACAAAACTCTTAACAGAATAGGTTTGACATATGACTTTATTGAATGAAACTCAACACTAACTTGATATAACTTACCTATTTTTAACTAAATTTATTTGTATACAATTATCTAACATTGTGGTTAACAAATAAAGTAATAAAAAAGCATCATTACCATTACAAATTTGGTAATCATTACAAATCATAGCATATACAAATTATAGTATTAATAATCATTAAAGTATACATTTACATGTCTGAAAATAAAATTTTATGTTTTTTTCAGAGATGAACATTTGTTGTGCTCTGAGTTTCTGATTTGTAATAGCTACTTGTAGATTAGTAACTAACTTTCCCTCTTTTTTATAAAACATAATATTATATTATTTTCATCAATTCATTAGTTAGATATGAAATATAGATTAAAATGCAGTTCTGACAATATATATTACAAAGGCATTCATTGAGTCTTTGTATTTAAAATAATTAAACCAAAAGTTGCCAAAAAAAGCAAAAACTTTTACCTCTTTGAGTGAAATTTAAAGCAAAATGAGTTAAATTTAAAGCAAAGCTTTAAATTTCACTCATTTGATATGAACCTTTATTAAGGTGGTAAAAATTTTTTTAGGGTGCTTGAATATATGTTCAAGCATCTTGGGTTCCCAAGATGCTTTAACATATAATGAGTTCCAAAAAAAAAAAAAATTTGGGTCACGTTGGTTTTCAAATCAAGTGAATATAAATGAAAATTTTAAAACTATATTATTTAAAAATAAACGTTAGATTTAACAGCATAATAAATTAAGTTCATCAACTAACAAAGAAAAAAGTGCAATTTTACCAATTTTTTAAACAATATTTTTTTTAATAAGTTTTTTATCCTATATAATACTTCTGAAGTTTAAGAGAAAAATCAATTGATTAATTTAAAAAAGAAAACATAATTTTTAAAGAGATTAGAAAACCTTAGTGGAGCTTAATTAAGACAACTTATTTTTAAGAATATATATTTTTTAAATTCTTTAAATAATATTTTTAATAATTGAATAACAAATCAAAAATTAGAAAAAAAACTGCATCATATTTATATTAATAATCATTGTACAATATAAAAAAATAAAAACAATTATGCTTTAAATTATTTTTTATTTCTATTTTAATTTAACAACTTTTTTTTATATTACTTAAATATCTGACTCCAAAGATCCCAAAAGCATGAACACGTCCAAAAAAGATAAAACATCCCTGAACAACACACTCTATCAATACAAAACTCTAAAAACAACTACTGATTCTAAATAATAAACAAAACAAAAAAAAGTAAGAAAAAATAAAATAAAATAAATAAATATAACAATAAATAACATAATTTTTTTTTGTAGCATAGATATAAATTTTTTTTATAATATGTAAAACTTACCAAAATAAATGTCATATAACATAACAAAATATATAAATCCTTTGTTGTATATATTGCTAATATGTTACATAAAAAAATTAAATTACATAAATTTTACATAACATTTTTATGCAATGTCAATTTTATTTTAAACTTTTTACTATTATAATATAAAAAATTAAAAAAAACCATAACAAAAAATATATGAAAATCAAAAAAAAAAACATTCTTCATTATCCATCAATCGAATTTGTAGACAATATTTCAGTGGTGGCAGCGAGAAGAGCTTTATGGTAGTTATTTGCAAAATAATACATTAAGAAACCCCATTTCCAGGTCATAAATCCCCATACAGTTACAATAAACTTTCCTTTCACTTGAACTCCTATAATATATATTTTAGATTGAAAATTATGAATATTTTATACAATTAAATTAAAAAAAATTTTTAAAATATTGAACTAAAAAAACTCAATATAGCAATTAATGAAAACAACACCTAAAAAAAGTGTGAATGTAAAAAACTTTTTTACTTTTAATTTTACCAATTTTTTTAAAACAACTTCAAACTTGCATGAAAGAAAATTTCAATACAACAGGCCTTGTTTTAAATAAAAAATACTTAATGCATTAGCTTAACGCAATATTTGACACCATAAAATTACTTTATTTTTTATTTTTTAAAGACAGTTTTTTAAATTACTGCAATAATATTAATTAACGCAAAACGAGTTAAATGTTATTTAACAACTTTTTTATTATTACTATAGCAGAATGTTTATTCATTTATTTTTTTTTTCCAATATCATCAATCAAATTTAATATTGCATTTTTAAAAATGTTTGATATTAACAAATCTTTCTTTTCTTCTTTCTTTTCTCAACATTTGCATAAATAAATTAGAATATGTTAAATTTTTGAATTTTTAAAATGATTATTTTCTAAATTTCTAATTGGGGCTTCGGAACTACAAATGATTTTATATGTTAAAATAATTAGTGAGTAACAAATAAAAAAATTATGCTAATTTATTTACTTTATTAAAAGTTTATTGGTTTATAATTTTATTATTAAAATTATATTTAAGTATGTATCATTTATTAAAAAATAAATGCTGCAATTTAACTTGTGTTATGAAAAAAAAAAATTTAATTATGTTTTGTGCAAATTTTTGATGCAGCCATTTATTTAAAATTTAATTTTGAGTAAAAAAAAACTGAAATGTTTAGGAAGGAAAAACAAAAAAAAAATTGCGATAAAAATGAGCTAATTTTTTTTTAACAACAAATAAAATTTAAATATTGAATAATATTTAGTAATATTTTTAAATAAATTTGATCCGAGCATTAACTTTAATTTTAATAAACTTAAATACATTTTTTAAATCAAAATTAAATTATGTATTTTTAAAATCTAAATTAAATTATATTTTTTATTATGAAAAAAAAAAATTAATTGTTTTGTGCAAATTTTTGATACAGCCATTTATTTAAAATTTAAATTTGAGTAAAAAAAATGAAATGTTTAGGAAGGAAAAACCAAAACACAATTGCAATAAAAACGAGCTAATTTTTTTTTAACAACAAAAGCATTAACTTTAATTTTAATAAACTTAAATATATTTTTTAAATCAAAATAAACTCAATTATGTATTTTTAAAGTCTAAATTAAATTATATTTTTTATAAAAATTAAATTGTTTTTAGCTTCAAGCTTAAAAAATCAATCATTACAATAAAATAAAAAATAAAAAAAAATAAACTTTTAATTTTATTTGAGTTTTTTCATTACAAAATAGCACTTATATCAAACATATTTGTCATTCAAACTTTTGTAACAAATATTTTTACATTAATGTCATTCAAAAGTTAACGTGACTTGTTTTAAAATTAATTACTTCTTTTATCTTATGGCTTATAGAATAATTTAAAAGGTAAAAAATGATAATAAGTCGCTTAACCAAAATTGTTTACTGTTAAATAAAATTGCTTAAGACATACATAAATTCCACTACGCGTAACACTTTTAAACAAGGCCTGATACAAGGTTGTTGATATTCTGATAACAACTTTATACTAAGTTACATTGAAAATTAAATATGCTTTATACAATAGTGGTAGAGCACTTGCATAATAAGTGAGAAGTTCCGAGTTTGGTCCCTACCACATTCCTGGAAGCACTGTGCTTAACTTGTTTGACAAGGTTGTGCTTTGGGGTTATAGAGTTTCTCTGTGAAGAGGCCTTGTTCGTCAAGGTTGTGTTTTGGAGTTATAGAGTTAAGAGAAGACTGTCTTCATGGCCTTGGGAGGTGATTAAAATTTAAAAAAAAAAAAAATTGTATATAAATTTATATATTATTATTATTAATATTATTATTATTATTATTAATAATACTATATTATAGTATGTGCAATGGTGTGCCAATCCTTTTTTTTAAGACTAGCAGTGTAACTTTTTTTACTGATTTTGTTTTCTGATTATAAGATTCATTGTTATTTTCAGCAACAAAATTTAATTCAATGATCAAAACAGATTTCATGTAAAAAAAAAATTAAAAAAAAAAAATTATACTTAACATACAATCTAATAAAGATTTTCATCTGCCAATAATCAAAAGATATTAGGTCATTATTTAAGCTAGAATTATGAGAAATTTTAAAATAATGTTTTGAATGTTTGTGAAATATTTTAAATTTTTATCTTATAGATTTCATCATATTTATACTTATAATGAACTATTATTTTAAAAGAGAAAAAAAGAAGATATTCAAAGAAACAGTAGAAACAGTACATTTCAAAATTCTTTATACAGAGATGCAAAAAAAAGCTCACAGGAAAAAAGGTTAAGGTAACAAGAAACAAATTGGTTGGCTTAACAATTGAATAAATCCATAATAGTTGACATAAATTTTAATTTGTAGAAAATTTTGGGTGCTTTTTTTTATAAAAAAAGTATTATAACTTTGTGGCGTTCCTGAGTAGGTTTGTATGTGTAGGTTGGTTAAGATTGACCAATTAACCCCTTTACAGTGAAACACTTTTTTTATGGCAGGTCTTTTCTAATTTAATCCATTATTTTTGAATACTTTTTTTATTCTTTCTGCTCAACTGTGAAAAATTCCAAACTAAAAAATTAATTCAGTTTTCCATAAGATGCCAGTCTTCAAAAAAAAGCATACTTATCAAAGGCTATATCTCTCCTTCACATACAGGTTTCACTTTACTTTCGACAGATATAACCGTCATTCACTGTTAAGGGGTTATGATGAAATCTGAGTTTCGGAAATAAGACTTTACAGGATGAATTTTGAAAATACTAAAATTTCATAAAATTTTAATTTTTAATTTTTGTATAAAATTTATTTTTGTTTATAACTTAAACTTGCTTTTTTGACCCATATAAATTTAAAGAAATCCCTAACTCCCAACACATATTGTGTTCATATTAAAGATAATGTTAAAAAAAAAAGGTTTTAACCAAGTTTTTTTGATTAAAAATAAATAATGAATGCATACCAAGAAAAACTGATGTTGTTGTTTTAGCTGAAGATTGCCTTCTCCACTTTATTCAATAATTCAGAGTCTTCAATTTATACATCGCAATCTACAGACTTCAAAAATTCCTTTGAAGCGCGTATAACTCATAAAAGTTTTAGTATTTGAAGTCAAGGTAGAATTTTAACAAATGAAACTCTGGAAACATTTTTATTCAAACTTTTTTTGATTATTTGTTTAGTTATTTTTTTTTTCTATTTTAAACATTTAAAAAGATATTAAAAACCTCAAATATTTTATGCTGGTTCATTGCTATAAATTGTTATTGCGCTATATATTTAATGTTTATAAATTATGAATATTTATTATCTCAATCAAGACTTTGATAAAAAATTGTTTTTCTTTAATTACCCATATAAAATTAGTATGAATAATCATGTCAAAATATACTTAAAACAAATTATTTTAATGACGGGGGTTCTAAAGTTTTCTATAACAAATGTAGGTAAAAATAAATAACTAAATAAATAGTTCAACAATAAACATCATTTTTTTATTATATTGCAACTGTAAATATTGAAATATTAACTTGAAGTAAATTTACTTATTAATTAGAACGACTAAGCAATAAAAATAAAAAGCCCCTATTATGCCATATTGAGTTGTTTATTTGATAATTGTTGTTGCTAATGTTGTTTATGTTGATTATTTTCATTAATACCAAAATAGTCCCAGATTAATCTGTTAGTTACTTTGCTCATTGTTGGTTTATTTATAATTTAATTTTATCTCTAAGTTTAACTTTATGTTAAGAAAAAAAAAGTTTTTATTTTATCTTGAACTCTTTTTATAAGAGTAGAACAAAAGAGAAAAAAAAAGTTTTGTATAATTAAACTTTAAACAAATTTTTTTATAGAATAAATATTTTTTGCATCACTCATTATTTTTTTAGATAAGAGAAATAAAAGTTTAATAGAAACTTTTTATTGAATAAATGAAAATTGGAAGAGAAAATTGCTTGAAAACTTGTATTTGTTAATTGTGTTTTTAAAATTTTTTAATTTTTCATGTTAAGAGACAAATGCCAAATACAACACATAAATTGGGAAATACCAAATACAATATGTTTTTTATAACATGCGTTATGACATTTTGAAAATAATTTTTTTGGCATTTGTTGATAGCAAACGATTTTGCTTTTTCTCGTAAACTATACCTGCTTCTGAAAATAGCCATTCACTATATACACTACTACCTGGAGATGATAAGTAAATCTTAGCAAATTCTACTTGTAAATAAATGAATTGCATTTAGTAAATTTAAATCATTTATTAACAAATTTCAGTGACATTTATATAATAAATACATTAACTACTGACATAAACTGAAAACAATGCATTTATTACTAAATACTCTAAAGCTTTAGCAAACAATGTAATTTCCACTAAATGCTATATTCTATAACTATAGAATTACAACTTTTTGTATATGTATCTTATGTAACAGGTTGCAAGAAATACAACCTGTAAGAAACAAAGTTTGATGTAACAAATAGTCCACAAATAACATAACAAAACACACAAATAAAACAAATACACATAATTACCCGTAGGGTGACTACGGCATTAACATTACTAATTCAGTTTAAAAACTGTCACCCATGAAATTTTCTAAGTACTACCAAATATTCAGCTATTCGGCAGAGGGTCAACCTGAATATTCGGTATTCGGCAAAATCACTATTCGCAGCATCTCTACTTATAATCAAAATTTATAATGCCAACTTAAGTTGCTGTTAACTATACTTTTAATCCAAAACCAGGATCTCTCATATCCTTTTACGAATTTTCATTTCTGATACTACTGTCAACTGTATTGTTTAGTATATTCTTGTACGTTTTTTTCATAAACTTAACAGGTTCTAATTGGAATGGAGTTGCCGACATTTTAAAAGTTTCGTTATCACAAATCAAATGCAAAATAAAATGATATTTCCTTTATATCCATTTTCAATTCAGCAAATTTAGCAATTTAAATTAAATCAGCATAATCAAAAATTTTTTATAATAAAAAAATTTAACAGCTCATCAAATATCTCTAATTAATACTGTCAGTTAATGAAAGTAATTGTTAATACTTTTTTTTCGACAGGAAAACAAAAAATGTCATTGCGTAAAAATGACCAGATAAGTTAGAAAATAGTTCCCATTGTTTAAATGAAAATAAGTAAGATTCAGAATATATAATACTGCGCTCTCTTGCACAAAAACAAGAAACCATATATAACGTTCTATATAATGTAAAATACCCGTATGAAAATCACAACATTGGTAAGTAAAGCTTTAATATTTGTTTTAATTTAAAGAAATAACTAAGATATATAAATCTAAAAAGATATCTGTAAAATATAAGTTGCTTCTATAACAAAAAAAAAAAAAATTATTATTTTTACTATTTACAAAATTTTTGCAATGTTTGAAAAAATAATACAAATAAATTTGTTTTGCTGTATGTTAAAAAATACTACATTGTACTTTTTGAAATAAAGTAGAAAAACGCAACTTTGTTTAATTACACTTTTCATTTGCTAAATGTCTACCGTGATATCAAATACTAAAACTTCTATGATTTAAATGCACTTCAAAGGAATCGCCGAAGTCTGTAGATTGCGACATATAATTTGAAGACTCCAAGTTTTTGAATAAAATGGAGAAGGCAAGCTTCGGCTAAAACTACAACATTAGTTTTTCTCGGTATGCATACATTATTTATTTTTAATTGAAAAAACTTGGTTCAAACTTTTTTTTTTAACATTATCTTTAATACGAACACAACATGTGTTGGGAGTTTGGGATCCCTTTAACTCATTAAATATAGCTTTTTTTTTAATTCATAGTTTTATTTAAAAACTAACACTGTTTTTTTCCAATTTTTTTAAACTAGAGGTGTCCCGGATAACATTTTTTTATTATCCGACTGAATATGGAATACTCAGATATTCAAAAATTATCTGGCAGAATAATGTAATTCAAATCCTAATACATATTTCATTATGGCAAAACATTACTGTGATAAATCTTCAAAATGGCAAGTTTTGTTTGGAAGCTTTTCAAAATAAATGACAGCTGTTATATCACAGCAGTTTGCATTCCATGTGAAAAGCAGATAAGCAAGGGATGTTATAAATCTGGTTGAAAGTCATTTTGCACAACTCCACTGCATAATCACACCAAAAAAATTTCAATGTAAATTGCATAAAGAGGAAGAAAAAAATTAATATTGAATCTTCTTTAGCTGCACAAGTAAGTTTAAAATGCATTAAATTCTGATCAAGTCTCCTTTTTAAAAGCTGCTCAAGGAGTTGATGTTTTCTTTAATCACTTGATTATATAAAAAAATAATGACGTTTTGAATTATTAGAAACATGAAAATAAGTTTCCACTGCTAAAAGAGTTAGCACTTAAGTTAGTAGTACCACCTGCATCCCTGTATTTTTTAAAAGATTGTTTACATTATTTATGAGAAAAAGAAATCAAGACTAGAAATGTTATTATCTCCATTTTGTGGTTAAAGAAATACAAATGAGTGACAAACTGATGTATTTATTGTGCATATATAATTTTAGAATTAATATTTTTGTAATAATATTAGTAACAACAATATTGAATAAAAACCATTAACATTAGATTATTTAAAAATATAACATTTCTAGATTTATTTCAATTTTCAAATGACATTAACATGAAATATCTGGTACATAAAAAACTGGATAAAGTTATTATCTGGCCAGATATCGGATACAGAATAATACTTATATCTGACCCAGATATCCGTCCGGATAGCTTATCTGGGACACCCCTAGTTTAAACTTTGTTTTTTCCTTCAACCTTGTTATTCATTTATTATATATAGTTAATAGTATTTTGCTTAGTGCAATAGTATATTGTTTAGTGCAATACTATTTTGTCTAGTGCAATAGTACATTGTTTAGTGCAATACTATTTTGTTTAGTGCAATAGTATATTGTTTACTGCAATACTTTGTCTAGTGCAATAGTATATTGTTTACTGCAATACTATTTTGTCTAGTGCAATAGTATATTGTTTAAAGCAATACTATTTTGTTTAATAGTATTAGTAATTTATTATTAGTATAAGTATCACAAAAAAAAAAGTAGAATAACTATTACTTTTGAGTATTAAACTAAACTAAATAATAAATAATAAAATTGAACTAAATAATAAATAATAAAATTAAACTAAATAATAAATAATAAAATTGGACTAAATAATGAATAACAAAATTAAACTAAATAATGAAAATAAAATGACTTTTTACTACTAAATTTCAATTAAACATTTTTTTGATGTAGAGAAAAAAACATTCCATATTAGTTTAACATAATTGCTTGCTAATATTTTATCCTATTAAATCCACTTGGCTGCAAAAAATGTAATAAAAAAAACTGAAAACAAAAAAATAATCACCTGATTCTTTGTCAATAATTCCTTTAATAAGGAATCCTACAATTACACCAAAACCAATTACTGCAAAGATTATTCCAACTAGCATACATAACAAAAATCTTTTAGGGGAAATGGAATATGTCACATCTCGTCGCACGACAAAATGCAGTATAAGAACAATTAATGCCAGTATAGAAGAAGTAAATGCCCAGATCGAGCAATGAATGTTATGAAAAACCCATGCAAAGCTTACACCTGCCGATGCACCAACAACAACTCCAATAAAAGCTGATATTAGCCGAAAATAAAACCAAAATCCAGTGGGATGATAATTTCTCATTATTGATATTTATTACACTAAAACCATTTAATTAATTAATATCATTTAATAGCAATGTAAAACTATAACAACAATGACAAAATAGTAATAAATAATCACTAATATACGATATATGAGGAAGTGCAAAAAAATCACTAATATAAGGAATCTATGATCTATGAGGATCTATAGATCTATGAGGAAATGCAATTTTTTGCAACATTTTTTACTAACTTTTGATATATTTTACACTTTATTTCATTGCTTTTATGTTGGAAATAATTTATGTTTTAACATTTAAATTTTAATTAAAATATTTTATTTACTTTACGTATTTTTATTACATATTCATTTAATATTATAAATTATAATCTATTTATTTAGAAAAGCATAAAAATAATAAATGAAAAAGAAGATTTTAATTTTTCTAAATATTTCTAAAAGATTCAAATAAATTTAAGGATGTTAAGAAAAAAAAAAAAAAAAGTTTAACTTTTTTTTTTTAATGTTTAAATACAATAAAAAGGTTAACTGAAATAAAGTAATAAGAATTTTATTGATTATTATACAATATGTTAATGGTTACCATGATCATGGTTACCATATTGGTGTTTAACCACCACTTTCTGAGTTTATAAATAATGTCAACTATGTTTTTGTTGGATAGCACAACAAAGTGTTATGTAACTAATCTTTTTCATTTTCTGATGCTTTTTCTTCTTTATCTGTAATCATTTGCTCTGTTGCTTCTAAATTGATTGCATCGGACTCATCTTAAATAAAAATTAATTATGCATCAATAATAATAAAAAGAATAGTAGAAATAATGAAAACAATGTATAAACATAAAACTTGATAGAGGTCAATATTTTTTAATTTTATTAAATTTCTAATGATTGACAAAAATGTTTCACTTCCTAATTGGAGCCAGTTTTCAATTAGTTTTCATGTTGTTTGTCACTTTTCATGACATTGAAATTGAAGCCATTGAACTTGTAAGACACTTTCATTGTATTTGTTATAGCTTGATTTGTTGAGGTTGTTGTTTGAGGTTGTTGTTGAGGTTGTTGTTTGAGGTTGTTGTTGAGGTTGTTGTTTGAGGTTGCTGTTTGAGGTTGTTGTTTGAGGTTGTTGTTGAGGTTGTTGTTTGAGGTTGCTGTTTGAGGTTGTTGTTTGAGGTTGTTGTTTGAGGTTGTTGTTTGAGGTTGTTGTTGAGGTTGTTGTTTGAGGTTGTTGTTGAGGTTGTTGTTTGAGGTTGTTGTTTGAGGTTGTTGTTTGAGGTTGCTGTTTGAGGTTGTTGTTGAGGTTGCTGTTTGAGGTTGCTGTTTGAGGTTGTTGTTTGAGGTTGTTGTTTGAGGTTGTTGTTTGAGGTTGCTGTTTGAGGTTGTTGTTGAGGTTGCTGTTTGAGGTTGCTGTTTGAGGTTGTTGTTTGAGGTTGCTGTTTGAGGTTGTTGTTGAGGTTGCTGTTTGAGGTTGTTGTTTGAGGTTGTTGTTTGAGGTTGTTGTTTGAGGTTGTTGTTGAGGTTGTTGTTTGAGGTTGTTGTTTGAGGTTGTTGTTTGAGGTTGTTGTTGAGGTTGTTGTTTGAGGTTGTTGTTGAGGTTGTTGTTTGAGGTTGCTGTTTGAGGTTGTTGTTGAGGTTGCTGTTTGAGGTTGCTGTTTGAGGTTGTTGTTTGAGGTTGTTGTTTGAAGTTGTTGTTTGAGGTTGTTGTTTGAGGTTGTTGTTGAGGTTGTTGTTTGAGGTTGTTGTTTGAGGTTGTTGTTTGAGGTTGTTGTTTGAGGTTGTTGTTTTACGTTGTTATTTGAGGTTGTTGTTTGAGGTTGTTGTTTGAGGTTGTTGTTGAGGTTTTTATTTGAGGTTGTTGTTGAGGTTGTTGTTTGAGGTTGCTGTTTGAGGTTGTTGTTGAGGTTGTTGTTTTGAGGTTGTTGTTGAGATTGTTGTTTGAGGTTGTTGTTTGAGGTTGTTGTTTGAGGTTGCTGTTTGAGGTTGCATGAGTAAGAGTAAGTCAGATGAGTTTTGTTTTTTAAATAAATTATTAAATTACTAATCAAACATAAGAGTTAAAAGTTCTTGGCAACGATTCAAAATTGAATTAAGGAAGTTGAGTTGAAGTCTCTAATAATTAGGAACTGAAATATTTCTGCCATTATTATTATTCGAAATTTAATGATAAAATAAATTGAAATATTTAGCTCTCAAATTGATGTTTTATATTAATAAATTAACTAATTAATAAATTATATACATGCATTAGAGATCACTCTTAAATAATAATAATTAAAAATAATGAAAATAATAACAACATACTTAAAGCACTATTTTCAGCTATTATAAGGGTAGAGTTTTTATCCAGCTTCTCATCAAATGTTTTATCATTAGTTGATAAACTACTGTCATGGTTTTGTATTTTACAACTTTCAGAATTTGAATTGTTTTCAATTAACAAGTTATCATTTTGAAACTCTGTCTTTGGATTTAATATTTTATTTGACTCATCGAAAGTGCAAACCGTATCACTTGGCGTTTGATATTCAATAGTTTTTGACTTATTAATAGCTTCAGATTGTTGAGCATTAGCAAAGCCATTAACACAGAGATTTCCAATATCATAAAATGAATGGCTTAGAGTAAAAAATCAAATCATTAGAAAATATTAATAGTCTTAAAATAAATATTACAAAAAAAAAAATTACAAAAAACATTAAACATAAGTGGAGTCATAACAACTAAAATAAGAACATAAACTAAGGTTATTAAAAAAAAAATTTTATTAATATAAATTATGCCAACATAAGTTAATGAGATGAATTATAGAAACATAAATGTTAGATGTTAACTTATGGTATGTTAAAAAAAAAACATAAATTGTAATAGTATAATTAGCATAAATTATACCAACATTAATGCAATGTTTTATGGTTTTGTTTATTAATGTTAGAATTAGTTATTTTTTACCTCTTAAATCTATTATTTTTTTTTTGTTGTTAAAATTAATTTATATTATATAATTAAATTTATTATTATTTTAATTTCTTTTAAAAAATAAGTGGTTTAACACTTATCTTTTTAAATATTACCATTTAAATTTAACAAAAATTTAAAGGGATCCCAAAGTGCCGAGACATGTTCATATTAAAGATTAAAAAAAAAAACTTTAAATTTTGATTTAAGATTGATTAAAACAAAAGATTCAATGCATACCAAAAAAACCTAACTTTTTTGTTTTAGTCAAAGCTCACCGTTTCCTTAAGTGCTGAAGGTGCTATATATATATATATATATATATATATATATATATATATATATATATATATATATATATATATATATATATATATATATATATATATATATATATATATATATATATATATATATATATATATATATATATACATTAGGAAGCAAAGCTCACTTATTGATCGTGTTATCTTTATTTGGTTATTATAAATTTTATATAAGTTTATATCAGGCTATCTTCTACATTAAATTATTTGCAGAAGGGAAAACCCAAATGTAACATTTATAACTTGATATTAAGTTATTTGTATTGACATCATTTAATAATTATAAAAGCACATTAATCAGAACAGATCAGACCAGTATTTTTTTTTAAAAAAATACTGGTCTAATCTGATGTAATTTGTTGACGCAATTACAATTTATTTGTTGTAAAACAAAACATACAAAAAAATTTAATTCAAACAAACAAAAAAATAATAATAAATAATAATAGTAATATTCATTTCGAGAGCATAAATCAAAGTAAATAATGAGAATGAAAGTTTTTTAGGAACTTTAAAATTAAACTCAATATCTATATATAATATATATATATATATATATATATATATATATATATATATATATATATATATATATATATACACACACATATATATATATATATATATATATATATATATATATATATATATATATATATATATATATATATATATATATATATATATATATATATATGTATATATATATATATATTTATATATATATATATATATATATATATATATATATATATATATATATATATATATATATATATATATATATATATATATATATATATATATATTCGATAGAGAGTTAACATATTATATTATCAACTATAATATTTTTTTTTCTCTATTCTGTAAATTAGTGGTTTAATTGAAAATACATGATAAAAGTTTGGAATGCCTTACAACAATTAATAAATTTTGCAAATGGAAAAAAAATTAATATTAATTATTAAAAAAAAAAAAACACCAAAAAAACTTGTAACTTTTTTTCTAAAAGTAAAAATTCTTTTTAATTTATATGCCAATATTATTAATTTATTTAGTCTTAGCTTTAAATTTATCTTATCATCAAGCAAAAAACTTACCTGAGAGATTTAATTCCTGCTTCTTCAGCAGAAACAGGCTCTATTGTGGTTTGAACAAATATATTCTAAAATAAATACGATTTTAAGTTTTTATATAAGCATAAAGAAGAGGAGTATGGGCCTTGGCGGGAAGCAAGAGCTTTAGCTGTCGCTCTCGCCCACACTCCCCTAAAACAGTTTACGGGAGCAATTTACGGCTCTCGCAAAAGTATATTTCTTTTTCTCAAAAGTTTAATTACATTGTAACTAAAAAAAAAAAGCAGTCATTTTAATGATTATCTTTAACAATTCTTAAAATCCCTGCATTCTATTACAATAAGAAAATACTAAACTTTTTTTATAAGCAATAAAAATTTAAAAAATTTAAAAAATTTCATTTAAAAAGTTTAGTGAAGCAGCTCGCATAGCTTGCCATTTTTGTTTTAGGAGAGCTTTTCACTGCTCTTGCACTCTCTTCTTCCCGCCGAGGCCTGTGTGTGTGTGTGTATATATATATATATATATATATATATATATATATATATATATATATATATATATATATATATATATATTATATATATATATATATACACACACACAGTGATGAACCCAGAGTTTTTGTGACAGCCTTCCCCCTACCTCTGCCCAGGTAAAACTAATACCTAATATCACTTTGTATGTGATCACCTTGTTTGCTCGGTGTAGTTAAGTCGATTTACAATACTCAAATACTTCAATTTGGAATTAGCATGGTTTTGTCAGCATATTATGTCCAAATGTTATAACTTTTTTTGCTCAAGGTTTTTATAATATTTAAAGAAACATTTCTTTTTTATATATAACTTTAAAAATTTACTACCAGTAATAGTGAATCTAAAGAACACTATTTTGGAGTCTTTAGATCAATTCCAATCATCTGCATTAACATGAATTTAGTTAAAATCTTTTAAATAAGTTCCTTAATTTACTACTGATCCTAGTATTAATTGGTTCTGAAATATATTAACTATATATAGTTATCAAAACACAATATTTCTATCAATTTTCACAATACTAAAATTCCGACCGAGCTTATAATTATGAAAAATTGCTAATAAACGATCAGAACAGATCATATCATGAAACTATAAAGTCTATTTCACCTAAAAAACGTATTAATATAAAATCTTATTCAAATTTGGACGAGCAATTGTAATTTTAAGATTATTTAAAAAAAAAGAAAAGAATCTACAGTCTGGGTTTTTTCGCTACAAACATTTATATTTTATGATACCGCAAAATTTATCATTTTTTACTCTTTTCATAATTCACAGACCAGACCATTTAACAGAAATATGTTGTAGTCAACAAAATATCATACAGACACTATAATATTTAAAAGTGCCTTAACTACAGTAGTACAGAGTAGTCGTTCTATCTTTCAAAAACATAAATTTTTCATACAATCTATTGCCTTTTATTGAGTTTCACAATAAATTTTAAATAATTTTTTAAAATCTAATGTTCAGTTAATAATTTAAATGATGATTTTGAACATTAGCACATAATTACTTTTTAATCGATTTTATTATCCAGAAGAAAAATGAGCTTGCTAAAAGAAACAGAAAATTAGTTATTTACTATTTGCATTTAAAACTTAACTTTTTTCTTCCTATTTTTGAAAAAAAAGCAAAAGAATCAAAAAGAAGGAAAATATAAAGAAGCAAAAGAAAAATAACAAAAAAAAAATTTTTAGGCCCTTTTATTTGAGCACCCATATTGCTCCAGTGGTACCAAAATAGGTCTGGGTTCTTCCCTGAAATATCTGTGTGTGTGTGTGTGTGTGTGTGTGTGTGTGTGTGTGTGTGTGTGTGTGTGTGTATATAGGCTTGGCCAGGAAGGCGTGCGATTTCACGTCATAATATGACCACGCAAATATTATTTGATTTTACAAACATTTAACCTGATAAAATGTTTTCAAAATTTGTATACGTTTTAAAAGCGCGCTAAAAAAATAAAAATAAATCTTAACTATAAAGAAACTTAAAAAAAAACTTATCGTTAAAGAAGCAAATAAATCTTCGTAAAAAAAAAACGAAAAACAAAATTAAATAACTTAACTAAAACTAAAATAGCTAAAATAAAATAAAAACTTAATTGAATTAAATAATAAACTATAACAATAAGATTATCTAAATTATGTTTGAAATAAATAACTTTGAAATGTTTATCTTTACTTACAACTGACAATTATTTAATAAACACGCACATTTAAAAGTTTAAAAAGATTTCCTTAACAATTCTTCGCAAAAAAGAAAAAATAGTCAAATCAATTATTTAAAAAATTGATATATACATTTTTTTAATTTAAAAACATTTATAATAAAAAATAAATATATATTTTATATATTTATATATATAATTTTTTATATATTTATATATAAAAAATAATATAAATATTTAAAAAATATATATATTTCATTAGTGTTTATATAAAAAATCATTAGAAGTGATTTGTTACTTTATTTAAATGTGTTATAAAAACGTAAGTAAAGAACAAAGTTATTTAATTCAAACAGGCTTTCAAAAAAGTTTCTTTTTTTT
Organism: Hydra vulgaris; assembly: GCF_022113875.1. Classification (NCBI taxonomy): domain Eukaryota; kingdom Metazoa; phylum Cnidaria; class Hydrozoa; order Anthoathecata; family Hydridae; genus Hydra; species Hydra vulgaris. The sequence continues at coordinate 29,604,499 of NC_061170.1, read as the reverse complement.
TCTTCTCAATAAAAATTTTAATGATTATAATATAAAGTTTTTTAAAGGGACTTTCGCCGTTTAAAGTTGTCGCTTATAAAATTTAATTTTTTTAATTTTTACTTATAAAAGATCTTATATAATCAACTATAAATAAAAAATTATACAACTTTAAATGATACTTAAATGAAAAAAAATTTTGCTAATATAAAAACGTTAGTAAAGATAAACATGTTGAAGTAATTTCTTTGATATGTAATTAAAAACCAATTTTTTCAGCGCATTTGTTAAAAACTGAGGTTAAATCATCAAAACAAAATATTATTTGCGTGGTCATATAAAGACTTGAAATTACATGCCTTCCTGGCCAAGCCTATATATATATATATATATATATATATATATATATATATATATATATATATATATATATATATATATATATATATATATATATATATATATATATATATATATATATATATATATTTATACACTACCGACAAAAAGTTTGAGGCAGGTACTAAATTTTTTAAAATTGCTAAATAAATAAACTTTTTCTATATGATTTGTACTTTAATAATAATGAATACAAAAACTAATAAATACTAAACATTTTTTATTATAAATTTTTAATTATAATTTTTATTTTGCATAAATTTTTGATTCATCAAAATATCCTCCTTTATTCTTTATTACAATGAGACAAATCTTTGGCATTTGATTTATCAATATACGTAGTGTTTCGGGTTGCATTGCATTCCATTGTTCTTGCAATATGTTCCGAAGGTTTTCTAGAGAAGATGGTTGTTTTCTCACACTTTACTGTCAAGTTCTTCCCATAACAACTCAATTAGATTGATATCCAGCGACTGTGGTAGCCAATCCATAATTTTTGTACTTTTTGGCTTTGGAGGTCTTCTAACTGCGATTTACAAATTTTGCTGGCATGCTTTGGATCATTATCCTGCATAAAAACATATTGATTCGGAAATAATCTATCACCAGATTTTACTTATTGTTCCAAAATTTCTCTACTAATTTCTTTCGTCATTATTCGTTCTGTGGATTCTGTGGATCAATCCAACATTTTCTCAACCAAAACATCCCCAAACTGTGACGAAGCCAATAAAATATAAACTTTCAGTACGTTATTACTTGCAAGGGAAGGAAAGACCACTCACAATGATATTCAATCAAAGAAATAAAAACTTTAACTGCGATCTTCTACTTGGACCAACAAGTGCCCAAGTTTGTTTTTTAAACAAATAAGAAATGTAGATTATAATGTATCAGGTATCCACTGTTGATTACAATATTATAAACAGTTCTACTCTACTAGTGATATATTAGAATCATAAATTAAAGCATAAACACACTAATTGAAGACGAAAAAATAAACAATTTAAGTGCATTTACATCTTGAAATCATATATATATATATATATATATATATATATATATATATATATATATATATATATATATATATATATATATATATATATATATATGTATATAATATGGTAATACAAAACTATGGTACAAATTTGTTACATAAATATGCTATAGTAGATTTATAATTTTATTCAATTCAAATTAAAACATTAAATTTGCTAATACCATCGCTGGGAAGTCTTGAAATCAAAACTAGAAAACAGTGTAAAGATTCCAAAAACTCTCACAGACTAGATGGTCTGCACGCTGCACAGGTTATTTTAGTTACAAGGTATAATTATCATGATCAGTTTTTTAAGTTTCTAAATCCCCCCCTTTCCCCTAAAAAATTTTAAACCATTACCATAATGAGAAGACATTGACATCAATTCCTAATTTTACCTTTATCTCCTGTAGATTATAGTTTCTGTTATTTCAATTAAATTTGTCTTATATGAATTTAAATCAAACATTAAACTTACCAATTATTATTATAATTATGTTATTTAGAACTAACTTAGATAGGACCCGTAAAAAAACGGGTCTTTGCAAGTCTATTCCAAACCAAACTATTCTATACTTTTTCCTTATATATCCTAGCTTTCCGGATCCGTAAATACGGGTCTTTCCCAAACCTACCATTTCTATACATATCTATTCCACACTGATTATTTATATACCTATTCCTTATTTACTTCAATACTTTTTAGTAAAATAATTTATTCTGAAAAAAACATTCAAGGGCAAAAAACTTAAAATGCGCACATTTTCCGCATACGTAGAGCTTATAAGAGACTAATAATTGGTTTGGTTTTTCTGCTTAATGCATTTCATTGATAGCTCAGTGGTTAAGTGCGCTGTCATCAGTTTTGTTTTGGGGGGTTTAAGATCTCTACTCAGCGTAATAAATTTTGAATTTTTTTCTATCTTGCTTATATATTTATAGCAAAAAAATAATAATATAATAAAAAAGATTTTTAAATTTAAAATAAAATTTATAAGTTTTTTCATTTTATAAATACATTGTACACAATTATCTCTATATAATGCTTGCTAACTCAACATATGCTAAAGGCGTTTACACTTACAAACATTTGTACGTAACGCTATACCAATGGAACTAAGAAGATCTTAGACCACTAAAACATAGTCATAAAAAAAGTTTGTTCTTATGATTATAATTAAAAACTAAAGAATATTATCCTCAGCTATTAAACGCTAATCTAAAAGAATAGCCAAAAAAAATTAATGCATTGGCGTCTATTTGTGGCAAAATAAACCTTTATGCCTCAAGTTTCCTTTTGCATTTATCTTATTAATATTTTTTATTAATTTTAATTGTTGCATACAATTGCATACAAATATTTAAAACTAGTAAAGATATCATTTCATGGATAATAGATTGTATTTATTAAAATAGTAATAAATGAATAGTTTTTTGCTTTATTAGAATGTATCCCATAAAAATATATTCCATATATCTTTAAAAGAAGATTTTTTTTTTTAATTTCAATAAAATCTTATTTCTAATTTGTTTTTCTAGTTTTTTGCCACAAAGTGACGTCACACAAAAAAATTCTGGCTTCTACGATATACGAAAAAGCCTTGTCTATCATTATTTTAAGAAGTCTAAGAAGCAGATAACGTAATTTTAGCAATCAGAAATTATCAAGAGATAATTTAATCTAAAATTGAAATTTCAAGTTTTCCACTTGGATGAGACAATATGTATATGTTTTTTCAGTCTTTTCAATTTTTTAAATATAATCACATACATACAAATAATCAAAACAAAACAGCTTGAACAAAAAATACTTTTAACTATTAGAAAAGTCTACTTATATTACATATGATCCTCAATAAAATGTTATTTAAGTGGATTTTTTACATTTTATAAACAATATAAATAAGTAAATTACATATTTGTTTATATAAATCATTTATATAGGGATGGTTAAGTTCCAAACCTGCCTATACAATAAAGTTTTAAAAAAATTAGTTTTATATTAAAAAACGATTTATATGTTTCTTTGCTAACACCAATATACTATGCTTAAAAGTGCATTGAAATGCAATTACTTTCAATTTTTTTGGTTTAGTGGCTTTTGTTAAGAGCTTTTGTGTCAAATTATTGTATCATCCATATTGCAGCTGTTTTTCAAAAGGTCTTAAGGTAAAAAAAAATCAATTTTGACTTTTTTACAAAATAAGCTAGTTTAGATGCCAACAAACATTGAATACATATTTTCAAAGAACTCTGAAAATTATTTATTAAGGCGAAATTAATTATTAAGGCGAAAATTATTTACTAAGGCGTTATAAATAACAGCTTCAGCATATATATATATATATATATATATATATATATATATATATATATATATATATATATATATATTATATATATATATATATATATATATATATATATATATATATATATATATATATATATATATATATACTTTTTTTCAGACCTTCCACAGCTTATTAGGACTAATTACCTGAGTACATTAATAACATAAGTATCTCAATCATGACACATATGCAACAAAATTTTTTCACAGTGTTTTGATGTTTTTAGAAAAAATTTAGTTTTAAAAATCTCTTCATTTGTTAAAGTGTATAATATCGTTACATATGTTTGTATATAATCTATATAAAACTTCAATAGTATTTTATATTTTAAAATAATCAATAAAAAATAGAAAAAAAAGCCACCATTAGTAGGACTCGAACCACAGCAGTGTTTGTTCAGTTAGTTCAGAAACTCGGCGCGCTATCCACTCAGCCACTCTAGCACATTTATATGCAAAAATCTTTAAAACTATATAATAATTTTTTTAACAGAAATGCTGTAGATCAAAATTAACGAGAGCTTGACACAATGCAATTTTCAAGTGAAAGTTAGACTGTAAAGCTTGATACATGTTTTAGTATGTTTTAAAATTACTTAATTAGAAATTTACGTTAGATATTTTCATACACTTTTGCTCACATTTTCTTACAACAAAATGTACTGCAACGCTTTCTCGCCACTACCTCGCTTACAATGGCTTACAAGAGTTCTGTATCAAACACGCTCAAAAGGGCATTAACACTACCAAAAGGATTAAGTTTGGCAATAATATATAGAGATTAATGTAATGGTCATTTTGCTATTGCTTGTTTTTTAAAATTTTAATTTGTTCAGAATTTAAATTAAAAGTTTGTTTTAGTGTTATTATTTCAATTAGTTTAATTAGAATTTAAATAAAACATTTGTTTTGCCATTTTTTATTTATTTGAAAAAGCAAATATAATTTAGTTCTAACAACAAGATTTCCTTTAAGGTTGAAAAACATCTTTTTTAAAAATTTATTGGATTACCTCAGAATATGTAATTTAAAAAAATATGTATGCCATAAAAACAAAGTAGACAAAACATTACTGCAAGCATTTGAGTTAAGAAAGTTACACTGTAAAAAAAGATTTATGATTTTTTTTAAGAGTGGTTTATTTTTTTAAAAAGTTGAAACATACTATTTAATTTATTTTTTGTATTATATTTTATATTGGTAAATTTATACGCAAAATATAATATTTATCTAAATACAAATATATATATATATGTATATATATATATATATATATATATATATATATATATATATATATATATATATATATATATATATATATATATATATATATATATATATATACATATATATATATATATATATACATATATACATATATATACATATATATATAAACAATATGAACAACAAATCAATCAAATATAAATACCTTTTCTAAAGCTCTAAAGTATTTTAAAGTACTTTTGTAATGCTTTTGAGGATTGAGAAGAAGTTCTGTAAGTCTTTGTAATGTAAATGGAGCACTAGAAATAATGTTTTCATTATAGATAAAGTAAATAACAAAAAAAGTAATTAGAACAATTTTTTTATACAAAAATTTTTTTTTATATATATCCTCTTTTGCCTAGTCTAAAAATAATTCAAACCTGTGGTCAAACACAGTGGTTTTTATTAACTTAAGTTAATGAAAACCACTGCCTGAGAAAGTTTTTTTAAAGCATAAAATAATAATTTAAAACAAATTTCAAAATATTCAACTCAAATTTTAAACAAATATCAATGCTTTCTTTTTATTTTGTATTTTTAACAACAAATTTGGTGGAAATAAACTTGGTTTTGGTGAGAATAAACATAGTTTTGGTGAGAATAAACATGGTTTAAGTTTTATTAAACTAACTAGAAAAAACATAATTATATAAATTTATCCAAATATATTGAATTGAAATAAACTAACTGAGCTTTTTGAGGACTTTATATAAGAACTTTGAGGAGACATAAGGAGGGTTGGTAACTAGCAAGTATTTGCAACAAATAAACCTGTTATCAGAATTAAACCTGATATTTAATTTATTTAAATTTCTAATTTATATTTATGGTATGAACTTGATTGCAAGATGATCTATAATATATTGTAAACTAAATATTTTAGTCTAGAAAAAAATTTCTATATAAGGAAACTAAAAATATAAAATTTGAAAAAAAAAAAAAAAAATTTTTTAAACTTTTGAACTACAAAAATATCAAAATATTTTTGTAGTTCAAAATATTTTGATTTTTTTGTAAATTTTTATATATTTTTTGTTTTGCTGTTGCTTGCGCAACAAAAAAGTCACTTTAATTTTTTTCATAAAGTCACGGTAGTGATTTTTGATTGGTTGATTTTTTTTCTTATATTTAAAGAATGCATGCCCAAACCAAAACCCTTAACCCATGGTTGCGTGCTCCACTTTGCCTATCCCTAAATCAGTCGATGTATGTGTGTTCCACTTTGCCTGTCCCTAAATTAGAGAATGTATGTACACTCACTGCACCTATCCCTATATTAGTCTATGTATGTTATTTACATACATAGACTAATATAGGGATAAAAATCAATGCAACTTTCAATATACAATGATAATAACAACTTTCAATAAAAAATAGTTAAAAAACATTTTTGATAGTGAAGGACTGTTAAATAAATTAAATAAATATATAAGTAAATATAATAATATAAATAAATATAAATATAAATATAAAAATATATATATATATATATATATATATATTTATATATAAAAATTATAAATAAATTAAATAGATATAAAATAGTTAAAAAACATTTAAAAACATTTTTCATAGTGAAGGACTTGATCCTGATCTTTGCGAAAGTTGAACCAATGAGATACACAATGCTAAACATTCAATGTAGAGATGCAATTCTTTTTAAATTTGTATAAATAAAACTTTCAAAATCAACCAATAATACTTGCAGCCATGACTTGAAAATAAACCAATCAAACATTACTACCATAACTTTAATATAAAAACTTAAAGCAACGGTACCGTTGCGCTACCCACAACATTTTTGTTTTGTTTAAAAAAAAAAGCTTTAAATGAGTTTTTTTTAACAAATTTAAGAAAACTTTTGTTTAAACAAAAGATTAATCTTAAAAAGCAATCAAACATTTAAAACACTAACCTTAAAAAGCGATCAAATGTTTCAAGAAGTTTGCCTTTAATAGCTTTAAGTTCATTCAAGTTCTCTTCCTTATTAGCAGAATTTAAGCTCTGATTTGTTTCAAGAAAATCTGACATAACCTTGATTAAAAAACATTTTTTATTACTTTTTTTTCTACTACTACATTTTCTTATCAAACAATAATATATTAAATACTCTTGACGATAAAGAAAAGAACTAAATATTTAATAAATAATATTTAACACATTACTCATGATCCTTTTAAACTATTAACTTACTCAAAACATAAATATTGAATATCAGGGCTCGAATAAGCGTATCGCGAATATCGCGAATGCTTTTCACACCTTTGCAATTAATTTTTATTAAAATTGTTTTTATTAACTTGTTTCTAATAACTTTTTTTCGCTTTTTTCTAATTATATTTTTTAACTTAGCATTTTTTTTTTACCTTTAAAAAAATATAGAATGTTTTTATATCAGGTTTTTGTTAGAGGCCATCACCATTTGTAATAGAGGATTAAAAATGCGAATTTTGAATGCACTCTAACAAATAACTGTAAATATGAATGAAAGAAAACTACAGAAAAATCCATAATCACAGGGTGATCATCCTGAAATGAAAAATAGTTCTAGCTACAGTAACATCAGATTTAAAAGATAGTGCAAGTGAGAAAGAAATTTTTATTGAAATCATAAACATTTTTAATAGTCAAAATTTTTTTGATATTATGTCATTATTTTTTGATTCTTGAAAATAGTTTAAAAAGTAGAAACATTACTATTGCAAACTATTGCAAACATTAAACAAGTGAAATAAAAAACTTAAATTTAAAAAAATAAATTATTTTAAATTTGTTCAAAATATTTTTATTTTCAAAAAATTAATTTAAGCATATTAAGCATATAAGCAAAAGTATTTCAACCAAAAAATTGAATGAAAACATCAACTTAAAAATCCTATGAATGAAAATACTTCAATTTTTAAAGATCAAAATCAAGATCAAGAAGCAATAAATTAGAAAGAACCTGGTATCTAATAACTTTAATTTTTTTTTTTTAAATAAAAAATTAAAGTTTTATGAACATAATATTTTCATTAATTCTAATTTATTAAATAGAATAGTTTTATTTATTTACTTTGTTTTATTTTAAATGCATTTTATGTCTTTAATGTTTTTAAAATCTATAAAATAGCAAAAATATAACAGTTATTTTATAAAAAAATTCTCAGTTGTGTTTAGTGCGAATAACAGGGTCAATGCCAGCAGAAAAGTGCATTGAACTATTAGAAAAAAAACTTAAAGACCATTATCTTGATCTACACTGCGACATTGTAGCTATAATGACCTATGGAGCTAGTGTTATGAAAAAAAGTTGGAAGGTTGCTGGCTGCAAATCAACAATTATGTTTTGCCCACTGCATACAACTTGTTGTAATTGATGTTCTTTATAGAAAAAGAGAGATCGATGCAAATCAGCCAAAATTTGAAAATGAATTTTTTGACAGTGATTCATCCGAGAATGAGAATATTCAGGATGATTTACTGGGCTACAATCATGAAAATTTAGGATCTAAAATTGAACTAAATGAAGTTCATTATGGATCAGTCATTAAAAAAGTACGCGAGTTAATAATAATGTTTAGACGATCATCTACCAAGAACAGCATCTTACAAAAATATATTAGGGCTGAATTTAGAAAACAACTGTCTTTAACTATGGATTGCAAAACAAGGCAGAGCAGCCTTCTGTTAATGCTTAAACGATTTTATAAAGTAAAAAATTGTATACAAAAATCATTAATTGATATATACACAGTGCAAGATAATTCTATAACTCTGTCACATGATGATTTGACAATATTATCAGACATTATTACAACTTTAGTTCCTATTAAAGCAACGGTTGAAGCACTTTGTTGCCGAGATTCTAACCTATTTACTTTTTTTTTTCTTTTTTAATTATAACTTGCGCATAAAGTAGCGAACAATAGTTAATTGCTTGCATTGATCACACAAATAATACATTTAGTTCCTATTATTAAAAAAACTAATGCTCAAGTAGATGGTGCTAATTATCAAACCTCAAAACCAAAATATGCAGTATTTGATGTTATAGTGCATGTTTTAAAATTAAAACTTGCATATAAAATAACCAACAATAGTTCATTGCTTACATTAAATATAAAAAGAATACATTTAGTCCTTATAATTCAAGAGTTAGAAATTAATCATGACAATTTACTCGAAGCTCTTCTACGTGAGTTTTGTAGACTGGAGGGTCTATACTATGAAAGTATTGATAAACCTGAAATGTTAAATCTAAAGAAAACTTTAATAATATTTAAATGTAAATTCCGATCAAAGTTGCGGAATTATTCAAGAACCTTTTCTAGACTTTTAGAACATGAGCAAACTTGGTTGAACAAAGATGTAACTGTTGACAAAAAAAACTTTGCAGCAGGTCTAGGTAAATAAATTAAATTCAACCCAGTTTAAAATAACAGTTTACAAGCTTAAATATTAAATATTATCTTGTTTAAGGTTGCCGAATAAGCTAAACATCCTGCTGAAGCATTGGCATTAGCTTCAATTAAAAAAGCCACTAGAGATCCTACCAAAAAAGATTTTGTTGTTCTCATAAAAAGTGCAAACTCTGTTCAAGTTAAAATCACGGAGATAAATTTTCCGATAAAAATGAAAACCAAAGATGCCTTGAGCTTAAAGGTTCAGTGTGACCTTTCTGATGAACAGTATCAAATTATTAGAAATTCATTGATAATACATAATGCAGGTATTTATTCTTCACTTCACAAAATTAAGAATGAGAGACACAAATGTTATCCTGAGGGTTTAATTGTGACAGAAACAACTATTTTAAATCCTCTACAGTGTATGTTTAATCATACTCTGACAAGGATATTAACTTTTACGGAATGCCAAGACTCTATGAGAATGTTTGCAGAAATTAGGGGAAAGTTTAAAGGTCTACTTCACTTTAAAGGTAGTTTTGATAGTGATTCCAGTCAAAGTGTCTATAAACAAAAATATACTGATACAAATATTGGAAAGGCCCAAGTTAACAAGCAAAGTCTTTTCCAGATAGCTACTGTTCCACTTAAATTAACCATTATGAACAAAAATGTATGGTTAAATTAGAAACTCTCCAGAACACATTACTGTAGACCCCTACATCTCCAATATCAAAAAGAAACGGAAGAAGACTAGTCAAGTTTGAAGTAAAGTTAGAAGTAGAGGAAGGCAAACCGGATACGACTATCCCATTTAAGTTCAAACTAGATTTAACCATGTTTGATGGTGAAGTGATTAATGCCTTTACTAACACTCTATCCTCCCAATCATGTAATGTTTGTGGAGCTAAGCCCAGTGATTTTAATAACCCAGAATCAATCAGATCTAAACCAATCAAAGAAAAAGCTTTATCTTTTATCCTCTGTATTCCTGTATCTTCCGTATTGCTGGCTCAGATCTTTTGAATTTATTTTACATTTAGGATACAAGTTAAACATTAAAAAATACTTTGCTAAATCCCCTGCTGAAAAAGCATCAGTAAAAAGTAGAAAAAAGAACATTCAACTGAGGTTTAGAGAGGAGCTAAGTCTTATAGTTGATATGCCCTATATATTGTTTATATATTAGTTGCCAAATATATATATATTAGTTGCCAAAACCCTTAACAGGGTTTTGGCAACTAATGATGGAAACACTGTCAGAAGGGCATTTGAAAATGCTTAAACTTTCGCTGATATAACAGGAGTGGCAGTAGATGTAATTATTAGATTGAGGACAATCCTAATATCAGTATGCTCCTGTTATGAGTTGAACTCTGAAAGTTTTGGCCAGTATTGCTATGAAACTACAGCTCTTATACTCAAAAACTATTGCTGGTATGTGGTTCCCCCAACTGTTCAAAAACTCTTGGAACATGGTGTGCAGATCTCTGAGGCATTAGAACTACTTATTGGTTACTACTCTGAAGAGCCATAAGAGCTTTAAATAAGGAAACTTGCAAAGTTAGATTAAACCATACAGCCAAGATATCTAGAAAGAATGTTATGAAAAACCAGTACCAATACCTGTTGATTAGAAGTGATCCTGTAATTTCAAACATTTATTTCAAAAAATACAAGGTTGAAAATGGAAAAACACTTACCCCTGAAGTTTTATCCTTGTTAATGCTGTAATAATGAAATAAAGCTTTTTTATAAATATTAGGTTTTCTTTTTTTGTTTTCTCGAAAGAAAAATTAGATAAGATAAATATTTATTTTGTATTTAATAAATTTTAATATTATTATAATATTAAAAGATTTTTTGAATCCAATTTTTCTTTTAAATTAGTATATGTTTTGCTTTAAAGAATTTTTTAAAATTAAGTCAGTCTTTGTGCGCGTAAAAGACTCTAACACGTATACGCGCGTGTAGTACAACCCTTAGGCACAAGAAAAATTTACATTAAAAGAAATGTATTATTTTTTTGTATGGTATTTTGGATCAAGGAATGCGATTCATTTAATTAAATAATATTTTGGGCGCGTAAATGACACTTACACGCATAAGTGCGCGTTGTACGCGTCAAAGATACACATAAAAAAATATTTTCAATAGCAATTTTAAATTTTTTGACTCAAAATAGGATAGTATTGACGTATCAAATGTTTATATATGATAGTTATATAACTTTTGCCGTTTTTTCCCCTATCTGACTAACTGTGCACCTGGAAGTTTATTTATAAGCGTGTTTCACGTGTCGGGAGCAATCGCTCCCGATTCATTGCAAAGCCTGTATGTATGTATATGTATATATATATATATATATATATATATATATATATTATATATATATATATATATACATATATACATATATATATATATATAATATATATATATATATATATATATATACATATATATACATATATATATATATACATATATATATATATACATATATATATATATATATACATATATACATATACATATATATATATACATATATATATATATATACATATATATATATATACATATATATATACATATATATATATATACATATATATATATATATACATATATATATATATATATATATATATATATATATATATATATACATATATATATATATACATATATATATATATATACATATATATATATATATATATATATATATATATATATATATATATATATATATATATATATATATATATATATATATGTATATATATATATATATATATATATATATATATATATATATGTATATATATATATATGTATATATATATATATATATATATATATATATGTATATATATATATATATATATATATATATATATATATATATATATATATATATATATATATATATATATGTATATATATATATATATGTATATATATATATGTATATATATATATATATATATATATATATATATATATGTATATATATATATATATATATATGTATATATATATATATATGTATATATATATATATATATGTATATATATATATATGTATATATATATATATGTATATATATATATGTATATATATATATGTATATATATATATATGTATATATATATATATGTATATATGACAGGGTTTGCCATATGCTACCTAACCCTGTAAATTGTTACTTTTACATATATATATATATATATATGTATATACATATATATACATATATATATATATATATATATATATATATATATATATATATATATATATATATATATATATATATATATATATATATATATATATATATATATACATATATATATGTAAAAGTAACAATTTACAGGGTTAGGTAGCATATGGCAAACCCTGTCAAAAATTATTCAAAATTTATAGTAATGAAAAAGGATAGAGTAATAAGAATATTTTAATAAAGCCCATTGCAGATTTTTATAAATTTACAAATCATAAAAAAAAATTTCTTGACCTTGAGTGTTCTAAACGACATTCAAAGTTTTAAAATTATTATTGGGTTTGATCTGTTTGATTAAACCTAACTTACATCAGTCCAAGCCTTCCCAGGAAAGGCGTGCGGTTTTTCGTCTCATATGACCACATACGATTATAATATTTTAGAAAATGTGAACACTGCCGTTTGCAAATTTTATAATAATGCTGAAAAAGTTTCAAAAACAAAAAAACAAAACTAACAAAATAAAAAGAGGTTGAAATAGAAAAAAATAAAAACAAATTAATAATTTAAATTATTTGTGTACTGTTTTTATTTTTGTTTCTTTAGAGTTACATTCAGCAACAAAATTAGATAAGGCGAATCAAAAAAAAAAACAGTTTGAAGTCTACAATAATAAGAATGATTTTCCTACTTTTAATATTTTTTTTAAGAGGATAGCAAAAATACAAATTGCAATGTGTTTGTAAAATTTATTTGTATAATTTTAATGTAACAACAAGGGTTGAATTAAGCGAATGCAAAACGCAAAATCTGGAAAAATATCTAGTATTTAAAATTTTAGTTTAAATGAAGAATCAACTTAAATTTGTTAGCGAAAAAATAAAAAATAAAACAATAAACTTACGATAACAAAAGTAAGAACATTCTAGTCACTAACTGCATTACAAAAGTAGAAACACTATAATAGTGTTATTACTTTTATAACGCACTTATAACTTTTAAAATCCATTCTTTGTTCAAGCAACATTAGTATTCCTAGATTTTAATTGAAGTAGGAAAATATCTAGAAGAATAAAGTGGATGTTCAAATAATATTAAAGTTAAAGTAATTTATAAAAATGTAACAAACAACTTTATGAAAACGTATCGTATTAAAAGTTTAGCATTATGAAATACGTTACTAATGGACCATATAAAACCCGCGTTAATTTTAAAATTAACCAATAAAAAAATTTTATTGGTTGACTTTAAAATTAACGCGCTTTTTTATGTAACATTTTTCATAATGCTATACTTTTTATAGAGTACTTTTTTATAACGTTGTTTAAGTGATATGTAAAAGTTCCTGAAATTTTAAATAATATTTGAATATCTGCTTTATTTTTTCTAGATGCTTTTCTACTTTAATAAATGTTTGGAATTAATAATGTTGTTTGAACAAAGAATGAACTTTAAAAGTAATAAGTGCTTTATAAATTTAATAACACTATTATAGTTTTATTACTTTTACAATGCAGTTTGTGACTTAAGCGTTATTACTTTTATAGTCGTAAGTTTATTGTTTTTGTTTTGTTTTTTGTAACTTTCTCGCTAGCAAACTTTTAAAAATTTGCTCCTTATAAACAAAGTACACAGCTTTGCATGAACTAAAATTTTAAAGACCTAATATTTTACCAGAGTTTGCAAATCGTGATTGTATAATTTAATTCTTGATATAAACTTGTTACATTATAATTATACAAATATATTTTACAAACAGATGACGATACATATTTTTTATTTCCTCTTTAAAAGAAAAAACACATAAAATATGGGAAAGTCATTCTTTTTAACGCCTAAAACGTTTTTTTGACTTAATGAATTTCGTTGCCGATAGTAATAACCACTAAGAAAAAACAAAAATAAAAGCAACACATAAATTATTTAAACTATTATTATTGTTTTCTATTTAAGTTTACTTTAATTGCTTATTTAGTTATTAAATTTAAAACAACTTTTCAGTAACGCATATAATATAACATGCCCAAACCGCCGTAATCACGTTCTTTAACTTAAAAAACGTTTTCGTGGTCGTACGAGACAAAAAACCGCACGCCTTTCCTGGGAAGGCTTGTCAGTCTGTTGCTATTAGTTACCAATTGATATTAAAATATTTTTAAATAATGTATAAAAAATCGAAAAATATGATTAAACTCCTTGCAACTCGCTGGAAAATTCTTACAGAAAATTTTCACTTTTTTCATTTTAACTATCATCATACTTTTTACACGCCTTTTAAAAAGTTCATCACAATACTTTTTTAAAACCTTGTTTTGTCCTAGTTAAGAATTATTTTAAGTTCATGATCACAGCTTTCTGCTCCAAAACATTAGAATTTTTCCTATAACTTATTATAGGAGAATTATTTTAAGTTCATGATCACAGCTTTCTGCTCCAAAACATTAGAATTTTTCCTATAACTTATTACTTATTATTGCTTCTCTAAACCTTTTAGACTTCCAAATCATGAAAAAAACTTTTGAAAAACATTTTAAAGAAAACCTCTGGGGAAAAACAACATTCCTGTCTGATTCTTACAAAACTCAACCAGCTCTTCAGATCTCTCTTCTAAATTCTCTAAACTATTTATCAAGTGTTTAACTGAATTTTGATTTTCTGCTTGCTGGAAAATGATATCCGTTTTTCATTTTTTAAAAACTCTGAAGAAAATCTTCTTAGATCATTAGCACACAAACTATTTTCTAAGAAACAATTCCTCTCATTCTCTGAGTCTGACAACTTACTTTCTGACAATTGATATAATTTTTGATCATGTCAATCTACAGCTGAACAGCTGAACAATTGAAAAAAAGGGTTTTATCATTAATTAGATAGAAGCGGTGAGGCAAAGCTTATTTAACTTACTAGTATTAAACCAATTCAAAACAATTTATAAAAATCAAAATAACAGCATTACTCAAGCATATGCAGATATCCTTGTCTGAAAAGTGAAAATTATTTTTTGTGTATGAAAAGATTGTACTATGAGTCACAACGATTATTTAAACCACTGTTGTGGCTCATAAGCTGTTTAGATTATAGAAAAGTGTATCGTAAAAATGTTTCCTTTATTACCATTATTATTTTTTAATGTATGTATATATATTTATATATAATATTGTGTATTTATTTAAGTAATTGATGTCATACTGAAATAAGAAGTAGCGAGAGCTTCAGTGCATACATTAACTGATTATCTATGGCCAGATGATTGCCTCATAAGATTAAGGTGGTGTGAGGAGAGAATTGGATAGTCTTAGGAAAAATAGAAGCAAGTATTTTTTAGTGATGAAAGTAATGTTTAAAGTAATGAATGGAAAATTCTGGTTCTGTTGACAATTTTAAACAAAAAAGT
The DNA here is from genome assembly GCF_022113875.1 of Hydra vulgaris. Classification (NCBI taxonomy): domain Eukaryota; kingdom Metazoa; phylum Cnidaria; class Hydrozoa; order Anthoathecata; family Hydridae; genus Hydra; species Hydra vulgaris. The sequence continues at coordinate 29,588,439 of NC_061170.1, read as the reverse complement.
ATAGTAATTGTCTTGTACCAAATTTGCAAAAGTGGTGGTGGGAGTGTTGGCATTTGGGGGTGCTTTAATTGTAATGATGTAGGTGTATGTAAAACTTATAAAGATTAAATCAACCAACATACGCATATAGACACTAGAGATGGTTCCATCAATAGACGTGCTAATTAATTGAAATAAATGAAATCAATTACATAAATAAATAAAATAAATGAAGTCAATTAAATCAAAATTTGGAACCTGTCCACATAGTTTGTGCTGTTTAATTGCACGAAATGTGACAAACTGCAAGAAATAAAAAAAATTAAGTAGATTTATTTCCCTGGCTAGCTCAATCACAAGATTTGAGTCCAATCAAATCTATTTGGGATAAAATGAACAAATAAATAGACAAGATCTGAAAAAGATCCATAACCTAAAGCAAGAAGTAGATACCACTTGGAGAAGAATTTAAAAAAAAAATTGTTAAACAAATACAAAAGAGTTCAGAACAACAATCTTGTTAAACTGATACAAAAAAGATACAAGTGTTTCATCAATCAATCAGAAATAAATGCTTAAAGTAATAAACTTATTAATAAACTTAAGACATTTATGACTGCAAGTCATAAATGTCCTAACTACTGTAAAATTTCACACCAAAGCGTAACATATTTGTAAACTATATTTACACTACTGAGTTCAGAAGTATAGTTTTTTACTGCATTATTTTTTACATAAAAAAAATTCTGGAATGTAGAATCCAAGAAGTTCATCATTTTTGACATTTTCAATAAAAATGCAAAATGTAAAATATGCATAATGCAATATGCTTGTTTTTTTTTCTAATTTTTTTTCTGAAAGTAGCAAAAAATAATTTTAAATTTTTTCCTTACTTTTCTTAAACTCCCACATCTAAATACTAGTTAAACTTTATAAAGTAAAATACTTTATGACTTGACTTTGATAATGTATGATATTACAATTAGCTTGTCTAAAGATACAAAAAATTTTAAGCAGTCATTTTTTTTTGTATAAATAAAAAAAAAATAACTGCTTTTTTTTGAATCTATGTTATGAAACAAACTTCAACTTGCAAATGATCATGTATCACTATGCCAAAAGACAAACAAACAAATCATAAACTTTGTGTTAAAAACCAAAGAAAAAGTACAAAAACACTTATTAAAATCATACAAAAATAGGTGTAATGATTGCTAACAGGCCTCAAGACATCGTATATCAAAACTAGGGTTCAAATACTGCAGAACTGGAAACAAACCTATAAGGCACTCCAGCAATAAAATCAAAGCTAAATGCTTTATAATTTTATAATAGTGGGCAAAATAATACCAACATGTCTACTGAAAATTAGAATAATGTAATTAAATATTTATTTAGTTGTATGTAAAAACATTGTTAATTTGAAATTAACTATGTTTAAAAACCTATATAAGACATCTAAAATTGTGTATAAGATAATATTATTAAAAAATATATTTATTATTTTAAAAAATAAAACAGAAATTAAAAAAATATATACTTTTTGAAGTTTCCATAAATACAAACGCTTTAAGTAGTGCCATGGAAATCTAATGTTAAATATTTATATAGCATATATAAAACATTTATTAAAAACTATTATTTACAACATATATTTTAAAAGTATTGTAAATATAACAAAAATAAACAATATGGTTAAGATGAAGAAAGAAAGCCTACCTCTTTGATTTCGTTTATTTTTAAACAGTGCATTATCTTCTGAAAGAAGCACTGTTTGAAAATAAGGCTGTTTTTAATACCCATTTTGACAGATTATTAAATTATGATGTAAATTTAAGCAAGCAGAACTATTAAGGAGGAAAAGGAGTCATGGCAACACTAATAAATATTGTTATACATTTTTCGAAAAATTTATTTTAGAATTTATTTTAATACCTTAGCTTAAGCATTAGCTGGGTTAGCTTGGGTATATAACAGTTAAAATTGTTTAAACATAACAAAGAATTTATTTTAATATCTTATCGAAGCATAAGTAGCTTGGCAAATTTTTTTATTTTTATTTTGATTCACCTCCTCAAGGTCGAGAAGGCCACTACAGACAAGGAGGCTACTTATTTGTGGCTATAACCCTCTCTCAACTCTATAACTCCGAAACACGAACCTTGATAAACAAGGCCGCTGCGCGGAGAAACAAGTTGAGCGCGGTACTACCAGGGACGTGGTGGAGATCGAACTCAGAAATATGTGCAATATTCTCTTATTGGTAAGTCCTCCGCTTGGATAATAAAATATTTTTTTTATTTTTCAACCTTTTCAATTTTTTTAAAATACAATAACATAAACACAAAAATTAAAAAACAAAACAGTTTAATATTATAAACACCAAAATACGATCCTTACCTATTGCCAGTAGTACTGACGTTTACATTTACAGATGTTTGTACTTAATGTTATATAAGTGGATTTTTTACATTTTTATATTCTTTTTTTTATTCTTTTTTGCATTTGTGTGTTGCATCTCTATCAATAATAAAGTTCTATTTAATCGTAATTTATTTAAATGTACTTTTAAAACTCGCATTTTTTTGAAATTGTGATTTTCAAATATTTCTTTTAAATTTTAATGCAAAAAAAAAAAAAAAAAATTTTTATTTAGTTGCAATATACTTATTTAGAGTATCTGCTTAAAAAATGTTGAATCCTTACCATCTGTATAAAATGTTCATAAAATGGCTTGTTTTTCTTCAGTACATATATCTTTAGTAGCTCAGTAGTTAAGTGCGTGGCTTTAGCACAAAATTTGAATGTTTTGGTTCAAATCATCGCTAAGCTTATAAACCTATTTTAGTTTTTTGGTGATTTTTTAAATACAAAAAACAAAACAAAAAAAACAGTTAAAGCAAAAAAGACTTGTTAGAAAATTTCTTAAAGTTATTTTATATTATACATTTATTAAACACAATTGTTACTCAAATTATGCTACAGATGTTAACACAATCGCTACTTAACTTAAAATAGTGACATTTACATATACAGACATTTCCACATAACACTATACAATTGGAATTTTTACAGTAAATGTAAATGACATATTGTTATCAATTTACTAAATATAAATGACATATTGTTATCAAGTTACAAATTTACATAAATTTCTTATACTTCTATATTGACTATAAAAAACCATTAGAATATATTTTATTTTCTAATTTATCTTATATTTTGTTATAAACTTAATTTAAAACGTTTCCAAAAAATAAAATTAATATATATATATATATATATATATATATATATATATATATATATATATATATATATATATATATATATATATATATTTGTTTTGTTTGTTTTAAATGAATATTTTAACAGAATATACATTTCAGTTATAAACAACTGCAATCATTGTGTGACTACAATAAAATTTAAAATAGTATAAAATTAACTATATGCGATTAAAAGTATAAAATATAAATTAATTAACATTACAAAATATAAAATGATTTAAATAAATTAAGGTTTTTTCACTTCTTGCTTCTTTTGTTAAAAGATTGTAAAAAACAGCGCCTGAGTTATAAAATGTCTTTTTTGTACTTTCCAGCTTTATCTTTGGAATTACAAGAGATAGATTATTGATACAAGTTTGTTTTAAGTGTTTTTGAATAGTAAAATAGTTTTTGAAATTGCTACACATGGTCCCACTCAAACATTCAGGCTTCAGCAGGAATGGCAATGGAGGCGAATAATCTATATTCGCCTCCATGCCTGTGTTAGTCAGTTTACACAGGCAAGATAAAACCTGTGCAAAATATAAAATTTTTGGTAAAAAATGTTAAATGTGTTGGTGTTTTTTATTTAGTTATTCTTAAAAAAACTTCTCACATGATATAATTTCAGCATGGACATCAGACTTCAAGTTTTAAACTGTTTTTTTTTTTTTTAAATAAAAATTTACTTAGCATGTGCAAAAAAAATTTAACTACTTAAGTTTTTTTAATAATTTGCTGATCTCCTACTTGTTATTATATAGTTAATACCTAAACTTTCATATTCAATAAAATTTTATTTACAAAGAAGAATAGAAATTAATGAACTTTTATTACAAGTAAGATCAATCATTTTTATAAAACAATATAATGTATATTGCGTTTTTATAATGTTATTTTCTTAAAGTGATTGATCATGTTATTACAATTAATAAATTATTAAATATAAAAATAATATAAAAATTAATTAAAAAAAAAAAAAAAAAAAGAGTAGGATAAAATCAAATTTTTTTTAATTAATGATTTTTGACTTTTTATTAAATTTTGTGTTAAATTAAGGTGGTTGTCTGTGATTACTCCTATGAAGAAAATTTTTTTTACTCATTTATTTAACCATAAAATTAGAAAAACTACAATTTTTATAATTTCTTCAAGATGTTGTTATCCACAATATCATCAATATCATCAATAATTGGGTTTTTGTCAGGGTTGGCAAAAACCCGTTTTTTTTTAAAAAAAAACCCGGCCCAGTGGTTTTTTTTTGGGTAATTTTGGGTTTATTTGGGTATTATTGGGTTTTTTTGGGTTTTTTTTCTTTCTTATTGTTGTTAAAAATTTTTTTTTTTTTGTTTAATAATATTGAAAACTAATATCATTTTTAATTTTAAGTTTAATTACAATATATTTTATAAGTTTTTAAAATTTATACACCTCAAATTATTTTCAATAAGTTTTTTTTAATTACAGTTTAAAAAAAATCTAAAAATGTAACAACATAAAAAAAAATCATGATAAACCTATATGTATTGATTTATTTTAGATTTAATAATATTTTTTATAATTAAAAATGCCGATGGGAAGTGGGAGAAAGAAAGCTGGAGAATGGGATGAAGTGACTGAAGTTGAAAACAGTATAAAGGTTTCATGTGACTATTGTCATGCTTTGATTAGCAACAAGATGGAGCAAGTAAAACCCCATTTTACCTTGTAAGAAGCAGCGGTTGATGTCATCGTACACAATATCAACTAATATGGAACAGAAAGAAAATATTGATATAAAAATAGCAAAATTTTTCTTCAGTGCAAATGTATCATTTAAAACTTCTGAAAATCAAGAATTTATAGACTTGATCAAATCATTGAGACCAGAATACAAACCACCTAACCGTAAAATGCTAGGAGAAGAGCTCTTAGAAAAAGTTTATGAGGAAGTAAACAAAAAAATGATGGATTAACTTACCCAAGAAGAGAAAACAATAACAATTATGCAAGACGGATGGAGTAGTGTTACTAATGATCCCATTATTGCTCACAGTGCATATGACGGACTTAATTCTAAAATTTTATGCATTACTGATTGTGCATTAAATAAAAAAACAGCCAAGTATTGTACCGAACTCCTTTGTAATGTCATTAAAGATCTTAAAGAAACATACAATAAAGAAGTGTTTGCTGTGGTAACAGATAATGAAAATAAGATGAAAAAAATGAGGGATTCAATCAAAGAAACGTATCCAAATCTTTTAACATATGGGTGTTCTGCACATTATTTAAACCTTTTAGAAAAAGAAGTAACACACCCAGATGTCATCAAACATGTGGTTGAGGTGCAGAAATATTTTCGTAATACACATCAACCGCATGTAAACATTTTGTATTTGTGGGTTAAACTTAAAGTATAAAAAACATATAAAAGTTTAAAATTAACTATTTAATTTTTATTTTAAGGGATGGTTGCGTGAGAAAGGAGGGCATATGCCTCAGTTACCAAACGATACCAGATGGAACTCCCAAATTGACTGTATAGAAACATACATAAAAAACTACCAAATTTATGTAGAAATAGTAGATAATCAGAAAACCTATCAAAAATACCTATCAAAATCAGAAAAATTATTGAAAATCAAGCAATATTTAGAGAAGCTAACAGTCTTCAAACCCAACTCAAAATATTTGGTGTTGTTTTAGATAAATTATTTAATTTTTTTTATATTAAAGTATTTTCACATAATAAGATTTTGTAGGTGTAAAGGAAAAGTAATAAAAATAAACCCTGAACTAAGTCATTACCACACAGCTATCAAAAAGAGATGTAATGATGCTATGACACCTATCCATTAACTTGCATACATGACCAATCCTCGTTTTTTGGGTAAAAATAAGTTTTGCTTTAAAAAAAAAAGTTTTGCTTTAAAAAAAAATTGTTTTCATACCTATATGCTAATCTGAATTTTTTTTTTAATAGGCAAAAACCTGCCGATTGAAAATGAAGATGAGGCTGAAGAATGGCTTTACAATCATTATCCTGAGTTTGTACCTGGGTTGATTTTGCTTAAATTAAAGGATTGTGATGCATTTCTTCATAGGAGTAATCACAGACAACCACCTTAATTTAACACAAAATTTAATAAAAAGTCAAAAATCATTAATTAAAAAAAAATTTAATTTTATCCTACTCTTTTTTTTTTTTTATTTTTAATTAATTTTTATATTATTTTTATATTTAATAATTTATTAATTGTAATAACATGATCAATCACTTTAAGAAAATAACATTATAAAAACGCAATATACATTATATTGTTTTATAAAAATGATTGATCTTACTTCTATGTTATAAAAGTTCATTAATTTCTATTCTTCTTTGTAAATAAAATTTTATTGAATATGAAAGTTTTGGTATTAACTATATAATAACAAGTAGGAGATTTTTTCTGAATTGATTTTTTATTTCTCTGGTTAATCAAGATAATTGATAATCAAAATAAAATTGTGTTAAATAAAAATAATGTTGTGTTTAAATTGAAAATTTCCCTTTATAGCTAGCTCTATAATAAGTTTTTAGATATATTTCAAAAAAACCCAGATTGCCTGGGTTTTATTGGGTTTTTTTAGGTGGATTTTATTGGGTTTTATTGGGCAGGTTTTGTTGGGCGGGTTTTTTAATGCCAACCCTGTTTTTTTTGCTTTTACATAACATATTACAGTTTTCTATTTTCGAATTTATTACAAACATTTTTCTATTTTGACTTTTCGTTAATTTTTTTTCAAACTTTTATTCTAAACAATTTTTTTTTATTTTATTTTTCCTCATTTATTTCTTTTTCTCCTTTTCATTGTTAAAAAATACTTCCTCCATTTACTGGCATTGCAAAGTGTATTAGTTATATTTAACATGCTCACTATCCAGGGATGCAAATCCCTGGATAGTGAGCATGTTAAATATAACTAATAACTTTCAAATCCTGAGTCTAAAAGAGGACTCAGGATTTGAAAGTCATAAAAAGATTACTTCTTCTTAGTTTTTGGTATCGAGGAGCTCTACAAATATAAAAAAGCTTATGGATAACTAATGAAAAAAAATTTGACTTTTAGGTTAAAGGAACAAACATTTTTTTAATTGAGAGTCCTTAAATTTGAATGTATCTAGGAAATGGCTGTAAAAAGTACCAACTCTAACAAACAAATTACCAAACTATTATACCTCTAAAAATAATGAGTGAGTATGAAATGGAAGTAAGAGAATGGATAACACGTGGATGGCAAAAACGATTCAACAAAAAGTGTAACAGTATCATTCCATTGATGTCAGTAAATCAGCGAAAAAATCAAAAGTACATCAGTTGATGGACTATCATAAGCTGAATCATGGTCTGCAGTACCAGGTTTTGCAGTGAAAGAAAATTGGTAGAGAACCTCGAGATAATTGATCTGAAAAAGACCTACCTACAGATTCATTTTGACAAAGTATTGTAAAATGATACAGCTCACATTAGTCTTGCAGATTTGGAAACTATGATCAAAGGACTTAAACCATCATTAAAATGCTAGGTCAGGTCTTTTGATCTGCAACATGATTTAAGACTCTGCAACAGTTGTTAGCTGGTTACATTCTTTAATCATTAGGTACAAATTGGTTTCAGTTCACTGGTTTTCTCAGATTGAAGATCTTGTGAAAGAATGCAATTTAATGATAAAATTTAGTCTAGTAAAGTCAGCAGAAAATAAAGCCAATGCTCTAACAAGGCTACCCCAGAACTGGCTGCATTTAACCTATTCTGCAAAGGTAGTTAATTTCATATAAGCTAATGTAAAGTTGTTTCATAATCTTCATCATTTTGGAATTAATTGAACACTTTATCTGATGAAGCAGACATATCCACAAGAAAATGTATCCAGAAAAGACATGATGACAGTTTTAAAAAAATTTTGAAAGATGTTTATTGGTAGATCCTATGTCGATTTGATGGAAGGAAGGTAGTCTTGAAGTTGAAAGCAGTTTGTATCATCTGGTGATTGATGTAACTTATTACGAGTCTGGGACTTATTTATCAATAGTCGCAGTAAAATAAGCAAATTTGCAATTTAGAGAAAATTATTAAACGAGAGAGAAACTACAGTGTGCTTTCATATAGAAGAAATAATCCAAGAAAGAAGATCTTCATGGCAAGTGCTAAGTACAATAGCCACACATTTCGCTCAAAACTCATGCATGAACTATCTACTGAGTGGGGAGTCAAAATAAAATTGTTAAACATCATCATCAACCAATTAGGCACATGGCAGTCAAGAGCGGAAAAAATCTGTTAAAGATGGTTTATTGGTATAATGTGGCACCAATAATAAATGGAGAAGAAACGTCTCTTCCCTATAAAGCTGTGTTCTCCTATGAGTGGAAACCACACACAGTCTTTTCCAAATTTAAAAAAAAAAATTCTCCATTGTTATATGCGATGACAAGAAGTATTTGTGAAGTTTACTGACTCAAAATGTACAAGCAAATGGAACAGAGGAATTGTCTCAGATGTAGGGTAAGTATTTCAGTGAAATTAGCAGACGCCTGCCCCGCTCCTGAGTTATCTGACTTAAGCACAAGTCAATCAAAAGAATCCACCATGGATACCCTCAGCGATTATAAAGAGTGCAGAAGTTCCTGGAAAAGTATGCGGAGTTTGTGATTTAGAGATCAAGGGGTGTTGTGATTAATTTTCTATTATTTGTGAACAACAAATAGCAACAGAGAAGCACATTTATTATTACAACTTTATAAAAAAAAAATACTTTCACACAAGCGCTTATGCAAATATATCTTTTTTGTATGCAAAAGAAAGACATTTAACAAGATTCTTAAACAAATCCTCTCTTACTACCCTCTTGCCACAAACCAACATGGCTTCTTTCCTGGTAAGTCATGACAAATGTATGGAAGGTGTTTGATTGGTTTATTAATATAAATTGGATCTTCACATAGTTCTAGTTTGATGGCCCATTTAATTAGAAGCATTTAATTTACTAATTTAAAAAATATATATAATATATTAGTTATTTAGAGGTTAGAGGCCAACATAATAAGTTTGTCTCAATGTAAAGATAACTTTTTTTTAAATCTATTGGAATTTTTTTTAAAATTTTAAATCAAACTTACATATACTGTCCAGTTTTTGCAATATCTTCTAAAATTGTATTTAGTATAGTCAGGTTAGTTTCCTTGGGTTGAAAGTCTAAAAAAAAAATAATAATATTTTAATATTTTAGTAAAGGCTATTTTAGTGAACAAAAAGGACTAATCTAACATATTAGCAAATGCTAAATATTATTATTAAACACTTAAACAAGTTAAAAATATAGGTATAAATCTTATGTTAATTTATATATAAAAACTTTATAAAACACTTTGCATAAATAGTTATAGTATTTAGTTCAAACATACTAATGCTGCAGATGTCTACTTATTTTAAAGAGATCAATTTAATTAAAACAATTTAAAATATAGAATAAATACATTTAACAGTGAATAAATATTTATATTTTTCACTGTTAAATGTATTTATTCTATATTTTAAATTGTTTTAATTAAATTAAAACAATTTAAAATATAGAATACATTTAACAAAGAAAAATATAAATACAAAAACATTTATTTACAATGTATACTTTGTATTTTAATTATTAAAAAGATTATTTGAAAATAATTCAAAACTTTTTTTTCGCTTGAATTTCAGATATTTGTCAGCACAGCGAAAAAAAATCTTTAGCATTTCCAAAAATTCATATTTAAATTGATTTAAATACACGTTTATTTGATTTAAGAATAAGTAACGAATTTTCTTATAGTAGGCTCAACCAGGGTAAAAAGAACTTTCCTGAGTTATATTCAAACTTATTCAAAATTAAAATTTTTGTTATCAAAATATGTGTGGAAAATGTACATTTGTATATTTGCAGGGTTGCCACTATAACTTTTAAAGTTTTTCCCTGAGTTTTCCTTGAGTATTCCCTGAGTAAAGAACGTTTTTCCCTGAGTTGAACTCTTTAAGTTCCCTGAGTTTTCCCTGACTTTTCCCTGACTTTTCTATATTCTTTCCTGTTCATCAACGAGATTATTTTCCTTAATTAAACAATCTTTATTTTTGAAAAACAAAAACTTTTACAACAACACCCACATCTTGCAAACTTATTATTATAAGTATTAGCAAAATCTTTTTGAAAAAAAAAATTATTGTACAAAATTTAAAAAAAAAAATTATTTTCCCTGAGTTTTCCCTAAATTTTATAAAATTTTTTAAAAATCCCTGAGTTTTCCAGGTTTTCCCTGGGATTCATGCTATTTCCAGTTATTCCAAATTTTCGAGGTTGAGTGGCAATCCTGATTTGAGTGAAATTACAATTTTTGTGATCAAAATGTGCGTAGAAAATGTACATGTATATTTGAATGAGAATCCAGAAAAATCACTAGGTCTTATGCTTCCTTGATTAAATAAGTCTCACAAATCCACAAGCTAAGGAAATTTGTATTCACGGCTGTTGCAGGTCGGATGTCAAAATTTCTTTAAGATGTTTTTACCCACAATATCATCAATGCCATCCTTCTCATGAAAAACATAGTATGGCCCTACTAGTGACTTAAAATTTATTAGTGTACAGATCTTCATCTGGAGTTTCAATCACAAGTCCGTAGAACTCATGGTTTATCTTTTTACCAGCATACTTCACCAGCACCCAATCACCAACAATTACATTAAAGCTGTCCTTTTTTTCAGCAACTTTCTCAACTTTCTCTTTTCAGTCTTTATTTTTTTGTTGGTTGAAAACACAACTTAACAACAATGAGATAGAGGCTCAAGCTTGGCAGATAGATGGGATCCAACAACATTTACAATGCGTTTTTAAAACTTGTCTAGAAGAGAAAGAGCATCATTAATGAATATGACAATAGTGTTCCATACATGGACAGATTTGTAAAGGTAGAGAATGAAATCAGGAGAGAAAAAATGTTGAGCATGCTAAAGAGAAACAACCTTAGCAGATGCTAATTTAGCAATTGATTGTATATATGGTTTTTATGAAAGGTCAGTAGTAAATGATAATCAAAGAAAACGTAAAGACAAGGACTTAGTGAGAGGGTTGCCATTCACCAATATAGAAATGTCAGCAGTACTGTGATAGTTGTTTCCAGTAAATAACTGGGTTTTATTAGAGTTAAAATTTACAAGCCACTGTGAGCCCCAATTAGTTACAGAAGTGAGATCAGTTTCAAGATCGGACAATAATTGGAGGGGTCAGAATGTTCACTAAAGTTTTTGTAAATTGAAATAGATGCTATTTTCCAACAGGCAGGAAAACAAGATTCACTCAAGCACTTATTAAATAGTTTAGAGAAAATTGAAGAGAGTTCTGGTAAACAATTTTGTAAGACTATGACAGGATTTTTGTCTGGACCACAAGCTATAAAAGAGTTTAATTGAGATATGACTTTAGCAAAGGAAGCTGGAATGGTTTGAATGTCTAACAATGGGTTAACCTGTTTAATTGGAATAAAAGGTAGAGGATGGCTGTAAGATTCAAGAGTCAAAATAGAAAAGTTCTTTGCAAATAGTTCAGCCTTATTCTTGAGAGAGGTAATAATATCAGTCCCATGAAAAAGAGATATCATGTTAGACCTTGAGGGTGAAAATCATGGAGTAGAATGAGTAGAAAATGAACACAAGCTAGGATCAGAAACCAGATATATATCAAAGATTGAAGATAATTTATTAGGGTTGTCAGAAATACGAGTCACAAAGTTAATTATCTGAGTAAGAGATTGAGAAATGCAGAAGTACATACAGAACACAAGCATACAGGACTGCAGCACTTTAAATAGAGATGCAGTAGATGTGTTACTGTGCCCAGAATCTCTGAATGTAAAACACTTGGTTAAACTTGAAGCATAATTCTGCATTCTTCTGACTTCATAAAATTCGAAACAGAAACAACTGGGTGTTGAATAGCTAAAAGCACAGCTAACGCAAACAATTAGGCATTCCTTATAATCAGTAAGAATGAGGATTCATCCAGAACCATCTCACCTCAAAGTTTGAACCACCCATCTCCTTGAAGATTCATATAGAATTTTCTTCTCCCTTGAAACTTTCTAAACCAAACCTCTTTGTTCAATGATTATGTGTATTAATGTGTGGCCAACTTTCATAGTTTGCATTTAAATAAATGTTAGGATTACACTTTTCATAAACAATAAATTATTAGAACAAAGAAAGTCATTATCATAAAAAAATATCTACTTTCAATAAAATGTCTATAGAATGTCAAAAACATGGCGTTTTTTAAAAACTTCATTTTATCAGCATCATTAAACTTTAATATACAATGCTCTATAAGTTGCCATTTCATTAAAAGAAAATAAGATATTATTGGTTATTATTTACCATTACTCCCTTTAAAAAAATTTTTTTCACTCCAAGGAACTTTGGTTATCTAATGATATACTGTTCAAAATATTCTTTATATCAAAGTTTAATGATACAATTAAATCATTTAACTTTGCATTATATTGAATATTGTCAAATGGAGTTTAGTATTGCATAAAGCTTTTGTTATTTTACATAAACTTTTTTATGAATAAAATAAAAAATGTTCTTTAAAATTACTATACAACATTAAAATCACTAATAAATCATCAAAAACATAAAATAGCATTATAAAAATAAATTTAAAAAGCGTATAATAAAAATTGTTGGACAAAATATATAAGATTTTATTGCCTTTCAAATACAGCAGCTGTTCTTCAATGTCATCTCGTTGAAACATTCTTTTTAATTCAAAGTAAACACATTGTTATTTAAATACATTGTATGTGTAAATGTGTGTGTGTGTGTGTGTGTGTGTGTCTGTGTGTGTGTGAATCTATATATATATATATATATATATATATATATATATATATATATATATATATATATATATATATATATATATATATATATATATATATATATATATATATATATATATATATATACATGAACCCTATACAATATCATATAGCATGGTAAAAATCATATATCATATAAATTATATGATATAATGGTAATAATAATAATGCTATTAACTAAAAAGAAGCATATTATGTTAAATACAGTAAAATATATCAACATCCAACAGAAAAATTTTTGATTACTTATAAAATAACAACTTTTTTGGAAAAAAAAAAGAACAAATAAAAACTGTAAGCTTGTGTAAAAGGATATTTGTCAACTAAATCTTAAGGAATTTTTAGTAAAGTACTTTATTTAGGTTAAATGAGGCATTTTATTTAAATGCAATGTTAATTTTTCTGGTATATGATAAAAATGCAAGAGAAAAATGTTTCTTTTTCAGCACAACTTAGATCAACTCACAAGAGATAAGTTTTAAAATAAAAAATAAAAATAAAAGAGTCTTTATATTTTTTATTGATTATTATTTTCTTTATTTAAATGTTTTTTACATTTTTGTACGAAATTTTATTCCCAAAATAATTTGGTTTTTAAAATTTTATCCCCAAAATAATTTGGTTTTGTGAAGTCCTCAATTAAATTTAGTTTTCTTTGACCAAAAGTTGTTATTTTTAGTATAAATATTAATAACCCTTATCATTGCAAATTAAAAGCAAATTTTCTCAGATCGTGTTGATATATTCAAAATGATTTAAGTTCTTACTTTTACAAAAAAGACTGCTTTTTTTTCCTAGCGTTATGCAACGACCATATCAAATCGAATTAATATGTTACATCATATAAAATCAGTATATAGAAATAAAGTTAAATATATTTTGTTTTATTTCATTAGTTTATCACTTTTCATATTACCTTTTTTTAATTTTTCAGAAATTAAAATAATTTAATTACAATAAGTTGCACGTAATGTATAGTAAAATATTAGGTTTTATTATCTCACAAAGATTCTCAGTAAAAAGTGAGAATATAAATAAATTAATGCTTTATGGCTGATTTTCATAACAAACAAAATATTTAGTTATTTAGAATAAGGGAAAAAAAAAAGATGAAATAAAAGGGAAATTGTATGCAATTGCATTAAAAGTGAGGTACTACGACCCCTCTACAAAAACCTCAAGATTTCAGACATATTTCGTGAAAACGCACGCTCTCAAATCCACAATAAAAATAGTTAAATTTTTTCAAATGCGTAACAACAATAAAATTATTTGTATGAAAATAATACTTGCGCAAATTGTAAATAAACAGTTTTGACCTTAAACTTGAATTTGGTCACGGAGGTTTTTGTCATTTTTTTAATTTAAATATAAAAGTTTATTTTTAAATCGCAACTTGAGCAATTTTCTTTTTATGTGCCAACTTAAATAAAAAAATTTAAGTAACTTAATAATTTAATTAAGTAACTTTAATAATTGAACTAATAATTTGGCCACCACTGTATATATTACAGTGCCGGACCGTACTATAAGGCAAATAAGGCAGCCGCCTAGGGCCTCCAACGTTTAAAGGACCCCCAAAAAATTGGAAATGAAGAAATTAAAATTGAAAAAAAAAAATTACTTTTTAATTTTTGAGGAAACATGCAATAAAGAAAAATATACAGTACTTACATCAATTTTTTCATGATTTCCTCTATAAATATTAATAATAAAAGTCACTTAAAATGTGAAGAAAAATAAATATATGTGGGTGGAGGGGAGGCCTCCACATCCATGTCTGCCTAGGGCCCCAAATTCCTCTACCTGGCACTGTATGTATATATATATATATATATATATATATATATATATATATATATATATATATATATATATATATATATATATATATATATATATATATATATATATATATATATATATATATATATATATATATATATATATATATATATGTATATATATATATATATATATATATATATATATATATATATATATATATATATATATATATATATATATATATATATATATATATATCCGTAATTTTTAAATGCTATATAAAGTAATCTTATCTGAGAAAAACTGAGAAAGAAATACAAAATAACAAAACTTACAAAAAAAAAATGCAAAATGTATAACAATGGTAATGTTGGCAAATGGATTGAGTCATTTTTCAGTAGCAGAAAACAACGAACAGTTTTAGGTAATCACTCTAGCGACTGGACAGATGTTTTAAGCGGAGTTCCACAAGGGTCTGTACTTGGTCCATCATTATTCATCATCTACATAAATGAATTAACGGATAATTTAAAATCAGTTGGTAAAATCTATGCTGGTGACACTAAACTGTTGCAAGAAATAAGACCTGAGTTTCACGATGCTGATTGTCTGATTCTTCAAAATGATTTAAACATTATCTCAGAGTGGTCAAAAGAATGGCTTATGGAATTAAATGTTGCAAAGTGTAAAGTTATGCACCTTTTTCATGGAAATATAAATCATGAATATGTATGAATGATGGTAATACATCTCTTATTATAGCGGCAACAGATATTGAAAGAGACCTGGGTATCTTTTTATCTAACGATCTAAAATGGAATCAACACATACAGGTTGCGACACGTAGAGCAAATATGATACTTGGCCTATTAAAAAAAATATTTAGATCAAGAGATATTAAGCTTTGGGGTAAACTATATACTACATATGTTAGGCCACACCTGGAATTTGGTGTTCCGGTATGGTTTCCTTACTTAAAGGGCGACATCAAAGAAATTGAAAAATTCAGCACAAAGCTACAAAAATTCCTCATAATATAACAAGTTTACCTTATGCTGAAAAGTGTCGGCGTCTCAATTTTACTTCTTTGGAAACTCGCAGGCGACGTGGCGACTTGATCCAACAGTTTAAACTTGAAAACGGTTTTGAAATTATTAATTGGCATAATCCACCTCTTCGCAGATCACCATCCAACGTACAAACGCGTGATTTCACTTACAATAATGCTCGACATAATTTCTTCACAAATCGTATTGTGAATGATAGGAATTATTTACAGTTGTCATGCAAAAAGGCTCCGTCAATTAACGCATTCAAAAGTAGAATTGACAAGTATTTTTTTCCTACAGCTGCAAACAAATCTTTTACTGAAGATGAGCTGCACGTTTTTTTTTTGAATTTGAATTTAATTAATTCGTGCTTTAGCAGCTACAAATTTTGACTTTTTAGGGACATTTGTCATAAACGTAAACTGTAATTAAATAAAAGCAAAAAAAAATAAATAAATAAAAAAAAATTAAAAAAAAATTAAAAATAAAAAAAAATAAAAAAAATAAAAAAATAAATAAATAAAAAAAATAAATAAAAAAATAAAAAATTAAAAAAATTAAAAAAAATAAAACAAAAAGAAATAAAAAAAATTAAAAAAAATAAAAAAATAAATAATTAAAAAAAATAAAAAAATAAAAAAAATAAAAAAATAAAAAATAAAAAAAAATAAAAAAATAATAAATAAAAAAAATAAATGAATAAATAAAAAAAATAAAAAAAATAAAAATAAAAAAAATAAAACAAAAAAAAATAAAAAAAATAAAAAAATAATAATAATAAATAAAAAAAATAAAAAAATGCTTTTGTTTTTTAATCTGTTTATTGGATTGTTTTTTTATTTATTTGTCATGTAATCTATAAAGACTTATTTAAATATATTACTATTGCTATTACTATAATACAGAAAAAAAAAAACAAGTGCCATCCTAATCTTCAAACGAAAGGTTCTGATTTTTTCAAAAACAAAATTTGAATCATGAAAAGATGTAAGTTGGATAAACTGAGATTATTCACCAAACTCAACAGAATTTAGTAGAAGCATATTAGAAAGTTTTATATGATATAAGAGGCCGGGTGAATAAAAACGAGCAACTGCTTTTGTTCAGAAATTGGTCAGCTTTGCGTGAATAAAAGCAGAATATAGTAGAAGCATCTTATATGGTTTTATATAATATAAGGTTTTATTGACTATTAGGTTCTTTATTTACTGATCAAAAAAGCTCATACATTGGTTGAAGAAGTTATACTTCCATGTACAAAAGAAATCGTTAGATTATTATTTGGAGATAGAGGGTATCAATTCCCGACCCAGGAAGGCGGGAAATTTAAAAATAATTTTCCGGATTGCTGGGAATTTCCCGGGAATAAATCCTTTAGAATAAACACTATATCATCCTATAAATAAACACGACTCTAACTTTTAGTATGAAAACGACATTCATTTTTAAAATGTTATTTTAAATTTGACGACAATGAAATACTCTCTCGCTTTCTATTGAGGTAGGTTGTATGCAAGTTAAGGCATCAAGTAGCTTTTTTAAATTATTTGTAATATTTCCAGTATTCTCATACATTTGAAATTTTTTTTAAGGACTTTGTTAGAATCTTAAGTTATAGAACACTTTTTAGGTTTAATGCTGCATTTTTATCTATTGTCAATCTCTCTTTAATATTTGTAACAGTTAAGCAATTATTTTCTTTAAAGGATTCACTTTCAAAACGAATATCAACATCTTCACTGAATTAAGTCATTTGCAAAACGAATAATTGCAACTTTTTAAGATGAAGGTAGCTCAGGAGTAGCAGTTGAATGTGAATCCGCGTTTAAAGGTATGTAATTAAAGTCATAAGATCTTAATTTCTTCACTCTTTAACGCAAAGAGACAAAGCTAGCAACATCTCCTCTGAAATTGCATCATTGTTGTTACGCAGGGAGTTAAACAAAAAATTTAAAATTGCATCAGCTGTTAGCGAATTTGCATCACGTTTACCTTATGCTTCTGCAGCTATTTTAATTGGTTGAAGAGCGTTAAAAACATAAACATAAATATCGTTAAATAGCTCAGGGAGTTCAACTCATTTACTGTTTTTTTCACTTTTCCTTTTTTTTTAAAAAATCTTTCAACCATTGTAACAATGCTATTCCATCTGATCCGGCAATCTAGCAGTAAATTAAGTTCAATCCCGTGTCTACTTTTACATAGTCTTGTAAAATGATTAATTATTTTTCTAATCGTTTGTAAAGCTGTATTTACATCTTCTCTTTCACATATTTGCGGTTCAAAATTGTTTAGATTATCATTTTTAGATTCGCTAATGTTACCGTTAGAAAATCTAGATTCATTTTCTAAAGAATCAATGTGATTCAAAAGAATCAGTGGCTGGATAGCTCAGTTGGCTAGAGCGTCAAACGAAAAGTTAAACTATTGAACGGACTATTGAACGATAGGAGTTCAAATCCTGCCACTGCCAACTCATCGCTTGAGTAGTACTTTGGTACGCAAAAATGTTAGTCAATAACGGACGCTACTTTGAATTAGTCTTAATGACTATTTGTGGCTTCATATGCTAAGCCAAAAATATCTTTGGATATTAGAAAAATATAGCACGAAAAATTCAAATAAATAAGTAAAAAAAAAAAAAAAATGTGAAGCACATTAAAATTTTCTTTTCTTTTATAAATAACGTCCATTACAGCCAAGTGTATGCCGCGCTTATTACATAATTGGTGTATAAAAGCAGATAATCTACCAAGTTTGATTATTACTGCAGCAGCAATCAGTGGTTGACGCAACAATATCTGAAGAGGTAAACTCTGATAGTTCTCTTTAACTAGGCGAATTGCAGCCGTACAGCTTCCATGAATTTTAACCAGTCCTAGATTAACAAATAATTTATTGAAATGAACATTGATACTCAAATATCTTCGATTGCGTAGACTTGTCCATTCATTAAACGTTAGACTAAACTTTCCACCTATTCCTTATGTGAATTTATTTTACTAATAAATTCATTTTTTGCCATAGCACAATATTCATGAATTAGTTTCATCACATTATTTTTACCTTTTTGAAGAAAAATGCAAGTTTCATAACACACTTGGATAAACTGAAGGTATTTACCGAGAAGCTCAAACTGTATAAGATTAGAATTAATAACGGAAATTTGATCATGTTTCAAAATTTAACTAGCGTAATTGGAAATAACATACTTCCCGAAGTTATTAAAACAGAAATAGTTTGTAACCTAGATTTAGTTTTATTAATGAATTTGGTAACTATTTTCTAGATGTCAACCTTTTAAACAGTGAAGTTATTATATCACCATTTTCTTTTGATCTGAAAAATGTGAAAGAGAAAGCTTAAGAAGAATTTATAATGCTAAAGAATGATACCACGGTTAAGGACCACAATTTTGTAATATATAATTTGGGGACTAGGCAAAAAAGGTTGGGAACCACTGGACTAATCTAATAAAAAGTGGCCTCCAAGTCTTTGTTGTCACGTTATCATAGAAATCCTTATTAAGAACGCCTGGGTGTGTATTTGGAGAAGGTTTTAATTTATTGTTGTGGAACACAAAAATTTAATATATATAAAATCTTACAAATTATCGCCCAATCTCTGTTTTACCTGTTTTTTCTAAAGTGTTAGAGAGAACCCTATATAGCGTAATTTATAATCACCTTTCTTTAAATAATATACTTTATACTAATCAATACGGGTTCAAAAAAAATAAATCAACAGAATACGTGATACTCTATATAACTCGTAGTATTTCTGAATCGTTTAAAAATTCCCAATATACGTTGGGCATTTTCATAGATTTATCAAAAGCTTTTGATACAATCGATCACCAAATTCTCCTTAAAAAAGTAAAATACTATGGAATTAAAGGAAATGTTTTAAAGTTACTTCAAAGTTACTTAAGTAGCCGCAAACAGTTTGTTTATAGTAGGAATATTGTATAAAGCTAGAGGTGCGTTAAATAAACGTAGTCTAATTCAATTATATTTCTTATTTATCCATTGTAATTTAAACTATGCAAATATTGCTTGATGCAATTTCAATAAATGTAAACTGGAGCCTCTTTATCATCAACAGAAGCATGTTGCTCGTCTTATTAATTTTAAAAACAGATTTACTCATGCCAAGCTTCTTTTATTTGAAATGAAAATTCCATATATATATATATATATATATATATATATATATATATATATATATATATATATATATATATATATATATATATATATATATATATATATATATATATATATATATATATATATATATATATATATATATATATATATATATATATATATATATATATATATATATATATCAGCTGAACGTTTTTAATATTCTTTGTTTTATGTATAAATGTAAAACTAACTCTTCCCCAGTTTCTTTCCATAATTCATACACGCTGAAATATAAAAATAAATACAATTTAAAAAATGATAATTTAATTCGTCAACCATTTTTTCAGACTAATTTTGGAAAATCTAGTATTTCTTTTCGAGGAGGTTTTCTTTGAAACAAAATAGTTTTAAAGCATTTTAATTTTTCTCTGCAATGGAGTTATTTTTCATTCAGAAATAAGCTTAAAGAAATCATTTTGTCTCATGATAATATATTGTCATACTTTTAAACGTTATTAATTTGATGTATTATTTTAGTTTATTCAGTTGAATATTTATAAGAACATGCACTTAAATGTGATTAACTATATATGCGCTTGACTTTATATATGTATATATATATATATATATATATATATATATATATATATATATATATATATATATATATATATATATATATATATATATATATATATATATATATACAGTGAATTTTATGAAGTTTTAATTCATGAGCGGTTCTTGGTGACAAGACCTAATGGTCTTCTGCGAGTCTCCGCGTTCTTTTTATATTAACAAAAAAGTCTTAGTTTTATCTTTTATATATTTCTTATTGAGTAACTTTTTTAACAATCTAATTGTAAATTTTTCCTAACAATCTAATTGTAAATTGATTAATTATTCTTTGAATATATTGTAATAAGAACAAAAAATAAAATAAAAAAAAAATAAAATAAAATGAAAAAAAAAAAAAATAATAATAATAATAATTTTATTAATAATAATATTCTAGATATATATTTATCAACTATATTTTAAATTTAGATTTGATGTGAATTCAACTTTTAAGTTTTGTTTCACAAATTTTATTTTTTATTTCATATCAGCGAAATATAAAATAAAATAAATCTACGTATTTTTAAAAAAGTTTAAACATATTTATTGAACTCTTCATATATTTTATCGTATAACAAAAAAATGGCACAAAAATGTTGCCTTTTTATGGCAAAAATATTTTCGATGATACCAAAAAGTTACAAGATTTGAAGATATAAATGCAAGATAGAATAATTAACAAATCGAAAAATACGTAACTAAATTGAAGGAAACGCAAGAAAAATATTATAGGTTAAAAACTACATAGAATATAAAAAATATAATACTCGTATTATATTTTTTATATAATATTAAAAAATTTAAAACCCTAACCCTAACCCTAACCCTAACCCTACCCCTACCCCTGACCCTGACCCTAACCCTAACCCTAACCCTAACCCCTAACCCTAACCCTAACCCTAACCCTAACAATTACAGGTTGATATAACCTTTTGTGACCTTATATATCATACATATTTCTTTATGTGCATTCATATCTCTATCATCAAGTTCACCCATTATAGCTTTTTAACTTTAGAAAATATAAATATAATATTAAAAATTTCTAAATATATTTCGTATTATATTTTTATTTATATATAAAGATGACTAGAGTGTGAGTTTTTATTCCCCTTTTCCTGAGTTGCTTACTTTTACTCTTCCAACTAAATAGTCTTTGCATTAATTTATGTTTTTTTACCTAAATGACATCATCTTCAATCTGTTTTTACTTTCACATCTCCCAGGTCTACGTAACTGGACGGCTCCGTTGGTCACTTTTTGCGATCATAGTGTCGCATAAGCAAAAATTTATTCTTTGTGGCTGGTGAGCCCCGACTTTTTCCAATGTACGTCACAACGACAAAACGGACATTAGGCTATCCCGCTGGATGTGGTTACGGCGCTCAATAACCTAATGACTACGCTGACATACACGCACACGTTCAATCGGAAGCTCCACAATGCACGTCGGATCAGCGCTCGCTGACTATGTGCTCGGATCTGAAATCTCACTTCATAGCACATCATTCCACACCAGCACGGGGCAGTAGCTCTTTTGGTTAAGAGTGATGGCTTGTGGCCTACGGTGACTAATGTGTGCATTCGATCAATTGAAATCCATTCTGTAGGTCTTACGTCTGGCTCTGATGTGCTAGCCCATAAGCGCAAGAAGTGAGTGTGTTTAGCTTTCTATTCACCCGATTTTAATGTGAACGAAGACATGACGAGACCATACTAGACGACCAAACGGTACATACTAATGCACTACACCATTACACCTGTAGACATCAACGGTCTTCAAAATCAGTATATCAAATATTTGTTCTTTGTTACATATGATCTACATACAGAGTGATTAGAGTGTTAGTTTGTTCTCTCCCTGCCCTCCGAGCATTTACTTCGTTCTTTACCTTCACAAAAGTCTTATCACTCATTTTATATTTTCATATTATTTTTATTTTATATTCAATGACACCATCTTCGAACTGTTTTTATTATCACATCTCTCAGGTCTACGAAACTGGACGGCTCCGTTGGTCACTTTTTGCGATCATTGTGTCGCATAAACAAAAATTTATTCTTTGTGGCTGGTGAGCCCCGACTTTTTCCAATGTACGTCACAACGACAAAACGGACATTAGGCTATCCCGCTGGATGTGGTTACGGCGCTCAATAACTTAATGACTACGCTGACACTCACGCACACATTCAATCGGAAGCTCCACAATGCACGTCGGATCAGCGCTCGCTGACTATGTGCTCGGATCTGAAATCTCACTCCATAGCACATCATTCCACACCAGCACGGGGCAGTAGCTCTTTTGGCTAAGAGTGATGGCTTGTGGCCTACGGTGACTAATGTGTGCATTCGATCAATTGAAATCCATTCTGTAGGTCTCACGTCTGGCTCTGATGTGCTAGCCCATAAGCGCAAGGAGTGAGTGTGTTTAGCTTTCTATTCACCCGATTTAAAAGTGAACGAAGACATAACGAGACCATACTAGACGACCAAACGGCACATACTAATGCACTACACCATCACACCTGTAGACATGAACGGCCTCTAAAACCAGTATATCAAATATTTGGTCTTTATTATATACTTTTGTTCATAATCTTATTTTACCCTATCCTTGTATATTTATTCAGATTTGTGTTATGTGTGAATGAGGCCGTATATTTGTGAGAAGTATAACAGCGCGAAAATTTTACACAAAAGTACGTATTAGCGTATTTTTTATAACAAATGTATTCTTGGTTGGAATATACTGAACAATTTCATTAGATAAGTTTAGACTAATCACGATTTCGTTAGGTTTTTTTGTTTCTATCTAATTTTCTCGATTTGACGTCGCTAAGTTAGTTTGTTGTGGTTTGCACTATACAGTCTTCACTAACGTTCCTTTGGTCGTTTTGTCAACAATATTGTTTTTTAACGTTACATTTTTTAGTGGTTATAAGCTATTAGTTTTAAATCGCATATATTGGCTTATCTTTTTATTTCCTCATTATTTTCTGCCTACTGATTTGATGTTCGTATATTTTTTTATCTCTGGCTAATCGTTATTTAATTACTCTGAGTCTGTATTGTGTGATAGCTATTGTCTCTACTTACCAGGCAAGATTTATATTAGAACATACTATTTAGAGTTATATATTTATTTATCATACTTTCGTTTAACTACTTTCGTAGTAACCACAAAACATCCTAACTTAGTATCAATGCTTATGAGTGGTATTTACTTATTATATTTATAATACATATTTCAGCCATAAAAGAAACGGTAAGTTACTATTAATTATTAATTACTATTTTCTATTCGCTTTTTGTTATTTCTACACATTATTATTGTTTATTTACACACGCGCATACGTACATGTGTACAAGTTTGTTTCTTCTAATGTTAGGGTACCTTATATTTATATGTGTTTACATATCTATTTATGGTCACACCACGCGCACTCCTCACCACCCTCACGAGATCTCTAAGAATGTTGGAGCTGTTTTCAAAAACTGGGATAGGGATTGGTTTTTTGGCTTTTGTAGTGTAGCCCTATTATATTGCAATATTGACTAGCATGACGTAGAGTGCAGGCGGTGAGATCTGTTGCAAGGACACGCCCCTGACGAGTGGCGTTAGTGCAGGTCTCGGGCTCTCCGAAACGTCATTGGTGATCGCAGTGCATTCCTGAGGAGGGGGATCACCATTTATCCACTACTTAATTCTAATTGGTTATTATGGCACCAACATTTTTTTACCTCTTAAACCCATGTATTTTTGCGCTTTATGAGCTTTTTATTATGAATTTGGTACATTTACGACATTTATATATTTTTTATGTTACACAGGTGATTATCAGTTATCAATTTTTTATCTAGAGTTTAGAACATATATAGTACCACATTTATTAGACACTTGTATGGTGCGATTATTTTAGTTATGATTACCATTATAAACCAGCGGATTTTTATTGACTTGTTTACTCATAGATCATAATTTCATCATTTATTAAAAGATGACTAGAGTGTGAGTTTTTATTCCCCTTTTCCTGAGTTGCTTACTTTTACTCTTCCAACTAAATAGTCTTTGCATTAATTTATGTTTTTTTACCTAAATGACATCATCTTCAATCTGTTTTTACTTTCACATCTCCCAGGTCTACGTAACTGGACGGCTCCGTTGGTCACTTTTTGCGATCATAGTGTCGCATAAGCAAAAATTTATTCTTTGTGGCTGGTGAGCCCCGACTTTTTCCAATGTACGTCACAACGACAAAACGGACATTAGGCTATCCCGCTGGATGTGGTTACGGCGCTCAATAACCTAATGACTACGCTGACATACACGCACACGTTCAATCGGAAGCTCCACAATGCACGTCGGATCAGCGCTCGCTGACTATGTGCTCGGATCTGAAATCTCACTTCATAGCACATCATTCCACACCAGCACGGGGCAGTAGCTCTTTTGGTTAAGAGTGATGGCTTGTGGCCTACGGTGACTAATGTGTGCATTCGATCAATTGAAATCCATTCTGTAGGTCTTACGTCTGGCTCTGATGTGCTAGCCCATAAGCGCAAGAAGTGAGTGTGTTTAGCTTTCTATTCACCCGATTTTAATGTGAACGAAGACATGACGAGACCATACTAGACGACCAAACGGTACATACTAATGCACTACACCATTACACCTGTAGACATCAACGGTCTTCAAAATCAGTATATCAAATATTTGTTCTTTGTTACATATGATCTACATACAGAGTGATTAGAGTGTTAGTTTGTTCTCTCCCTGCCCTCCGAGCATTTACTTCGTTCTTTACCTTCACAAAAGTCTTATCACTCATTTTATATTTTCATATTATTTTTATTTTATATTCAATGACACCATCTTCGAACTGTTTTTATTATCACATCTCTCAGGTCTACGAAACTGGACGGCTCCGTTGGTCACTTTTTGCGATCATTGTGTCGCATAAACAAACATTTTAATTTTTCTCTGCAATGGAGTTATTTTTCATTCAGAAATAAGCTTAAAGAAATCATTTTGTCTCATGATAATATATTGTCATACTTTTAAACGTTATTAATTTGATGTATTATTTTAGTTTATTCAGTTGAATATTTATAAGAACATGCACTTAAATGTGATTAACTATATATGCGCTTGACTTTATATATGTATATATATATATATATATATATATATATATATATATATATATATATATATATATATATATATATATATATATATATATATATATATATATATATATATATATATATATATATATATATATATATATATATATATATATATATATATATATATATATATATATATATATATATATATATATATACAGTGAATTTTATGAAGTTTTAATTCATGAGCGGTTCTTGGTGACAAGACCTAATGGTCTTCTGCGAGTCTCCGCGTTCTTTTTATATTAACAAAAAAGTCTTAGTTTTATCTTTTATATATTTCTTATTGAGTAACTTTTTTAACAATCTAATTGTAAATTTTTCCTAACAATCTAATTGTAAATTGATTAATTATTCTTTGAATATATTGTAATAAGAACAAAAAATAAAATAAAAAAAAAATAAAATAAAATGAAAAAAAAAAAAAATAATAATAATAATAATTTTATTAATAATAATATTCTAGATATATATTTATCAACTATATTTTAAATTTAGATTTGATGTGAATTCAACTTTTAAGTTTTGTTTCACAAATTTTATTTTTTATTTCATATCAGCGAAATATAAAATAAAATAAATCTACGTATTTTTAAAAAAGTTTAAACATATTTATTGAACTCTTCATATATTTTATCGTATAACAAAAAAATGGCACAAAAATGTTGCCTTTTTATGGCAAAAATATTTTCGATGATACCAAAAAGTTACAAGATTTGAAGATATAAATGCAAGATAGAATAATTAACAAATCGAAAAATACGTAACTAAATTGAAGGAAACGCAAGAAAAATATTATAGGTTAAAAACTACATAGAATATAAAAAATATAATACTCGTATTATATTTTTTATATTCTATGTAGTTTTTAACCTATAATATTTTTCTTGCGTTTGCTTCGATTTGTTAGTTACGTATTTTTCGATTTGTTAATTATTCTATCTTGCATTTATATCTTCAAATCTTGTAACTTTTTGGTATCATCGTAAATATTTTTGCCATAAAAAGGCAACATTTTTTTGCCATTTGAGGTATTCCATGAGAAAGTGGGACAGGTATGTAATGGTCATCTATATAACATAGACTACCTTGCAAAATTTTAGCACTGGTATCAAAG
This sequence comes from Hydra vulgaris, assembly GCF_022113875.1. Lineage (NCBI taxonomy): Eukaryota > Metazoa > Cnidaria > Hydrozoa > Anthoathecata > Hydridae > Hydra > Hydra vulgaris. The sequence continues at coordinate 29,561,346 of NC_061170.1, read as the reverse complement.
GGGCTTTGGAGTTGTTGTTACTTTAAAATCAGTTATTTTTAGCAGTTTTTTCTGTTCGGCGGCCATTTTGATTTTACTATAGTTTTTGTTTTACAAGTTACTGTTTAACTAAACATGTAATTAAGCTGAAAATGAGCCCCAGTAAAGTTTTTAGGACGAAAAATCAGAATATAATATTTGTTTGTAATGAGAATATTTAGAACTATATCAATATGGCGATTGTACTTCACCTACAGGTATTTTTGAAATTTGAACAAAGGCAAAAAGGAGGTCTGGTAACCATGGTAGCATTATTTTTTTGTGATATTTTTTTAAATAGATATGCTAATGAGTTATTTGGTTCAAAATGTAAAGGTGGGTTTTTTAAATTTTTTTTTTAAAAATATAGGAGTATTATGTGAAAAAATAAGTATTATAGGTCTGTGTTCATGATTTTATTTTAAATTAATTGACATTTCCAATTTTCATTAGTTATCAAAAATATTATACAAAAGAAATCCTTTTAACCTATTATTTAAAGAAACTTTATTTCAAATGAATATTTCTTTTTTAACTTTTTGCTTTCTAATTAATAACATATTATGCCATCTTTGACTAAAACAGAAGAAAAACTCAATATTTAAAACCCTAAGACTTAGTCTGATTAGTCTGATGTTTTACCAGCTGTTATTTGTTCTCCATAGCTAATCATTAATTTGAAAAAAAAATTACAAAATCAAAGTTAAAAAAATAAATACATAAAATACTATATATTGTACATATTTTAAAATACTATTTATAAATGGTAAACAATTTTTCCATTTTTAATAAATGCATTAAAATGTATTAAATATGTCTGTGTATTTTGTGTTTATTTATAGCTTATTAAAAAATTGAAAAAAATAAAATGAACAAGATTTTATGTACAGTTGGTATTTTGTCAAATGATCAATGTCATAAAATGGTGTACACTAAATCAATTAGATTGAAAGGTTTATCAAGCGATCCAGAGAAAGATAGAAATTTATTATTATGGAGAGCTGGGCTATCAATATTAAATGTTAGTGTTAAGGTCTGTTTACATTATGGACAAATTTTACTTAACCGGTTTGCTAACTCCCAAAAAAATTGCATCAACCCATTTAAAAAGCATAAAACTAATATAAATGGTAAATTTTTACGTTTTTAATTTATTGTGCTGTCTTTTTACAAAAAATACATCTAGTACACTTTCAATTAGTTTAAAAAATTTTAATTTTTTTATTTTATTTCTAACATTATTATATTATCTAAATTAATATTTCCTAATTTTGGCGAATTTAATTCATTTATAATATATTTATAGGTAGTTTGAGAGAAATTGATATTCAACTGGCAAAAGATATGTGCTCAATTGGTATTAAAACAACACCTGGTTTTAAAATGTGTCCTTCATGTCGAAAAGAAGTGGCAAAAAAAATAGATAATTGGTCTACCTTACAGGACCACAATGGTGAAGATGATTTTCTGGAACAAACATTTTTTGATGAAAATATAGAAATGGCACAAGAAAAAGAACTTATAAACACTAGTTTTGATAAATTAGATGTATCGCCAGTAAAATTTCATGGGGTTCCACAACATGCTAAAATTTCTCTAGGAAAAAGAAAGTTAATGCAAGCTACTGATGTTATGTCAAAAAAGCTATCAGTTATCCTCAATGTTAACGCAACAGACCTGAAAAATGATGTTACTGGGGAGCCCAATGTTGAAAATCAGAAGAAAGCTGAAGATCTAGATAAATTGATACTTTCAATGCAAGAAAAGCTAAAAACAGCAAATAGAAGAGAAAAGATTCAGATTTTAACATTGGTTCCAGATTCATGGTCTTTAAGGAAAGCAGCTGAAGCATTTAATATATCAAAATCAACCATAACTAAAGCAAGAAAACTTAAATTTGAAAAAGAATAGTTAACACTTCCAGAAAAAACTAACATTGTTAGAATTGAATCAGATATCATTAATAAGGTGGAAAGCTTCTATTGTAATGATCAGTTTAGTAGGCAGTTACCAAGTATAAAAGATTTTGTAAGTGTATTCAAAAATAAACATGTATCAAAGCGATTACTTCTTTGCAATTTAAAGAAATTATTTATTGAATTCAAACTAGAACACCCTCAATCCAAAATAGGATTTTTTAAATTTGCTCAGTTAAAGCCAAAATGGTGTATTTATGCTGGTCAAAAAGGAACCCATGCTGTTTGTATATGCGCAAAACACCAAAACCTAAAGCTTATGCTTAGCGCAGTTAAACTGGAGAAGAATTACCATGAACTTATTGAGAAGATTGTTTGTAGCAGAGAGTCAAGGGAATGCATGGTCCATAGATGTAATCAATGCCCTGGAATTCAAAATATTATAAATTATATGACTGCAAACTTATTGCAAAATGAAGGATCATTTGAAGAGAATGACAAAGTGGATGAAGATGAAACAATTGAATAGAAACAATGGAGTACAACAGATAGAGCAGAGCTTCTAAGCAACACATCTACAATAAGTGAATTCATTGAAAGTCTTAGTGGAAAACTTGATAGCATAACATCTTACTCTTATATTGCTAAAGCACAAAGTAAATATTTAAATACATTAAAGTCATCTATACCCATAAATGTAATTTTTATTTTAGTTGACTTTGCAGAAAAATTTAAATTTATAATACAAGACGAAATCCTGAGTTACCACTGGAACCAACAGCAATGCACATTACATCCTGTAGTTATTTATAACAAAAATGATTAGGGTTCTACTAAAAGTCAACCAACGTCTTTATGTTTTATATCTGATGACTTAACACATGATGTTGGATTTATTTATTGTATAGTAAAAAGAACTGTCCAATTTGTACAAGAAATGTTTCCCAATACCATAAAAATTCACTATTTCTCTGATGGTTGTGCTGGTCAGTACAAAAATTGCGAACATTTTTTAAATTTATGTCATCATGTTGAAGATTTTGGGATGCAATGTGAATGGAATTTCTTTGCAACATCACATGAAAAGTCACCATGTGATGGCATTGGTGGAACAGTTAAAAGACTTGTTTCAAATGCTAGTCTTCAACGTTCAATTGACTTACAAATTCAGAGTGCTGAAGAAATGTTTAATTTTTTAAAAGATAACATATTTAGCATCCACTTCTTTTTTTTAAAAGGCGAAAATATTTTATCAGTCCGTAAATCTCTGACTCTCCGATTGAATAATGCAAAGACTTTACCTAGTACAAGAAGTTTCCACCAATTTATTCCACAGGATGCAACAAGCATAAATGTCAAAAGAGTCTCTGAACAGGAGGAGTTTAATCTAACATTCAACCTTACTGGCTCAATTCAATATCTTCAAGAAATCATTGTAGGAAAATATTATATCTGCAAATATGGTATGTTTAACTGGGTTGGTTTGGTATTTAAAATTGATGAAAGAAATGAAGATGCCCTTTTAAAATTCATGCATCCTCATTTACCTAACACTTCATTACACTGTCGAATAGAGATGAATAACAATGAAAAAAAAAAAAAATCTGTTTAGTGGTAATAACTTTGTTTTGCTATCTATTAATGCTGCTAAAACGAGTATTTATCAAGAAGAATACAGCGATCTTATTATTACAGGTGAATTCAACTGTAATACAATAGATTGGTCTGATAACAATTGTCCTTTTTCAGCAACTGATAATGAATCTCAAACTAATAAATTTATTGAATGTCTTAAAGATTGTTTTCCGTTTCAATGTGTATGTGAGCCAACATTCCAAATAGCAAACTACAAATCAACTATAACTCACTCAGCTCCTTTAGGGAATGTCAAACAGGGTCATCATTTAATAAAGTGTTATTATCTAATAAATGATTATAAGTCTTCTACCGAACATAAGAAATCCATTAGATTATATCAAAAAGGAAATTATGAACTATTTTCTCGCCGTATCAATAATGTAGACTGGGAAAATGGATTTAAAAATAAATCTATAAATGAAATGCATGATTTATTTTTTTATCATTACAATTATGCAGCTAATCTGTTTATCCCAAGAATTAATTATCAAAATAGAAGGAACAGAAATAAATGGATTACTTCTGGATTGAAACATAAATATGGCTTGCTAATAAACGTAATGGCTGGAATGAGGAATCAACAAAAACTCAGTATAATAAGCTAAAAGTTAGAATAAAGAATGATATTAAGAACAATATAAAACAATTAGAAAATACTTTAGCTAGCAAGTTTAAATCAAATCCTAAATTGCTTTATAAATATATCAATGAGAAGAAATCAGTGAAAATTCAAATTCGAGCTCTGGAAATTGATAATGGAGAAATCATAAGTGATCAATTCGCTATAGCTACTGAACTAAATAAATATTTTCATTTTGTGTATGTTAATGATAATTGTAAAAGTATTATTGAGTTTCATAATATATCTTCAAATTTATTATTAAAACAGTTTTAATAACACAAAATGATGTCCAAACTAGGCTAAAAGCACTAGATAAGTCAAAATCAGTCGGTTTTGATTTTGTTCATCCATATGTTTTAAAAGAATGCAGCTCGTCAATATCATACCCATTATATTTAATTTTTAAAAAATCGAAGGAAACAGGTACCCTACCAGATATGTGGAAGAAGGCAAATGTAATGCCACTTTTTAAATAAGGAAGCAAATTTAAAGCATCTGACTACAGACCAGTCTCGTTAACTTCGATACCATGTAAAGTGTTAAAAGAATAATAGCTGGTTGTATCATGCAAAATCTCATAAAAAATAATTTATTTTCAAAAAAACAACATGGTTTTATGAAAAGCAAGAGCTGTACAACAAACCTATTAGAATACCTAGATATTTTAACAGATACGTTCCACAATGGAATACCGGTAGATGTATTGTACACAGACTTTAAAAAAGCTTTTGATAGTGTTTCACATAAAAAGTTATTATCCAAGTTATTGACTTTTGGTATTTCTGGTAAACTTCTTACGTGGATAGTCTATTTCTTAGCTAATAGAAAACAAAGAGTGGTTTTAGGTGAAAGTGTGACAGATTGGGTTGATGTACTTAGTGGTGTACAACAAGGGTCTGTTCTAGGTCCTCTCCTTTTTCTGGTATTTATAAATGATTTACCAGAAAATTTTGTTAATGAATGTCGTTTATATGCTGATGATAATAAGATAATTGCGCCTATTTCTTCTCAAAATGATTCACAATTGTTTCAAAATGATATAAATAAACTTGACGAATGGTCAACAAAATGGAAGTTAGGATTAAATTTTGAAAAATGTAAAATTATGCACTTTGGTTCAAATAATAACGAATATTCATATTTTATGAACAATAACAATACATTAATGGTTAAATACATTATGAGTTTTCAACTCAAGCATGGAGTCCGTATTATACAAAAGATATTAATAAACTAAAAAAAGTCCAACGAAGAGCTACCAAAATGATACCGGAGCTAAGACAGCTTGAGTTCGAAAAAAGATTGGAAATATTGGGTTTGACTACTTTGGAGGCTAGAAAGCTAAGGTGCGACTTGATCCAGCAATTCAAAATATTTAAAGGTTTTGAAATCATTAATATTAAACAAAATCAATCAATGAACTCATGGTATTTGCTCATCAGGTCCTACAGCTAACATTAGAGGAGCAAAGCATCGAATGAAACCTGAATTGGTTAGAAATTGTTTAAAAAGGCAATATTTTTTCAGCAATAGTGTTTTTGATGGATGAAATAGTCTACAATCCGAAGTTGTTCAATCTACTACAGTTAAAAGCTTCAAATTAAACTTGCAATCGGTCGACTTAGAAGCAATAACAAACAAGATAAAAACCAAGAAAGCTTATTATTAACGTTATTATTATTTAGTGACTGAATTAACATGTTCTTTAACTAATTTATACCGGCTGTCATAGATATTGCCTGGCGCTTTATCTCAACAACATTAATTAAATAAAATAAAAAAAAAAAAAAAAATTTAACTAATATTACTCTGGATAACATAACAGCCAAGCTACTCAATCTAGGTCCACTACAGAAGAAAATCTCTTATATGGGTATTGTTTCTTGTATTGAAACGTTTGTTTTAAATTTTAACATATTCTTTAAAATTAAGATTAAAAGATAACTTAACCGAACAGCAACGTCTTTCCATAAACAAATTTAAAAATAACTTAGATATTAAAATATATCCCTTAGATAAAGGTTTTTCACTATTATACTAAAAGTAAAAATCTCTTGAATTAGAAGAACAAATTAAAAATAGCATTATAACATATTAAAAATAGCATAAATAAATAATAAAATAGCATTATAACATATTAAAAAGAGCATAAATAAATAATAAAATAGCATTATAACATATTAAAAATAGCATAAATAAATAATAAAATAGCATTATAACATATTAAAAATAGCATAAATAAATAATAAAATAGCATTATAACATATTAAAAATAGCATAAATAAATAATAAAATAGCATTATAACATATTAAAAAGAGCATAAATAAATAATAAAATAGCATTATAACTTATTAAAAAAAGCATAAATAAATAATAAAATAGCATTATAACATATTAAAAATAGCATAAATAAATAATAAAATAGCATTATAACATATTAAAAATAGCATAAATAAATAATAAAATAGCATTATAACATATTAAAAATAGCATAAATAAATAATAAAATAGCATTATAACATATTAAAAATAGCATAAATGAATAATAAAATAGCATTATAACCTATTAAAAATAGCATAAATAAACAATAAAAAAAAGAATTATTGATCATGACTCAACCTACTACCAATTTTTACCAAATTGTGCAAGTTAAGAAATAAGGGTAAGCTAGACTCAAATATGTTTTTAAAATTTTACTCAAAGCGTCCTATTCTATTAATAATCAACACACCACCTTATGGAACATCCAAACCTTTTGTTAATATTATTCAACCAACATTAAATTAAAAAAAACAGACTTTTTAATTTGAATAGATTTGTTAATTAAGCCAGGCAATTGAAAATATATCCCAATAAAGATCAAGTTTTATTTGATATATCGGTCAACGAAGCTATTCCAGTTATTATTGATATATTGAATAATAACATTGACGACTGAAAGACTCAAACAAAACGTTCTCTTTTAGGCATTCACCAATTAATTGAACTTTTGTTAAGCATTCGCTAAACAAAATCCAAATAATACTTAATTTAGTTCATATAAATTTGTCTTTAATGGTTGTTATGGTGGAAGCGTTCCTAAAAAATATAAAAAGAAAAATCTTTAATATAGTTACTATTCATAGATTAGAACCAGAGGCGACTTTACGGTGTGTGTGTGTGTGTGTGTGTAGAGGGGGATGGGAGGGGAAGCGTTGCATACACACACCTTCTTTGGAGGAGGGAGGGGGGGAAGGGGGAGTAACACCCCTCCGACCCCTGAAGAGGTTGATTTTCAAGTTATAGTCGGGTTTTTCACGAATTTAGTTGGCTAGTCAGGTTTTCGACACAATTCAGTCGGTTAAAATTTCGATTTGAGAAACTTTTTTTTTCTCTCATTTAAGAAGCCAGTCGGTACTTTTTGAGGATTACCCTCCCCCCCTCCTTTTTTTTATTTGCAGAATCGCCTCTGATTAGAATCAATAACTTTAATGAGATATATAGACGACTGTTACGCTCGTTTTGATTCAATAAAGCAGCAGCAAATGTTTCTAAATATCCTAAACAAACAAAATCCTTCCAACACCACCAAAAACCACCAAAAACATATACATTTTTTAGATAATAATATTACAAATACAACGTATGGAGCTTATGAGTTTCAAGTTCATTGAAATAAGCATTTACTAATATTTAACTTAAATCTAAGTCCAACATCAACCTTTGTATTATCACTGGCGTATTTAAAGGTTTTTTATGTCGTGTAAACAAAATATTTTAGCACTACAGTCTAACTAATATTGTCAGAGACTACATAAAAAACGATATAAAAAATACCAATTATCAACCAATGGACAACCATTCATAAAGGTATTATGGATACTAATCCAATAAAGTTATATTCACATCAGCTCCAAATTTAAACAGTATATTTTGCACAATAAAATAAAACCTCCTTTAAACCCAGGCGTCTACCAACTAAAATGTTCGTGTAATTCTATATACATTGATGAGACTAAAAAGAAAAATTTATCAAGAAGTATCAAATACCAGAAAATTAGTATGAAAGAATAATGGGCCGGTTCGGGTGCTACTAAACTTTCAAAATCATGCCATGGTACTTTTAGTCAAAAGTACCATGGCATGACTTGGAATGCATATTTAGAATTGTGCCGCTTTCTCTACGCATACTACACCTTAGCTAAACATTTTAACAGTTGTTATCTAAATGTTTGAGCAAGAATGTTTTCCCATTGTTTTTGTATGCAAATCCATTCAAAAAAAAACTATTTGATAATATATTTAACAATAATAAACTTACGAACACAAAACAGTTTTTTAACGCATTTTATATTTCTAAAACAAGATTTATATAAAACGAGATCTATTTAAAAAAAGATTTATTTAACGCAAGATTTATTTAAAACAAGATTTATTTACTTTTTAAACTTTTAAAAACAAAAGTGTACATATTTTTATTTTGAAAAATATATTTTATCAACAAGTTTTTCATGATTTTTGACAAGCTGTCAACGTATAATCTTTATTTTTTGTTCTTTCTCCCGTTTTTTTTGTGCATTCTCCCATTAAAACAAGATTTATTTAAAACAAGATTTATTTAATTTTTAAACTTTAAAAAACAAAAATGTACATATTTTAATTTTAAAAATATATTTTATTAACAAGCTTTGCATGATTTTCGACAAGCTGTCAACATATAATCTTTATTTTTTGTGCATTCTCCAGTTTTGGCCCAATCAGGGCAGTACAAATCATTATCAACGCAACCTAAAAAAATATATTGCATAAATATTGTTTTCAATAATTAACTTAATTGATTTTTACTTACTTTAAATCTAGTTATTGGTGTTTAGAAATATTTTGATTTAAACTTCATACCTACACAAACATTACATGATTTACGACATGTCGATAACATGTAATCAGGATTTTTCTTACATTCTCCAGTTGAAGCCCAAGCTGCACAGTTAATATCATTATCTTCGCATGCAGCTTCATAAAATTAATTAAAAGATTCAATTAAAAAATATGCACTTTGTTAATATGTAAAAAATAAATCTTAACGATATGAAAAAGCAAATTAACATCTACCGGGGCAAGAGTTGCAAGATTTGCGGCAATACTTTAGCATCCAATCAGGATTGTTTTTGCATTCTCCCTTTGAAGCCCACGAAACGCAATTGGCATCAAAATCGATGCAGGGCTCTATATATAAATGTGTATGTAAAATGTATAAAAAAAGTGTAAAACAAAAATGTCCAAATAACTAATTTAGTTATAAAATTTGTTTTGTTTTTATTTTATTAAATATTTTGAACTAAAAACTGAACTATTACCGGCACAAACTTTACACGATTTGCGACAGGTTTTTAACATCCAGTCAGGATTTTTTTTGCATTCGCCAGTTATTGCCCATTCTTCACAGTTCACGTCTTTGTCTTTACATTCACCTAAATTGTTTAGATAAATTTTTTAATATTGTTGCAACATCTTTAAAAACAAAATAAAATTTAAGTCGTTTATGTCTAGTTTTTTAAAGTCTTGTGCGTTTTGATATTACACAGGCGGGATTAAACGGTTAAACGAAAGTGATAATATAGGGATTTCTAATTTTGTTTTGTGTATTCATTTGAAGAAAATATTCTTTAAAAAATGTTGATCTAAAAAAGGTGTTTTTAGAATTTTTTGTAAAATGGAAATAATTAACATGTTTCTCTTTTCTTGTACCCCTAATAATTTGAGTTATTTGGAATGTTATAATGCTGTATAAAAATAAAGACCAAACAAAAAACGTACTGGCACATGATTTGCAACATAATCGCATCATTCCTTTAGTATAGGTGGGATCGGTACAAAATCCTTTTTGAGCCCAGTTCGGACACTCTTTGTCTATATCAACTCCTTCTGTGCATTGTGGTAAAGCTGATGTTGCAGCTGGTTTAGCTGTTGATAAACCTAAAATTGATATTATTTGACAACTAATTTAACTGACAACTAGCATTTCAATAAGATAAGTTTATTATTTATTATATTTAACACAAACTTATTTATGCGAGGATTCTTATAAAATTATTTTGAGTAGAACAAAGGAATATTACTTGCACATGACTTGCAGCATAGCTGATTCATACTTTGCCAAAAGTTCGCCGAAGTACAGTATCCTGATTTAGCCCATAATGGACAGTCAGCGTTAATATCTTGCCCGGGACTGCAGCGTGGCAACTGTGTTGGTTTAGGGGTTACTGAGCCTAATAATCAAATTTGCATTAAAAGTATTATAATAATAAAAATAAGTATAGGATAATATTTATAATAGTAATGATTAGAAATTTATTATTACCTGGACAAGGATACATTTTGTTTAATTGAGCGATGTCTCCTTTACTAAAACCGTTCCTTTGTCCAATTACATTTTGTTTGTTTTTGTCGGTTGTCAAGATTGTCACTCGACCTCCTCCGAATGCAGTGCTATCATAATGCATCATTGATTCGTAGTCGTAAGGTTCTCCCATACTATTAATTGTATTTAAGGTATGCATATTAAAATTGTAACTCATGTCCTGTCCATTAACTAAAAAAAAATGATTTAGTTCATTGATATTTAAATAAGTTTTTTTATTGCATATTTTTCAATCTCCCTTGCATTTTTTTAAAATAATAAAATATAGAGTTGCCTCAAAATGTAACTTACTTCGTTGTATGTTTTTCCACACTATGGTAACGTACTTGTCACGATCTGGTCTGCTTTGCTCGTGGTAAAATCCTAAATGGGAAATACTTAAGAATTTTTTTAAATAATAAAATTTACAGTAACAAATCGAACTGTTAACAACAACTAAAAGCCTACAGAAAATCTTTTTATAATTAACTTACCTAAACTATGTCCGATTTCATGCATAACTGTACCTAATTGAAAACAACCACTCGCCAATGAAATTTCATTCATTCTGAATTGCTGGTATCCGACAGGTGAAGAGCAGCTAAATAATTTGTATTAAAAAAAAAAAGTAAAATAAACAAATGTCTTTTTTTGGGTGAGATGAAATGAATAAAAGAAAAATATGTAGCACATATAAAAAAAACATATAGCACGTATAAAGAAACATATAGCGCATATAAAAAAACATATATTTTTAAGTTTCATGATTATCTTAAGAATTCTTTAGTTGTTTTTATTTTTTGCTACGGAAAAAGGGTGCGGGTACGGAGAAGAGGTAATGAAAAAAAAATTATGTTCTCCATGTTAAAAATGAATGAAGCAAAGATATGTTGTACATATCTAACCACTGAAGCTGTGTTGCAGTGATTAGAGTTTTGGCTTAATACCAAAGAATTAAGTTTTACATTTACTTTAAGTTAGAAAGTATTAAACTAATATCTCTCACTAAAGTTTCTTGATTAAAAAAGTAATGTTTAAAAATCATATAATTGTTAAACTGATATTAAGCAAAACCTTTGTAAATCCATTTTGATTTAAAACCCTTGTATTTCTCCTTTATTTATCATTAACTTAGTTACGCTAACATTGCTTAATACATTAAAATAAAACTAAAAAATCAGTTTTGCAAGTTCCCAATCATAATTTTTTAAGCTAAATATGCTAAATATTTACCAAATAATATTTACCGATTTCTTATTTTTATGTTTAAAATTAATAAAAATAAAAATTATTTATAAAAGTAGTATTTAAATAATATTATTTTACGGCAACTGAACTTTTGATCTCGATTAGAAAACTGGAATTATTTGTAATAAAATACTTACAAATGGAACTTAAAACACTAACAACGTTTAATGAAATTAAGGCATAAAGATTACTAATGAACGATACAATATATAATAACGATATTTTTAACGATACGATAACGCTTTTTCTACGATCGTGTAAAAGCTTATGACTATTCATTTATACATGAAAAGTATATAAGTGTGTATTCTATTTAATTTGAAAAGGTTTTAGTTCTTTTTTACAATAATTATGCCTTCGTTTTTTTGTTTTTCCTGGTTTTTTCTATTGTTTTATTTATTTTTGTTTGTTTTTGCGACTTGAAGTTTGTTTTATTGAATAAATGTATCAATTCTCCATCATAAATAAAAAATATTGCAAATTTTTTTTTTTAATATTTAACCTCATTTTTTAATTTATTTTATTTTATAAGGTGTACATTTCTTAAATCTCTCTCTCTCTCTCTCTCTCTCTCTCTCTCTCTCTCTCTCTATATATATATATATATATATATATATATATATATATATATATATATATATATATATATATATATATATATATATATATATATATATATATATTTATATATATATATTTATATATATATATATATATATATATATATATATATATTCATATATATATATTCATACATATATATATATATATATATATATATATATATATATATATATATATATATATATATATATATATATTCATATATATATATATATATATATATATATATATATATATATATATATATATATATATATATATATATATATATATATATATATATATATATATATATATATATATATATATATATATATATATATTTATATATACAGATATAGATTTAGTTGAAGTAGTAAATTAGTAATGGTGCCTACCCATCTCCATGATAAAAACTTAAGAATTCACGTTGGTTAGTTCTTGGAACAAACTTTAAACACGTGTGCTTGTGATATTGTTCTATTGCTTGGTTAATCATGACTTGGCCTTGCTTATCTAAAAAACGTTATTCAGTTTTAATTTGTTGCTTTTTGAAAACAAAATTTTAAACTTTTATTATTTTAAATAATATTTATTTTATTATTTTAATTATATTATTTTAAATTATTTTTAATAAAACAACATCTAGAATACTTATTCTGCTCATTTCATACGGAACAATATTATTTGGCCAACGTCCTCCGATAATACTTCCATATCCGTTAAGAACAGCTTTTCTTTGGTCTGGATCCAATACCATATCTCCTTCAAAGTGTTTTATGTCTGCAATGAGAAGAGATTTTTATTTAGTTTAATTAAATCAGCAACTTATAAATAATAACAAACTTATAAATAACTTTTAAATACCACGATTTCAATATACTTATAAGAAATAAACTAAGAAATTTTAAATGATAAATGACATTTTAAATTTTTTTATTGTATTTACAATTTCATTAAAATTTAACTTTAGGAATTAATGCATTACTTTCCATCTCTGGAACCCAGTGAGAAGATGTATAGCTTATGAAGCATAGTAAACCAATGCTCGCAAGCGATAACATGGCTTAGTCTGTCTAGAAAACCCGATGGTTAAGATGACGGTGAACCCGGGATTTTATAGATCTTTGTATAAGTAATCAAAAACAGATGATTAAATATATTTATTTTTCTGGAAAGCTAATTTAACAAAAAAAAAAACTAAGATGTTCAAGTGTAATAGCCTTTTAAAAATTATCAGTCAATTGACAATAATACGCAAAACAATAAGCAAACATTTATATTTATTTTGAAGTATAAATTTATAAATTAGATTAAATATTGAAATTTGGAGTAATACGCGAAACTAAAGTTATTAAGAAATAGTGCGGGTTTCACTTCAAATAAACAACATCAAAAGAATTATTTAACAAATCAGTGGGAGTATGGAATCGATTGAAATATTTAAAAATACAGAAAAAAACATTAAAACTATTTTTAAATTAATACTATAGATTTGAAATAAGTTTGAAATATTTAACACAACAGTAAAAATATACTTTTTCAAAGAGTGGTAATTATGATGATTCCTGTCAAAAAACATTTAACTCAGCAGCCTGACAAAGTGATTTCTAGAACTTCAAAAGTACGGGGCATAGAGCTGAGCCGGTAAACAAAATCACAATCGTTTAATTCTAAACGTTAGCTCAAAAATATGTTGTCAGATTATGTGCAGAGCTGTACCTAATATTTTAAGAGTAATTTATTTGAGAAATATAAACATTTTAATACTAAATATACAAATTTAAAATTTTAATAAAAAAATTTGCATCATAAATTACTGTATAAAAATTTTTTGTTTTAACTATTTGACTTTAAATCACGAATTTCAGCAATCCTGATTGGTGTCCTTATCTATCAAATTTTCCCTATATTATATATAAAGGACTCTTGGATATCTGCCACATTTAGCGCCACTGTCCCGGTGTCCCCCACCCTCTCGGCGGCCCTATATATATATATATATATATATATATATATATATATATATATATATATATATATATATATATATACATAATATATATATATATATATATATATATATATATATATATATATATACATATATAAATATATATATATATATATATATATATATATATATATATATATATATATATATATATATATATATATATATATATATATATATATATATATATATATACTTAGTTATTTTTTTTTTAATAAATGGTTATAAAAATAAATAATAAATGTTAAGTATTTAATAATAAAGTCAAAAGTATTAATAAATTTAAAAACTTGATTTTTTGTGTAAATTAGCAACGCTATAAGTTCTTGCAAATATCTGTATTATATCAGATAATATTTTAATTTCTATTGAATAAGTAATCATAAACGTAAGTATAAAATTATAAATTAAAAAAAAAATATCTATTAATTTTTATTGACAATAACTAAAAAGATTAATTATTGCTTTTATCTTTGACTAAATTAAGAAAGAAAAGTAAAAAAAAAAAAAAGCTTTGGTACATTATTAACAGATCCCGCAAATAAACATACAAAAACAACAACATGTTATTCTTAGAAATCAAGAACTTGTTAATACGGAGAAATCACTTTATACACGGAAACCACTTTGTACGTCGAAATCACACTATATATGGAAATCATGTTATACGAGGAAATCAAGCAATGGGATATCTGATATTAACCAATATCACACTTAGTATTAGGGGCCATCCATAAAGGACGTCATCCAAATAGGGGGGGGGGGGAAGAGAGTCGAGTTAAAAACAACAAAAAAAGACAAGGGGAGGGGGGGGGAGAAGGTTGTCAGAAAAGAACGCCACTTTTTAGATTTTTTATTTTAGTTTAATTAATATGGAAAACTACGTAAACATGTGTTTTTGAGAAGATAATGTATGAGAATATTTTTAATTTTATTTTTCAAAGGTGTAGCAGCAGATTCAAAAATCATTGCAAGACGAAATAAATTTTTTTGAAGTTAAAAATAGGGAGGGGGTCAAGATTTTATGACGTCCTTTTCCAGGGGGATATAGGGAAAAAGGACAACCGGTAACAAAGGAGGGGATGGGGTAAAAAATTGGTTAAAATATGGTGACATCCTTTATGGATGGCCCCTTAGTGATTACCCTACTATGCGTACAGCCAAAACAAGTAAATTTTGTGCAAAATAACCAACATTTTAACACTTTAAACAAACACCGTTTAAGTTAAATAGTTCTATTTTGACTTGCATTTTTTATAATGTTTTTTTTTAGATAGGGGAAAGTCGGGTAGCCCCGGACGGCGGGTAACTCCGGACAATTGATGCACAGCTTAAACTAAAGAAGCTATGTGACTTTTAATACTATAATAACATTTTAATACTATTATATAACTATAATAACAAATATCTATCATAATAAAAAACAATTTTAAAAAAGCTTATGTTTATATTTTAAAACCATGACATTTTCATTCTCATTCCTTATATATCAGAAGCAATTTTAAAAGGCGATTTTTTTAAAAAGGTGTCGAGAACAGTCCGATGCTAAATTATTATGTATTACATTTGTGTCACACTGGTAAAAAAGAGGTAAAATCATGTTTAAACTATGTGTCCGGGGCTACCCTCCGAATTTGAAACATGCCGTTTTTCTAACATTTTTTCTTTTATGTTTTGTATAACATTTTTTCTTTTATTTTTTGTTTCTAATTCGATAGATGAATGTTTGAACTTTTTGAAAAAAGTCTTTTGACACTTTTTTTTCTTATAGCACATGTGTACAATCTATATTTTCCAGAAGTGTCCGGGGTTACCCGACTCTCCCCTAATATGGTTTTAGCAAAGCCTAAAATATAAATCAATTTTAGGACACATTGTAGCTAACAATCGCAATTGTAAATGAAAACTGCTTTTTTTAAATTGTGTCAACAAATCAATATTTGGTTCCAACGCTCACTTAATTAAAATTTTTCTAATATTGAAACTATAGAAGAACTTATGATAAAGTAACAAGCCTATTATTTTATCATAAGTTATCTAAACTATGTTATCTAAACTAAACAAATTAACGTGGTTTGTCACCGGGAAATATGTCGCAATCCATAAATTGATAGATTAAAAGAATTCAAAGAGACTATAAATATTATAGTTGCGAAAAATCTCCAACAAAATATTAATTTATACAAGCTATTTTCGAAGCAAAAATCAAATATTTTTATTAGACAAATAACTTTTTTGTTTTTTTCAAAAATTTGCAGATTAGCTCTTTTAACTACCAGCAAAGCTGGTAGTTAAAAGAGCTAATCTGCAAATTTTAATTGAATCTAAAATATCTTTTGCAAATTTGAATAGTCAAACACCAAATATAGACAAACGATTGCAAAAATATAAAGTTGTACTAAATATTTTATAAGAAAACATTTTCTGCCTCTATAAACAACTGGTTTGTGATTGTATTGTACTTAAAATGAACACTTTTTTGATGTTTGAATTATGCTAGTCTTGTAAAGTATGAAATTAGCTAAAAAAGCAAAATCTAGTTAACGTAAAAATTTATACGTGTTCAACTTTAAAAAATAAAAATTTATACGTGTTCTACTTTAAAAAAAAAAAAATTTATACGTGTTCTACTTCAAAAAAAAAAATTTATACGTGTTCTACTTTAAAAAAAAAAAAATTATACGTGTTCTACTTTAAAAAAAGAAATTAAAAAAGAATAACTAACTTCTTAAGCATTTTTAATTTCAGCGTAAATCGTCATGCAAAGTTGCTTTAAAAACCTCATTTCGATGTTCATTATATTTTATGAGTAATTTAATTAAGAAATATAAAAATTCTTATACTAAATATACAAATTTAAAAATCTATTAAAAAAATTTTTCTCATAGAACAAGCATGAAGATGATTCAACAAACTCCTTCCCATGAATGAAAATCTAATTAAAGTAAGCATTCAAAATAAACAGATTGACTCAAAGATAATAAGAAAAATACTTTACAGCGCCACTATATTGGTAAATAAATAAAAAAAAAAACAATAATTAAAATTTTTAAATATTTAAATTTAAAATTTATTTGTATTTTTTGTTTTATTATGTTGACAATATTAAGAATTATTAGACGATATAATAAGAAAATGAGTTTAACCAAGGCCTTCTAAAATAGAAGGCCCGCTCACGGAATGAAAAAACTCTTGTGACGTCACTTTAGCAGCCAGATGTTAAATTTTTCGATTACCTATTTGTTCTTAAAATTTAGACTAAATATCTCAAATTGTAAATATTTAAGATTTAGTTTTCGTATTTTCAGCGCAGTTTATTATATATTTAGTATATTTTTTATCAACTTTGATAAAGCATTAAGTTTTTTCTTGTAATTTGAAGATAGACAGCAGTTTGGTGGCTAAGGTACTTAACAATGAGTTTAAACTTACTTATTGAACTCAATTGTCCACTATGTTAATACAATTTTTTCCTAGTGATAAAAATATTATGTCCAGTTCAGGTTATGTTTTAACTATTTAATGTAATTTCAAAAATAAATATGTGAACAAGTTAAAGACAATCATGAGTATTCTACAGATGTTCATAAATGTTTAATATTTTTATGTCAACAAATAAACCTATTGCTTATTTCTAAACCTCTATATAGTCTTGATACTCTAACTTTTAATTTTTTTAATCTAAAGTGCATGTCACAGTTCCAAACATTTATGATTTGCTCTTTATTATCATTATACAAAGATGTTGCTGCAGTATCATACAAAGATGTTATTCCAGTAAAAAATATAACTTCTGTCTATCTAAAAGAGTATTTTATTTACGCTAAGTACACATTATTAGGCGCATGTATTAAAATGAGATTCACAATTCTTATAAGGTTTTTATCTTGTTGTTGCTATGGATACCTTAATTTGCATAGCTTATCAACAATATATTTTCGGTAGTTGTTAGTAATTTATCTATTAGCACTAACAATAATTTAATTACTTTTAGTTTTAATTATTAACACTTGCAGTAACTTAATTACTAACAAGAATTAGTGGCCCACGCGGTATATATAATTTAATAGTAAACTTTTAAACACAAAATATTTGTTATAAGAATTATTTAGATATGGTCTAATTCATAAGACATTCATAATTTTCACCAAAAAGGCAGTCTTAGTATTTCAAAACAAAGTATTAATGAAGATATATTAGAATTTATTAAGCCAAAAATTGCTGAGTTTAAAGACGTTAATTTTTGGCATGCTTTTCAACGACTTGTTTACTTGTTTACAACGACTTGAATAAAATAAAAGTGTAAATCTGCAAACTATACTGTCAAAAATTTTGAAAAGTGGTTTTTAGTTGGCTTAATGAATATTTAACTGTCAGAAAAAAAAACAATGAACCAACTGGAAGTAGATGTGATCGAAAACCAGTTATATTTGATGATAGTTTTACTAAAACTAAAAAACGATGTGTATGTGGTATACTTGAATCTCATTCATCTAATGAATTATTTTATGTTGCTTGTAAAAAATTAAGAGATGAATTTATTGTTTTTATTTCAAATACAGATAAAGCAAGTAAATATCAGCAGACGAAGCACTGGCTTTAATAATTAATGCCAGTTTCACAAAATCTTTATATCAATTGATTAAAAGCAGTGGTGATTTCCCTTAAAGTGGTGGTTCTGGAACAAGAAGCGATGGTTATACTTTAAGGCGTGCTTTTGCAGCATACAAACAAACAGCTAAATTCTGGGATCAAAACCTTATATTTAGATTTTACATTATTTTGGTAACACTCTCTTCAGGATATGAAATAGAATGATTATTATTTTGACACTGTTTGACTATATGTGTCCCTTTATCCATGGTATTGCATATGGCATTATGCATGGCTTAATCAGTTCACAAAGCATTAATACATGGGCGTCACATAGTTAAAGGCCTTTCACTACCCATTGGACTATTGTCAGATGAAGCTCAAGAGGCTAGAAATAAAGACTTCAAATCTTTCGCAAAAATTTCAACCAAAAACAAACAGAAGAGCAACAAATACTGATCATATCAATAGACTATAGACAGTGGTCCTGTTATTTCATCACTGCGTAAATCAGCATCATACCGAACAAATCATTATTCTTCAAATGTTTTACAATAATTTAAACAATCTTCAAATAATACTATTTTTTATAATATTTGATTTAATTTAAAATTGACAATGTTTTCTTGCACTATTTTTTGTTTTGATTATTGCTAAAAAATTAATTACCTAAATACTTATTTGTTTTTCAATATTGGTGGGTCAAAAATCCGATAAAATTTATTCAAAAAATAGTTTACCCCTTTGTAACTAAAGAAAGTATTGGTAACTAAGCAATATAAGTATACATAGCAACGAAATTAAAAAAATTTATCACTTTTATAAAAACTGCGATCTCATATCGGTACTCATGCTAAATTTAGTGAATATAGTAGTCGTAAAGTATCTGCAAATACCAAAAGTAGGTTGCTGTTAAGCAAAATAAAGTTATCCACAGCAACGAAATAAAAGAATATAAAATATCAGACATCATATTAGTACTCATTGAGTACTAATATGATGTCTGCGCTTTTTATGAAGGTAATTTTTTTTATTTCGTTGCTATGGATACTTTTATTTTGCTTAGCAACAACCTATTTTTGGTATTTACAGATATTTTACGAGTGCTATATAACTAATTTAATATTAGGGCTATATTAACTATTCGGAAGCACAATTTGATTCTTATCGACAGTTTTCGGGTGGAAATTATCATAAATCAATTCAAGAATCAGAAAAAAAATTAAAATCATTAGTACTTAAAACGTTATTTCTACAAAATATGGCAGTATACTATTCTTAGACTTTCTGAATGATCGTGTCAATGCAATTGTGTCTACAGACAATTCTAAAGATGTTTTTATTGATAATACTTCTAAATAAGTGACAATCAGATAATATACATGTTTCTTCTTTTGAAAGCAACTCTCTTGTGCAAATCGGTGAGTATGTTGCTTTTAAGCTAATACATAGAAAAAACTTTGTGAGCTTTTCAAAAAAGAACTTGTATCAGAACATTTATTAGAACTTGATCTAGCTTTAGAATGTGAATACCTATTTAATTTTGATCGTGGAGGATTGAAATGGCAAACTTTTGTTGCACCTAACAACAAAATTTTTTTTTTTCTTCTTTGATATCTTTTTAATATGAATCTTGGTATCATGTTAAAAAACAAACAAATCCTAATTTTTATATCAATTAAGTGTTTAAAGTTTCTTAAAATGAATAATGCACGTTACAATGTTTACCTTCAGGTTGAAAGGAATCCCCCCAATTCATTGAATGGTTTAAAAAGATATTTACCGCCGAAGCAAGCCAGAATCAAAGCTTCAAATAGTTGACGGACAAAACTTTCACATATCAAAAACTGTTTTAGACTTTGCTATTGCAAATAACATTGAACTACTTTGTTTAGCTGCCCATACAAGTAGTATTTTACAGCCTTTTGATGTATGTGTTTTCAAGACAGTCAAAGCATCTTGGAGCAACTGTTTGAAAAACTTTTATGATTTAATACGATACAAAAATATTGATAAAGTAACTTTTTCACAATTTCTGAAATTGGTTACAGACAGTGGGGCAATCGAAGCAATGCTACAATGGCTTTTGAAACTTGTGGAATTTTCCCCCTAAATCAAAGTAAAATAACCAGTGAGAAATAGTTAACGGCAGAGCCTCTGACATCGGGTGTATTTGTTAGTTCAAGTAATAACGAAAATCGAAATAAGATTACACCGGCAATCAGTGACATAAAAAATATAAGCTTCGTACCAATGCAAGTCACAACATGATTGCTCAGATGAAATACAGGATGTTCTGACTCCAAGAAAATAACTAAAAACGGTCCTTTTAAAACATCTTCGACTTACGCAACCTATAAAAAGCAACGAAAAAAGAAAAAAAATCAAAAGAACATTGGCGGAATGTTTGACATCTGATGAATCTCTGCAAGATTAAATTAAATGGAGTCAAAAAAAAAGCAAACCTGAAAAAAATAACTTACTTTTTTATATATTCAAGTAAAAAATATCAAAACTGAATCTATTTGATATCTTTTAATATCTTTTATAAATTATATATATTTTTTTAAAAGTAGTAACTTTTAATAAGAAACAGTAGGTTGGTGATAGTATATATTTTAAATTTTTCCTCGATTTTATATGACAAAATTCCAATTATCATCTTACCCAATCATCATGTTACCTTTATAAGGTTTTTTAATATTTAAAGCATAAAACATTCTATTGTCAAAGTTACTCCACATAGAGGGTAACATTCTATTGTCAAAGTTACTCCACATAGAGGGTAACATTGACAGTGGCACTACAGCAGCAAAAATAATTATCTATCAATAATATTACACAATAAAATTAAAAATTTTAACAGTTTTTAGCAGTAATATCATTGGTAAACACTTAGAAATATTGAATACCAAATATTATTACCTAATACCTTAATCAATTGATAAAAAAAGAATAAAAAATTTAAAAGCTTTTCATTTAAACAAAAATTGAAATTGCATCTGTTATTTTTAAAGATGCTCTATGTAAAGATTGTGGTACAATCTGTCATTCGTATCTTCTTTAAGTACCTGTCTGTTTTAAATATATTCTTTGTTTAACGCAAAAGTTTCATTGTTATTTTATCATTTATTTCTATATGAACAGCAAAATATATTATACTAACTATACTAATTAAAATGCAAATAACCAAAAAGTAAAATATATAAAAATATTCTAAAAGCACAACTGCATAATTAGTTATTTTATTTGAACATGCATTTGCTTTGCTATTCGTTTTTAAAAGTTACGTTCTAATTGTGTTTTGAATGTCTTTTAAACGTCTTCTAAACATTCTTACGTAAAGAACGTTTACAAGACGTTTAAATAACGTTTAAAAGACATTTAGATCGTAACTTTCAAAAACAAATGCCCGTAGGGTATAGTCCACTTTTTCATATACTGGTCGAAATCTCAGCGGTTCATTAAATAATTTTCTGATACAACAAAATAAATAAATCTAATCAAGGACCCAACATAGCTAAATTCAAATTATTTTTAAGAACTTTTAATTTGCTATTTGTTTTTTTAATTGCTGGCAATAGATACAGGCGCTGAAGCTAACATTTTTGTCTTTGTCATGAAAGTCTCAATCTTTTATTGTTTGTTAATATAGTTGAGTTTTCATAAAAATTTTCAGTTCTGCATAAAATAAAGAAGAAAAGTTGTTTCCTTTATTATTTGACATAAAAAATAAAGTTTTTTTTACTTTTTTGTGTTTTTTTACTACTAACTACCCGATGAAAAGAAAATAACTTCATGCTCAACCATGAAGTTAGTAAATTATATTTTATAAATAAAACAGTCAAACACTTGATTAAGTCTTTTTGGATTATATTTGATTTCTATTTATTCCAAATGAAAACTGTATGTACTTTTTACTTCTTTTATTTTTAACTCGTACTCAGTAAAAGTTGCACAAAAAGCAGAAATTTAGGCACTGTTATTTATTTCATCATTGATCATTCCAAAGTTTAGATAATTAACTGAAACTCCCTTTTATCGGCTTACATTTAAATTTTTATATTCTAGTTTATTTGTAACTTTCCTTAAATAAGCTTTTTAAAAAACTTAATTTAATTTCAGACAAACATATTCCGGGTTGGTTTTAAATAAATTCTGTAACGTCATTCTTCTTGCAATATATCCTTTTTTATTTTCAAATCTCAGTTTTAAAATCTCAGAATTTTTCTAAGCTTTTCAGCTCAGAATCTAATTATGTGTCGGGTAATAGACAAAAAACTAAATGTGATCAGGTTTTAACTTTGTACTTCACTTTGTATTTTTTTACGTTCGATATAATATAATCAAAACCAAAATTTAGATAGTTACAAAAACTTATTATTGTTACGAACGCTATATTATAATGTAATGACAATTTATTTTACAAATTTAAAGTTAATTTAATTTACAAACTCTATCTGAGTATAGCTATGGGAAATCGCTATTTTTAAAGTTTTAAAAGAGATTATGGGATTTTTCTTCAAGGGTCCCGACACATATGCATTAAATTATAATGGGAGATTCATCACCACATTTTATATTGGAGAAACCTAAAATATACAATAAAAAAAGTAAACTCAATAATGGCCAATTAATTTAGCACCTAGTATATGTTAGCAACAAATAGAGTTTAACTTAAAAAAAAATGCAAATAATCAACTAAGGAACTCTATAAATTAGTTAAAATGCAGTCCAGAGTAGTCTAAATGGTGTTTCGGTAAATATATTTCTCAAGATGGAAGGTTAATTATGCAATTAACAAATCAGGCGTTCTTAGATATACACAAAAACGCAAATATCCAGCACTAACTGAAGCGCACAAACGCATTCGTCTTCAATGGGCCTAAAACTATATGACTTGGGAAAAAGAATGGCAAAAAATTGTGTGGTCCGATAAAAAAATGTTCAACCTTGGTGGTCCAAATTACTACTGACATAACAATAAAAAAGAGAAAATATTTTCAAAAGAAAAGGCTATGGGAGACAGAGTAGTGATGATTTGGGATGCGTTTGGTCATTTTGCAAAAAACTTCAATTGGCTTTACTACAACTAAATTAAATGCTAAAGAATATAGAAATTTGTTGAATTGTTATTTGAATGATATTTCGCAAAAATTTGATATCATCAATTTTATTTTCCAGCAAGATAATCCTTCAACTTATAGAGCAAAGTCAAATATCTCATCGTTTACCAGCAAGAAAATTTAAATATTAGAATGACCAGCGCTCTAACCTGATTTAAATCCCAGCGAAAACGTATGGGGCATCTTAACAAGACGTGTTTACGCAGAAAGGAAACAATATTCGAATATTGTTGAATTGAAAAAGGTATTTGTTCATGTTTGGAGGAGCATAACTCTTGCAGATCTTAGAAAACATTTGAAAAGTATGCCAAATCGAAAATTAAAAGTTGTTCAGAATGTACAAAGAATTTATTATTAATACAAAGTATTAATAATAAATTCAAATTGCAGAATAAAACATTATGTAGTTTTGTTGGCTAAAATTGAAATTATGTAATAATTTCGCACCATCATTTTTCTAAATTTTTCAAATCAACTAACAAAATGAAACCAGACTCTATTACAAAAGAAATATTAATCAAGTAATATATTAAGCAATTGAATAATTTAGTAATTACTTAATTATTTGTGAGATATTGAATTTTTGGTGAGGTTATAAATTTGCACCGCACAGCATATGCCGAAAATACTTACGATTATATTATTAATATGCCAAAAATACTCACGACTTTATCTTTATATTTAACAAGTTCTGGTAAATAATCATACCTCGGATGAATTTTTTAAAAGTTTAGATTGTCTCAAGGCGTGATTTAAGTGTGTAAAAGCTGTCTCAAGGGGTGTAAATGATTGTTTAAAAAATAGGAAAAAAAAATTGCGTTATACAGTTTCATTTTTACAGCATTTTCACTTAAAATAAGGTATAAATAAATTAGGTATAAATGGTTTCAGATTTCAAAATTTGAACAATAATAAATGAAATATAAACAGTCGTTGCGTTCAAATTTATGTGGTAAAAAAACTTATTAAATAAAATTATTATTTTTTAAATTATACTTAAATTATTAATTAAGTTATACTTATTAAATTATACTTTTGCTAAGAACTTTTTTCAAATTAAGACCAACATATATATTTGCCAATATTTCGCCATTATTATTTACAAAAACATATTAAATATATCTATTTACTGATGTTTTTGTAAAACTATTGGATTAGAAGTATTTCTAGCATTTTTTGTTAAATTAGCTTTCCTAATAACAAAAATATTTATTCAACTGTATTTGGTTACTAAATAAATCTCTATAAAGTCCCTCTCCAACATTTTAATTTTTTAAAATAGAACTCACCATGTTGTCGTTATCAAGTTTAGGTTTATTGTACTGCATAAGCTATGTCACATCACACTGGGTTCCAGAAATGGAAGGTAATTTTTTTCTTAATTAATACATATAATAATACAAAGTGGGCACAGGACCTAAAAAGACGTCTTTTGAACGTTTAAAAAACGTCCAAAACGTTCAGCAAAAATTCAAAATGTTCATAAGACGTTTAAAAGACGTCGTTTTTACGTCCTGTGCCCACTGGGTAACGCATATAGTCTCGGTGCCTCAGCTAAATCTATAGTATATATATATATATATATATATATATATATATATATATATATATATATATATATATATATACATACATAATAAATATTCTTCATAATAAGAACAATATCTACTTTCTAGGGAAATATTGCAATAATTAATTACAAACTCAATTAGTTAAGCCAATAATATCAACAACTCAACCTCAGTGTTATGTTTTGAAGTCTTTTTTATAGAAAATAAAATCAGTATTATGTTTTGTTTAACAATATTTCTATATGATATTAAACTATTACGAGTAATTATATTATGGTAAAACTATGTGTAGTTTTTCGTATCATGTATACCTATAGTATATATATATATATATATATATATATATATATATATATATATATATATATATATATATATATATATATATATATATATATATATATATATAATTTCAAAAAAAATAGGCACAGTAAAAATTTAAAGTACACTTTTTTTCAAAACATCGTAAAATCCGATCCTTTTTTCCTGAAAATTTAATTTTTTTTT
Organism: Hydra vulgaris; assembly: GCF_022113875.1. Lineage (NCBI taxonomy): Eukaryota > Metazoa > Cnidaria > Hydrozoa > Anthoathecata > Hydridae > Hydra > Hydra vulgaris. The sequence continues at coordinate 29,535,109 of NC_061170.1, read as the reverse complement.
ATCGACAGGAATATTATTTCTCTTAAACTAACATGTCACTAACAAGTTCATATACAGTTACTTTTTTTTAATGATTTACTTTTTTCAAAGGAATTTAAAAAACAATCCGGATTTTTGTAAAAAAAAATAGATGCACAAACTTTTTAATTGTCTTTCGTTCTAATTTCATGTCAACCCAACTATTATTCATAACTATTTTATTAGCTTATATCTTAGTTAGACAATATCTCATAAAATATTTAATAAAATTACTTATGGTGACCAGTTTAGTCACGTTTAAAGCTTTTTTAAATAATTTGATAAGACCTAAAAGTAAGTGTACATAGAAATGAGTCGAAAAGTAGTAAGCAAAGCAATAAAGTGGCAAATAATAGGTATGAAGGAGGGCTCAATGATCAGTAATAGAGAAATAGCAAGAAGATTAAAAAGTTTAGAGAATTGTATCAGATATACTCTAAAGACATTTAAAACAAAAGGTGACGTCCAACGCAATGCAGGAACAGGAAGGTTAAAAAAAACTACTGAACGTGAATATAGTCTTATATTTCGTCAAGTAAGAGCCAACGTGATGTTAAGTTATCGTGAACTCACCGACACGGTCAACGAAAACCGTGAAAAATATATTTCGTCAAATACAGAGAGAAACATTTTACTAAGGAAAAAAGTTGGTGTCTATGCAGCTGTTAGAAAACATAGACTCATAAGATTTAGGTGAAGTAAGGATAACTGGGTGGTCTTTGAAGAAATGGAAGCAAGTAATTTTTATTTATGAAACTTTGAAGTAATAAATTAAAAAAGCAAAGTTTTTGCTAAAAGATTTAAATCGGAAAAGTATAGTAATTGCTTTGTTGTACCGAGGTTGCAAAGAAGTGGCAGTGATGGCTACTTTATTTTATGGAGGGGTCCAATCAACCAATATACATATACAAAGACTCTTGAAAACTGCATGGTTTTATAGAACATGCTGAATGATCGAAACAAATGGTGGCAATTTCAACAAGATTTGGCGCCTGCTCACATAGCTCGTACAGTAAAAGCATGGATGAAAAGAAGATAGAGTAGATTTAATGCCCCGGCCAGCTTGATTATTAGATTTGAATTTAATCGAATCTATTTGGAATTAGATGGACGAAGAATTAGTCAAGGTGCGAATAAGATCCATAAATAGCCTAAAGCAAGAACTAGATAACATATGGAGAGGAGTTCGAAACGAAATCTGCAACCGTCTTGTAAAATCGATGCAAAAAAAAAAGTTCTGCTTGCAAAAAAGCTTGAGGGTGATGTTCAAAATACTAGCTTAAATGTTATTTTTGTTGCATCAATGTTTTATATGTTGAAGTTTTTCATTGATATTTTTTGTCTTTATGTTTGATAACTTTTTATATACAAGTTTATGTTTTAGTATGCTATCCAAGATCCAAGTTATGTTTAAAAAATTAAACATAAATTACTGATATTGATAATGTAAAATGACTTTTTGTTTTTAGACAAAGACCTTTTTGAAGGAGACATGATATTGGATCCTGATCAAAAAACAGCAGTTCTTAATGGTTTTGGAAGTATCATTGGAGGGCGTTGGCCAAATAATATGTATATATATATATATATATATATATATATATATATATATATATATATATATATATATATATATATATATATATATATATATATATATATATATATATATATATATATATATATATATATATATATATATATATATATATATATATATATATATATATATATATTGACAGGTGGTTAAAGACATTCGATATTAAAATAGCCTCACATGCTTCACAAAGGCTACTTTTTGAAAGTTTATTAGGAGACGATATCATAGTTGAAAATGCTCCATTTGCATTTCAAAAAGAAGTAAAAGGTACCTTTGAAATTAAATTGGCACCTTGGGGCTACATAGAACATTTGCCAACAAATATCCTAAGGCATCTTAATAAATTAGAAAGGTGATTTAATAATAATAATAATAGCAATAATAATAATAATAATAATAATAACAACAAGTTGTTGTTATTATTGTTAAATAAAATATAAGACCTCTGAATGTGAACAATATCTACTTAGTAGATATTGTTCACATTCAGAGGTCTTATATTTTATTTAAAAAATTTCTTCGTACAGCCACAAGCTATTTTTAAAATAATTTCATGAAAAAACTAGTTAAAAACCTATTTAATTATCTAAACTTCAACAAATTACTCGTTGTCAATGATTAGTTTTTATGATGCTGTTACCATAGCCATTTTAAAAAACTTTCATGATATGTAATTCCACTGCGCATGCGTATAATAACTTTCCTTTTACAAACGACCGTGGGTGGTAAAGAATCAGGAAGAAAAAAAAACTGTTTAACAATAAATCAGTGGTAAATAAGATTCGCTGTTCTTTTGAAAGAAATTCAGGCTTGTCTAACAGACAATGAGCTAAAAAGTACAAAGTTTCTGATTTTTTGGTAAGGAAAGTGAAGAAATACTACAACTGCAAGTCTTTCTGAGCAATTAAATATCCTAATTGATCTGACAAAAAAAATTCCACTGTCTAAATACAAGCACGAAAACTTTACACCCAAGTTTTTATAAAGTTGAATGGCTGTATTTTAATGGACAACGAGACTTACATAAATTGTGACTTTAGTCAACTTCCTGATTAAAAATATTATACTATATATGTTACTACATGTTTGTGGCAGTGTAAACAACGCGTATAAACACAAACTTGTGGACAAATATGGCAAAAATGTTCTTATAGCAAGTAATTTGTAGTTGTGTAAAAAAAAGATAAAGCTTTTGTAACGTCATCAACCTTGACATCAGAAATTTATATTCAAGAGAACCTACAAAAGTGACTTTTACCAATTATTCAATCGCATGTTAGATCTTGTTAAAGGTGTGGTCAACCATAAAAAGGCGTGGTCAATTATAAGCAAGAGAATGACAATAACAGTTATGTAGAAATTAATGAGCACCATCTCTAGTAATGGACGATTTTTTTTTGTAGAAATAAAAATAAAAATTATGAAAGTAAAACTAATTTTATTCTCTTTATTTTTTTAACTTTAAATAAAAAATTAAAGAAATTTGTAAAAAATTATTTTGAAAGTTTTTGAAAGAAAAAATTGTTCTAATTTTTTTCGATCTCATTCTTTAAATAATGAATTAAATATATTGCGCCGATATTGGCAAACGACAATATTGCCACATGACAATATTACCGAAAAGCTAGTGTGCTAATATTGACAGTTAGTGTTGCGCTAATATTAGCAAACGAATATTATTTCTTTTAATGTGGCTATATAGTGCGAGTATTGTTTGTCAAATGTTGAAATGCCATTATATATTGGCATTATATTGTTGATTATTATTTTTTTCCAATATTGTTTCAAAATTGCAAATTGTGGCACAAGTTTCCCAATAATGCCCTAAAATTACGCAATTATTTTGTGTACATTACCAAATTCCTATTATTAACAATATTAGCATGCTATTATTAGCCAGTATTGGTTCAATACAGTTTCCAATTACTAACTCTGGTTTGTTTCTATTTACTCAAAAAGTAGTAGTTGTCGCATTTTTTACTGATTTCTACTCATGCACAAGGTAATTGCACAGAATTGTATTCATGCACACGTATACGTATACGTGTACCATAAGCGTTTGAGCGCAGTGTTGAGCATTTAGGATTTTTACACGTATTAAAAAAAATTAAGCAATTTTTATTAACAAATTTTCTAAACTATAAGTTAATAACATTAGCGAAACTGTAGTAAATAAATTCCGACAGAAAAAAAGAATTCTCGGATAATATAAACTGTTAAAGAAGAGAATAAAAGTAACTAAACTATATTTATGAAAATAAATTAATAAAATTGAAAATTTATTTTTTAATGTGAAAAGTTCTTTAAAGTTGTTTCTAATTCCCACTAGAGAAGAGAAATTTTGTGAAATATTGTTAAGTATCATCTAAAATTATTGAAATTATGTATAAAAGAAAGCATTTTCTTAATACAAATTGTTTAAAAAATATTAATTTCTCTTTTTTTTTATTTACAGCTGCATCAATTACTTTAGAACAGCCCGCACGATTACTTTATCCAACAAAGATAAATGCAATTTATATAAAAAAAACAACATGCATGTCGCTTAGTATTAAAGGCAAACAGATACATCAGTGCCAAACCTCTACTACAGTGGTCGGACATCACATTAGGACCAGCTGTAATTTTTTGTAAATATCGTGTAAAAATAAATTTTTTGGCAAAAAGAAAAGTAATGGTGTAATTCAAAGCTTGTACTTTTATTTATAAGTTTATACTTGATGAAAAATAAACAAATAAAATTAAACATTTTGAATATTTATTGGTTATTACAATAAATTATATAAAATATATATTAAGTATTAATATTTTGTAAAACCGCCTTTATTTGCAATAACTACTTCAATTCGTCATGCTTGCAATTGAATTTTTTATAGTTTCTGTCAACTCTGTGTTATTGCGCCAGATCCTGATAATATATTCCATAAGATCTTGCTTGTCAGTAAGAATTTTTTTTTAATATCGCGCTTTACTATTTCCCAATTGTTTTCTATGGGGTTAAGATCAGGTGAGTTGCCTGGCCATGGCAATACGTCTACTTTTTTCTGTTTTAAAAAAACCAAAACACTTTTTTCTGTGTGGCAAGTTGCACCATCTTGCCTAAGTATAAAATTTTTGACATTTTTGGACTTCTTTTGAATTTTTTTAACATTTTTAGACCAATCTCTAGAACTTCTTTATATTTTAGTTTATGAATATGAATGCAAAAAAAAATCCTTTTTCCCAATCCTCAACAGACCAGTGACGATAGTTTCGAGCCCACTCCAGTCTCTTTTTTTTCATGAGTGAAATCAGTTTTGGTTTCTTGGCTGGACGATGACACATCAATCCCTCTTCCTTCAGCCTTCTGCGAATGGTCCGGTCTGACACAACAATACCAGCTTCATGGATAAGCTTAGTCAATACATTTTGTGGCTTTTTTCTATTTTCCATGCATATATTCCAGATAATACGATCCGCTCTTGGTGTTGTCTTTTGTTGAGAGGTGGTCTCCTTGGACCAAACTCTTTCCTATATCAATTTTTTTTTCTCACTTGAATTACGGTTTGGTGAGAAACCTTTACAATTTGTGCAACTTTTCGCTGAGAATATTTTGTATTCTGTAAAAGACATCTAGTTTGACTAACTTTTGTTGGTGTCATACATTTTTTACCCATAGCATATTTTATTTAAAATTAATTACTTACTGATTATTATTAAGTTCAAAAAAAAAAAAAAATTAAATAAAGCACAGATGCTTGGTGTCATATCACATTTTTTACCCATAGCTGAAAATTTAAATAAAGAACTTTAAAAAAGACTACACTTTGGTGTCTTTACATAAACAGAAAAAAAAAAAAAACATAAAATCCTTTATTTAAAATTAATTACTTACTGATTATTATTAAGTTTAAAAAAAAAAAAAAAATTTAATAACGCACAAATGCTTGAAATTAAAATAAGTCATATTTAAACTTTAATCAAACTAACAACTAAAAATAACCTTAAATTGTCCAATATGCACCAATTTGACTTTGACAGGTGATTGCTGACAGCCAGAGTTGCCAATTGATAAAATTTTTATTAAATATTACTAAGAATAGAAATAACTTGACATGTAACAAAAAAAAGTCATACTTATTTTCTCATATGCAATATATTTGAAATAAATTGTAAAAAAAACGTGTGGTCCTAATGTGATGGCCGACCACTGTAAAAGATCTTAGAGTAATTAATATCTTTAAAGTAAATATTGTTGACATACTACTTTTTATGTTAAAGTTAAAGAATCTCATACCAAACACTTTACAATATCAATTTATTTCTATAGACCTCGAATACCAAACTAAGTACTCAGTTTACAACTCTGTCATACCTTAAACTTTATTAAATCAAGCTGATTTCTCAATATCTTACCGAGCACAACGATTGTGGAACTATGTGGAATGTGTATTAGTGTATTAAAGACAAGATTATATCTAAATTTGTAACAACGGGGTCCGACAATAGTACCATGTCTTCTACTAGCTCCAGTCGGATTTTTTCAAAAATTAATATTGTTACGTTGTAAAAACATTGTAAAGTTTATTCAAAGAGCGAAATAAGTAAATTAATAAATGAATAAAAAAAAACATTTTCTTCCATTTCAACAACAATAATGCATACATTTTATGCAAAACTTATTTGCTTTGTATTGTCTTTTTTTCTTTATTAACATAAATTACGCACCATTTTATTTTAATAATAAAATTAGACACTAGATAATTGGAATTAAGTCTTGGTTTATCGTCTGGTATCGCTGCGATACCTTACGTATTGATATTGAGATCACGCAATACTGGTTTTAAAAGTAGCGGTTATGTTTGTATTATTTAATACAAACAATATCAACATAACCGATATTTTAGCCTTAGCTTATAGATTGAGTTATTATTAGAAATTCTCAGGGATTGTATTGTATTGTACGATATCATATTTATCATTTAATGTTTCAAACAAATTTTTAATTTTAATTTAATTCATTTTGTATTGTATTGCTTGCGTATTTCAATTTCTAATCTGATATCGTTATTTTAAATCTGATATCGTTTTTTATTAAATCTAGCGTGGTATCGTATTTATTGCCTGTTATAGTCTTTCATTCTGCGTTCAGCATTTAACAACTAAAGTAAGCTAACCATCATTCATTATGCATTTTATAACATTATAAACTAAGTAAAAACCTCTAAAAGGTTAAACTTAATTCTTACTTGTACTTTGTTAATAATACTTTTAAAACGTCATGTTTTCATTTTCATTTTTTTTATCGTAAGTGTGCGACTATTCGATACTATACGGTTCTTTTCATTATCGGTATCGTGTAGTATTGCATCGATACTGTTGATGTTGTCATTAGAATATATGCAATACCGCACGATACGAGACCATCCTTCTTGGTATTGACCTATATAATACCGGTTATTAAGTGTCTAAACAAAATGGTGCTTATAAAAAAGTTGCTAAAGGTTAGATATAACTGTTATAGGTACATCAAAACGGATTTAGACCATTTTAGTAAGGAGGTGTAATTTAAAAAATTTTTTGGCACCCTCACAATATTATAAAACCTTTTCAGTTAATTTTTGTTGAATATGAATACTGTTGTAACCAGTGTAACTATGGAAGATGCCATATATTGATATCTTAATATTCCGTTTTAGAATTTTGAACGGTACATTAAAAGTCACTTTTGAACGGTACGTTAAAAGTTTAAAGACGAAAAAACATTCTATTTCTATTTTTTTTCTTTAGCTACGTGCGAAGTTTTTATCTTTGCGATTAAAACATTATAATGCATTTAATTTTTATTATTAATTAAAGATTTACTTTTTATTTAGTTTTTTTTAATTAAGTAGGTTAGTATTGACTTCAAATATATTCAAAGTAGTATAAATAACTGATCTTTTTAAGGTTAAGCGATGTGTAGAATTATCAACTATGTACGATAGAAATATCAACTATGTACGATAGAAATATCAACTATGTACGATAGAAATATCAACTATGTACAAAAGCAATGTGTAGAAATATCAATTATGTACGTTTTCAGTTTAATAATTAGGCTCTCTAGTCTTAGTCAAATAAATGTATTTCAATATTTTAATAAATTATTTCAAAATATAATTTATAACTTCATGTGTCTACAGTATTTCTAAATTAAAATTTTAATATTTTTTTTTGACATTGCCTTTTTTTAATAAACATCTGTATACACAAGTAACAACTACAAAAGAATATATTTTTAAAATCATGTAAAGGATGGGAGCGATGGGGCAATTATTCTCTCCTTTTCTTCAACTGAATATTCTTTCAAAGAGACCATTCTTCTTTTATGAGAGTCTTCAAATTTTACCAGATTATTGATCCAGACATCCTTGTTCTTCAAAATACTACTATCATTAGGCTTGTACGACGCCATATGTTGCTTCTGTAATAACTATAAAGTTAAATGAGCAGCTATATATATAGTCTAAAATATTCTAAAAAATTTCAGAATGTTCTAAATTGTTCTAGAATGTTTCAAAATATATAAATTGTTCTAGAATGTTCTAAATTGTTCCAGAATGTTTTAAATTGTTTTAGTATGTTCTAAAGTCTTCTAAAATATTCTGTTATTTTCCAAAATGTTCTACGGTTCCAAACACTTCTAATCTATCTAAGCTTTAAATGATTTGCAGGAAAGCTACACGCATTCCTAATACAATAACAGATTAAATAAATGACAAAACGTAATTTGAATTGTGAGGTGACCTTTTTTTACAACCAAGAGGAATTGAACATATTTTAAATGTTTTCTAATAAAAGTTCATTGATTTATGACACAGGAAATTAATTTTTGTTGTAAATGTCAAAATTTCGTAATATATATATATATATATATATATATATATATATATATATATATATATATATAAATATATATATATATATATATATATATACATATATATATATATATATATATATATATATATATATATATATATATATATATATATATATATACGGATATAATAGAGTTAGAGTTAATCACATTATAGTATAAGTGGTTATTAATAATATATATATATATATATATATAGGTTTATTTTTGATATGGTTAGAAACTATGAGATGAAATCCTCAAGAGGCAAATGAAACAAAATATTTTCTAGGCCTTTGCTCTATAAATTGTTACATGGGTTTAATTGACTTGAAGCTACATTTTGTTGTTCAAAGTTCAAGAAAAAAAAGAAGGCGAGAACAAATGGGCTGGCTAGTTTTATTTAAGTTTAATGTACGCAAACCAGAAGCATCGTCGATAACAAGAGCAATAGGTTTCAATAAACCAGGCGTAGATAATTTTTCAACATTTTAAAGGAGAAAAGAGAAAATATAAATTGCTTCTTCAATCTACAAATTAGTTGAGTCAGGTCTGTCTACTATCTTGAATAAATTGTCAATCTTAAATGACCTAGAGGAGTTTCTAAAGCTGCTTCAGGAGAGAGATAAAGGAATATAACAAAAATTTAATGCATTAGCACAAGATCACACGCCTTGTTAATTAATTTTGAAGAAAATAAAAATTTGAATGTAAAATAGTTTTTCCTATAAGAAAAAAAGTTCTCTCTTTAATGTATTTTAAACGCACTGACTTAACTAAATACCTAAGCACAATAACTTAAGATCTTTATCTTGACATACATACATTTCAGGCGCTGTTTTATTGTTAATTGAAATTTTAGACTTTTATAAAAACTCTCTCTATCATTTGTTTGTTATAGTATAAAATATAAACTGTAAAACTATTTTACTTTATTACTTTGTACATCAAATATATATTAATGTTATTTCAGTTATTTTTGAAGCATTTTGACTGTATTTGCAATAAAAGTATTTATTGTTAAAAATACTTGTAATAAAATATGTAGTAGTAAAAATATATAAAGAAAAAAAAAAGTTTTTTTAAATATTTTATTTTGAATTTTAAAAAATTGAAAATGATTTTAAATATTTATTTTTTTATTTATTTATTTAGTTTTCCGTTTTTGTTACAAATAAATTTCGTAATATAATACCAGATACTCTTATTCTTTCAAAAATAAACCAGTTATAAATATGAAAAATCAAAGACAAAATAAAAAGAGTTAGTTATACAAAAATAAATAAAAACGCGGGAAACTTGTAGAAGACCATTAAGTCTTATCATCAAGAACCGTTGTAATTATGTTTTTACAATATTAAATTCCTATAATAGTGTTAACATCAAAACTTAATTAACCAAGGTAAATAGTGTTAAAACCAAAAACTTTTTAATGTAAAAAGACAAAAACAGAAAAACAAACAAAAAAACAAAGTTTAAAAGAAATCATCAATAAGATTTGTATACTTTGAAATATTCTTTTTTATTAGTTTTTGAAAGCAATTTATATTGTTTACACCTGGTAAATAACTATATTTTGCTAAGATTTTATTCCAGATATGCGGAGCACGATACGTAATTTTAAATTGTTCTTGTTTAGTTTTGCACAATGGTTCAATTAAGCCTGTTGTGCGTAAAGTATATCTAATGTTAGGTTTTATTTCATAAAGATCATTAAAAATTGAGGGGCGTTGTTGAAATTTACTTTTGTACATGAGACATAAAATTTTATAAACGTTCATCTCGTATAACGTAAAAATATTCATAATTTCGAACAGTGGTTTTGCATGTTCGTTTTATTTTTAAAATTTATTATTCTTAAGGCATGTTTTTGTTTTCGATAGAGTGTTTCAAGCTTGCTTTTAGATGTACTACACCACGCAATATTTGCGTAATTCAAGTAACTTTGTATAAAACTGAAATAGATTTGTTTTAGATAATGCTTATTAAGTAAATACCGTGACTGATATAGAACGCCAATACTTTTTGATATTTTGCTGCCAATATAGGCAATATGTTTATTCCAGGTAATATTTTCGTCAATGAGAAATTATTGTAATTATTCAACACCAAGAAATTTTGTGACTCTTTTGCGACTAACTTCTGTGTTTTCAATATAATATATTTTAAATATATATATTGTGCAAGCGACAGGATTTGAACCCTTTGATTATACTTCGGAAGCGCAGCGAGCTAACCACTTCGGCCACCTAGGCACATTATTTCGCCCATTTTTAACACTATATAATAAACAAATAAAGGAACAACTTTATAAAACGGCAAATATATTTAAATTAAGGAGATTTTGCCACAAAGTTAGCCGTTTAGCAGCCGTAACGTAGTGGTTAGTGCGCTTGCCTTAGAAGCTAGAGATCCGTGATTCAATGCCATCTCTCGGCAAATTTTATAGCATCGGTGAGGAAGAAGGCGTGAACATCCTTTATAATGCTCTTCCGTAGTGCTTTCAGATAAGACATAAGAGCTTCTTGGAGCACCTAAATTAAAAAATAATAAATAAAAATATTTAATTTTACAAAATTATCTTCAAAAATAAAATTTTTGAAGATAATTTTACTTTTATAAAGTTTTGCTTTTATTTAAAAATAAAAAAAAATAAAAGTAATTATTTTTATTGTGTATTTTAACAATGTTAACAAAAAAAGAAAAAAAAAAAATAGTGAAAGCGCAAAGATTTTAGAACCCTTTTCTGTTAAAAGCCGGCAAATATTATGTTGGCTCAAAAGTGGTATATTTAATCGCGCTCAGTTTTTATACAGTAATGCTGATGGGGTAAAAAATAAGCCTGCAAATTTTTTTTTCAAAATATTTATAGTTCCTGAGATAAGGTCGCTCAAACTTTTGGTCTTTTAATACTTGAAAAGTTATTATTAGGGTTTGTGACTTTTAAACTAAGTTTAAAGGCAACGAGACAACTACATCCTAAGTTTCTCTTCATATTATGAAATATAGGGAGAACTTTTAAAAAAAAATTAAAAAACATGAGGACAACCGTTTTATTGTCTTAAAATCGTATACTGAAAACACGCATTTTTGAATTTGAGGCCTACTTTAAATACATTTATCTCGGAACGTTAAATGTGCCCGTGACGTATTTTATCCTTTTTAGAAAAAAGAACCCCATTTTAATTTTTATTTTTAAAAAGCCGAGATTGTATAGTTTACAAAACAGCTTATGAGTTATCAAACTGTGAAAAAATGTTTTAACTAGCGTTCATATATTAGCCATTTTGGGAAATGGGAAAGGTTTCAAAATTGAAGGTACAGATTTTGTATTGCTCCATATTACAATTTAATGGAAAAAAAAAACTTTTGGGTAACATTGCATTGTTGAAATAACTCCACTACAAAAAATTAAATTTTTATATATTAAAAAAAACAAAACCCGAAATAATCAATATATTATATTGAAATAATCAATATATTGTATTGTCTTTTTAAGCGATTAATCTTATTATATGATTGTTTGCGTTTTAAATCAGTTTTACATATTCTTATCTTTATGTTTTTGATTTTAATATATTGTTGCTTGAAATTCCTTTTGGGCTTTTTCAAATTATTTAATATCTATAAGATTATAGTCTCAGTACTTTTTTAATAATCGTGGTATAATTCCACAAATGATTTCACTGCCTTTGTACTTTATAACATCAGGAAAAACTAGCCACTTAAAATGGTTTATGAATACAGAAGCATATTTCATACAGCTCTGAATGTGACCATTACTGAAAACTTAATATGAATAATGATTCTTGTTAAGGAGATTTCAATAATAGTTTGAAAAATAAGATTCTTATTTGACAAAAGTAAACTTTTATTAACACAATCGATATGATCAAATAATGTTTAAAAAAATGTATTTGAAAATTGAAGTATCCTGCTGATGAAAATGAAGTACCTCATTTATAACCCCAGGGTACCAATTGCTTATTTAAATAACAACAATCTAATCGTTTTTATACCATGCACAAGATAGATCAATGGCAATGTTTAAAAATTTCTTTCAAGTTCTTTTATTTTAATTCTTCTTGATCTATAGAAAAAAAATGTAAATATTTATACGAACATTTGTATAAATATTTGCAATGACAAAATAATATTAAAATACATATTAATAAGAGTGGATAGAAAATTTATTACCTTGATCTGCTGTCTGTACTTCTTCGTTATCTACATTAGTACCACCAACATCAATTGGTTCATTCAATCTTTTGTCTTTTTTTAGCCTGCTTCAATGTGAAAATAATGATCTTATTTGCTAAGTTGTTACGTATTCTGATACTTGAAGCTCTTTTATTATTAAAAGGTTCCATTAAGAGTTTATACATTATACTTATTTGTCTCATACTAAGGTACTACGAATAGGTAAAGCCCAACCTTTAACATATTTGCTATTGTCAGAATATCTCTCTTTGAACACCTCTTGTTGTGACTTTGGCTTAAAACTATGTAAGTTTGACTGAATTTGCATCTTCATTATGAAACTCTGTCTCGCGTTATTCCTTTGTGTCTTTAAGTTCTTCTAATGTATGGAACGATACATTACAAATTGGATCAGAACAAAAGTGAATCAAATTTAGTGATCTATCTTTGCAAAATTTTTGGTTCTTTTTGTCTTTAAAAACTCGTAATTTCTTGTCAGCATCACTATATGTTTAAATCGCCAACTTCATAGTATTGCCACATTGTCATATAGTTATAAAAGAACTCATACTGATGATACTTCATACCTGACTTATTTCAGCAATTTTAGCTCTACTCAACTTGCTTATACCCTTTATTGTGGCAACACCAACAGCAGAATTTTTCATCTCATGGCTGTAATGTAAAGCAGTATAAATGACCTCTGCACATATCAAATTATTACCAGCATCAACAAAGCTATGCATCAATGAGTTTGCTCCGTTAGCTTTTCAACCAAAATCCAGATATTTGATCAAAATTTTTAAAAGCAAAAACTTTAGCTATTTTCTGTTGACTATCACTCATTAAATGTTTTTTTAATCAATGATATCTTTTTTAGCAATTTTAATACCATAAATAGTTGGCTGTCGTTTAATAAGCCTCGTTGGCTGAATTAGTTAATGATAATCTTTTTAGTTCAACTAAGGATTTGTTTAAACTTTCACACTCATGACAAATCTTATCATTTAGTGCTATTGAAATTTTTTGCAACTGTTTGTTGATTAAATCACTCAAAACAAATATTATACTGTAGGAGTTAGAATTAGGGTAGTTCGCACTGCATTTTGAACTGGAAATTAGTTTTTTAATATTTTTTGTTGCGTTCAAACATATTACTCAGCTCACTATTTTTGCATTTCAAAGATAAACCTTGTAACGTAGAGAAACCATTCATACCGGCAACTGTAATATAATCTAGTCTCGCTAAACATTTTTGTTGAGATTGTTTAACGGCATGAAGTATTTGCCACAAACTGCTATCCAATGAGGGAGAGCAAATCTCACTTCTGCAAACTTCATTATAAAATACAATTGTACGACTCATTTTCGCTTCCAAAACTGCCTGAGATATTTTATACACATCATTTGAGTCATATTTAACTTTTTTGAAGGTTGATGTTAAATATAAAACTGAGGAAATGTTCTGCTGTTTTCTGGTCTAGCCTATTTTGCGTAATTTTCGACAGGAATAGTTATGTGTATATTAGCTTTCTTCATTTTTCGTACCTGGTCTATTTTGTATTTGGAGGATCCAAAAACCTTCATAAGTAACTTCTTAGTAAATTTTTAATGTTCAATCAAAGACAGAACAATAACACATAGAGTCTCTTTCTTCATAAATTTCAATCAATTTTTTTGGATCATCAAGTGCTGCATCATAGTCTGAAATTTCCAAAGATCTATTTAAAACAATTAAGATGAAATCTTCACTCTGATCTTGGGAACAGATTTAGCGAACCTCTTTACAAGCTGTACCTTCGCTCTTTCAAATTTTCTTTGTAAATTATTTTAGGTTTCATTTCTGAGCTCAGATATCTTTTTATTCTTTATCTGATACTGAAAAGGGCTAGTGTGGAGTGCTTCTGATAAGTTGTTACTAGTAGATGTAGCACCTTCAACCTTTTCTTATAATATGAATTAGAATGGGCTCGGACTTTAGGTAATTGTGATAAAATGCGGAACATTTTTGATATAATGTTTTGAAACATTTGTTGACATATTTATTGAAATATTTCTTACAGTAGATGATTTTTTACCAATACTTAATTCATGCATTGGGTCACAGCATCTTTTTGGAGATACCCAAACTTAAATGTTAACAAAAATCAAAATTTGAAATATTTATTTTAAAGGTTTAGTAATTAAATTGAAATACGGTTGTGAACAAATTCTTACAAAAGTTAAATCTATGGTAATGACATATGAATAGTCGTTATCAGAAATTGATATGCACCCTCGGTTCACTATAGTGACTTTTCTATTCATTCTGTCTTTTGATCTTTAAAACCAAAAAAACTTAAAACTTAGATTTTATACAATGCAAACTGAGGGAATTAAAAAAGAATCGTTTTCACTACTATATGACGCTGGTGGATTTTTTTTTTACAACTGCTCAGAGCATTTCTCACTATAATTTTACAAAGTGTGCTTTTACATACAAAGTCAGATCTTGTATCTTGAATACCTTTTTTTCATTAAAACGAGGATATGGTCCACACTTGATATCATTAACTTTGCAAACATTTTCAACAACAACCCTCTAGCTCTGACATATTTTTTGTAACTAAGTGTTTTTTTTTTTAAAAGTATATTTAGCATAAAATGCTCATTCTCTGTTCTAAATAATTCAGAAGTAAATGCTTAAAAAACCATACTGAATAATAATGTAAAATTGAGAATTGTCGAAAAATATCACTTTTGAGCATTGCAGATTTTCTCAGAAAATGACTCTTAAACCACGGCATTTCACATCAGAACGCTGCAAGTTAAACACTTTAGCTACTAAGGTGTAATATTTTAATAAAGGTGTAATATTATTTTATAAAAAAAAAGTCTTAATAAAACGGCAAATAAACGCTATAAATCAAAATTAAGGAGATGCTGCCGCAATTTAATTTTAAAGTAAAAGTAAAACTGTAAAACCTAATAAATGTTTAACATTATATAATGTGAAGTTTATATAAGTAATAATTGCATTAAAAATTACATAAAAGTAAGATATTTGCATACACTTTTGGTCACATTTTCTTATATAAAAAGTATTACGACTCTTTCTCGCCATTCACTCGGGTGTAATGGCTGCCGTGAGTTCTGTGCAAACACGCACAAATGAGTAACGGCAGTAGCATTATAAAATTCGATATTAAAGTTAGTGTTGTTACAACTATTAAATAATTTGACTGTTGACTAAATCGATTTATACATTTTCTCAGGTCGACTAAAATTGACATTTTAAAAACCGACTAAGTTGATTAAAAGTCGATTTAGTCAAATACGGGAATAATTTAATTTTTTGAAAGAAATTGTCATAAAAATAATAAAGTAATTTATTTTGGCTTTCTAATTTTTAACATCATATCATTTAAATATTAATGAAGCAAAACAATATGATTTATATGGCCTCTCCGACAACTGGACATTTTATTATAAGACCCAATAATTTAGAGACTGTCTAAAATACTTGCTATATATCACACTTGTTATATATCAATACTTGCAATAGCCTTTACAATCATATTTACGATGTAACTATATAGAAAACATTTTAATTTTGGAACTTAATTTTGCGCCAGAGCCCCGAAACAGCATGAAGCGGCCATGTATGAAAGTATTTATTAAAATCGAAAGCATCGAGTAAACAAAAGAAAAAAAAAATAATGAAATACATAACCGATTGTTTAAATAGGCATAATTGCTTTCCTTATTTTAATCTAGTTATTGAGGTGCTTCCAGAATTCCTTACGGAGTTCTTACAGAACATCGCAAAAAAGCTAAATAATGCTAATATGCAATGAATAAGAGTAAGCAAAAAGTAAGTAACCGTTATGATTAGAGATGCCATGCTTCCCATGCAACAAGTTAAAATTTTTTCGCAAGTTGTGTTAGGATAATGTTTTGCGTTTACTGACCAACACTTGTAAGTGTTTGCTGTCCAATTTAAGCTAACTGTTTCATGTAAAAACTAATATAATTTGTAAATGGATTTATTTTTTCTCATATCTTTATATGTATTCATTTTTTCAAGATAAATTTGATTGTTTTCATTTACATTACTTTTTCTTACAAAGTAGAGTTGAATTGTCACCGGTGATGGTTCATCGGTGTCAATTAACCTTTCACTTAAAAGGATTTTTCACATCGTTTTATTGCAACTGTATAATTGACTTTCCATTAAAGTTAAATGATAATGGTTGTAGTAAAGATCTACCTATACCAACTTCTGAAATTAACTCTGAAACGCAAATATACCCACAATATACACTTCAATGAACCAGGTTGGAAGCTTCAAAAAAAAAAATGTTACCAAATACTTGTGTGCCAATTATTTGGTGCTTCGGCCGAGCGCCTAGCCTAAATTTTTTAATCAAGTTTGATTTGGTGTCTTAAGAGATCATTACGGACTTTATACAGAGCACCGCGGATGAGGGTTTAATTAGAAGTTCACGCCTCCTTCCTAACCAATGTCGCAAAACTTGCCCAGTGGTGGGGTTTCAACCATAGATCTTTTGTTTTGGAGGCAAGTACAATACCATTACGCCACGGTTATTGTAACATATACATGCTTTTGTACATACTTTTGTTTTTAAAGGAACAAACAAAAATAAAAGATTGGAAAGATAAGTCTTATGAAAAGAATGGTTTTAAGCTTTTTACTCTACTAAATTGATTTTATATTCGATTAGTAGGAAGTCTATAGTCGATTAAATCGACTATTCGTTTTTTCTTAGTCAAGTAATTTCGACTTTGGGATAGTCGAATTTTAGTCAATTTAGTCAAAGTTGGTAACAACAATTTGCAAAAAAAAAAGATTTGAATAGTTGATCTTTTAGCGCTTATGCTGGTAAACAGGAAACAAACTTTTACAATTAAAAAATTGGTTAGGATGTTTGTTAGTACCTTGAAGTATAGATTATGTTTGAGACTAGGGTGTAAAAAAAAAAACCCGTAAATAATTGTATAATATAGAAAAGACTGCTTTCTTTATGGCGTTTAAAATATCGTTTTAATATTTTATAAACAGTTGTTGTTATAAGTTGCTAGTAATCTAAATCAAACAGTAATTTCCCCCAATCAAATTAGTTTTGAAGTTATGAATTTGATTTGAAATCAAGTGTTAAGATTATTTAGAAGTTACTAAGCAAACCGTAAAAAATTTTTTGTTGGTAGTGATAACAATTAAATTTTTTTTTAAATATAATTTGTGGAGCTCCACAAGGTTCAATCCTCGTACCCATTTTTTAATCTATATAAACGATCTAAATAAATGTATTAACCTGATGAATACCATGATGGCAGATGATAATAATTTATTCATCTCTAAGAGCGGTGTTAGCAAACTTTTTGCCATCGTAAATAAAGAATTTAAACTTTTGTTCCACTGGTTCCAATAAACTAACATTAAACACTGACAAAACTTATTGAACTCCTTTTCATTTGCAAAGGAAAATAAAATTTCACAATCAAACTTGCCTCAAATCTTTGTTGATGAAATTTAAATAAAAAGAGGCTCTGTTATAAAGTTTTTAGTGTTATCTCAATGAAAACATTACTTGAAATCAACACATTAATATGTATGCACTACATTCTCTGAAAACATTGGAGTTTTATCAAAGCTTAAACTTATCTCAATTAGAAAAAACTTAAGACAATTTTATTTTTCATTTATTCACTGCTACATAAACCTTATAAGGTTTATGTAGCATCCTCTAAACACACCTATAGGTGTGTTTAGAGGATGTCTGCTACGTATCCAAAAAAATCAAATCAAAGTTTTTCAACTTAAATTTACTGTTTAAAATTTTTTTTACTTTATATATAACAATTAAAATCAATAAATAAACAAATTATGCACGGTTAATTATCTGAAATGGATGCAAAGAAATTAAAAACTGGATTACATGATGGTTTTTCGGTTTCATAGTTTTGCTATTATTTAAATAAACAACAGTGTTTTGATGGAGGTTAAACTAACTTTTGAGTTGCATAACTTTTTATCTTTTTTTTTCAAGAAGACAGAGACCCAATACAAGAAAAAACTTTTTTAAATAGCATCGATAAGAACAAATTTTAGTTCCTTGGTGTTTTAGGATAATCAATTTTCGGCAAAAAATAGAATTTCTATTTCTAGATTTTGGACTTATTAAGTATAAATTATTATTTAGCCAAATTATTTATCCCTGTATATGAAACTTCTGAGAATTATTATCACTTTTGTTTTCAAAGGGTCCTATTTTTTTTAAAAAAAAAAAGATATTTAAGTTATTAAAAAACTTAAATATTTTTGCTGTTCTTTTCTACACAATACTTTAATAAAACCTATTATTGATTTTTCTTTGCATATAATGAGTTGTGAAATCATGGCATAGATACTTTACAAAAGTTTTTTATTTTTGTGGTTTTTTGTCTTAACGAATGTCTTTAAATATGATCAGTATATTTAATCGTGGAACCTCTTCTACTGCTTCATTTCTACTGAAGTTAATAACAAGTTTTGATTTTATTGTTGCACTGTGTATAAGAAGTAATTTTTGTGATTTAACTCTTTTAATTACACGGTTGTGTTGCAAGTAATGATGATTCTTTTTATACCTTGAATTTCATTCAAGCATTAAAAAATGTCTAGTTAAAAATATTGTGGATCAACACCTTGAAATATGCTTTAAAAAAGCCTAAAAATTGCATTTCCTTGTATTTTAAATTGGTTATCACTGTTCCTTTACTAGACCATCAGAATACTGAGTTTAACACAATGATACAACTTTAAACTGTTATAAAGCACCATTATTTTCTTCGTTCTAATCTTTGGTTTCTTCAAAAACGATGCAGAAAATCAGTGTACTTGTTATACTAATTGGAAAAACTATCAATCAACAACAACATCAACATATATCAACATATATCAACAACAACAACAACATCATACCTTTTCGGGTCTATTATATAACAGACTTACCAAATCGTTTACCGAAGACTTAATTAAGCTTATTTATTATTGAAAACGCATAGGCTTTATTACCTGAAATTTACCAGTGGGAAATTGAATACCACTGAATTGTGGGAAGTTTTGTTAAATGTTTCTTAACAAACTAAGTTTCAAAAAAAAACTCTAATCTAATAATTTTGTTTTAATAAAAATTTTTAACAAGTTTGTTCTAAATAATTATGAATTGTGTTTCAATTCAAACTTAATAAAAATATAATTTCGGAAAATTTCTTATCTACCTTTAGTTAAACAGCTATTTTCAAAGCTAAATATCTATCTAAAAACGTTATTATTGTAATACAGTTTTTACAATAAGTTTTTTGACTCTTGGTCAGTATTTATAAAATTTATTTATAGTTAAAAGTTGTCAATAAAATTATTTTAAAAAGTTTACATATTAAAGTTTTAGTAATTATTGTAAACAGGTTTGTTTCCAGGTAATAAAAATCTTTTATAAGTTTGATTTTTCTTATAAGAAGTACTAAAAAAAGTAAATTTTCATAAATTACATCAACTTAATCGCTGTCACAAGCAATTTTCATAAATTACATCAACTTAATCGCTGTCACAAGCAATTTTCATAAATTACATCAACTTAATCGCTGTCACAAGCAATTTTCATAAATTACATCAACTTAATCGCTGTCACAAGCAATTTTCATAAATTTCATCAACTTAATCGTTGTCACAAGCAGTTTTCATAAATTACATCAACTTAATCGCTGTCACAAGCAATTTTCATAAATTTCATCAACTTAATCGTTGTCACAAGCAGTTTTCATAAATTACATCAACTTAATCGCTGTCACAAGCAATTTTCATAAATTACATCAACGTAATCGCTGTCACAAGCAATTTTCATAAATTAGTTGATCGTTTTTCTCATTGGAAAATTTTGAAAAGAGAAAATTTTTTTTTTTTTTAACTCAACGTTTTAAAAGTTTCATGCTTTGTTTAAGTGTGGAAAAACATGTTTCGCCTTATACTTAATAATACACTTAAAAATATAAACTTGTTAACGAACCTTTTTGTCACACAAATTTTAATCAATTTTGTCTTGCCTATTGTGCACCGCACCTATGGAATAAACTTGTTTTACCTAATGTTGATTTTGATCAATTTCTATTCTTCATTTTAAAAGCAAAATAAAGTATATAACTCCTATTTATAATTTATAACTATCTACAATTTATTTTTATTTTTGGACTTTAATAATAAAGTAGGTCGACGAACAAAAAGCTTAACATCAGAGAACTGACGAAACATGGACTCATCACTGAACATTACCTATGTCCGCTGCTCTTCTGTCCAATATATATATATATATATATATATATATATATATATATATATATATATATATATATGTAATTGTTTATCTATTGATACTTAAACTTGCGAAGTAAATATTCCATTCTAATACCCTGTAGAATGTCTGTTATCTTTTTTCTCTACTTTCTTTCTTAAACAACTATTTCTGACTTTTACCTCTTATTTACGATTTTTCTTTATTAAACTCACTTGCTCTTGCGCTTGAGCTGAACTTGTCTTTGCCGACCTTGGTATGTGGCCTCTATATTAGGGTGGGTCATAAAATTTTTTTCCTCTTGTTACATTGTGTATAGTTATTAATAGTTGTACTATCTAATATGAGAATGATTGTGATTTAAAGGGCGCAACTTTATTGGGAAAATTAGCGGTTCCCAAATATTTTGGAGAATTTTTTTTTTCAAAAGTAGGTCAACCTGATACTCAAATCAAGCGAAATTTTATAAAAAACTCGAAAATAATTAACGCTTTATCAAAATCATATTGCTGAAAAATATTTTTATTAAAAAATTGTCAAAATGCACTTTTTTCATTTTTAGTTAAAAAACCATAGTTATTATCCAATAAAATTTTAAGTAATAATTTTTATATAAGAAAACTGTTATTTTTGAAATTTTTATAAAGTTACGCTTTATTTGAGTACCGACATCACATAATTTCGAAAAACTTTTTTTTGGAATATTATTAGGGCCTGCTAATTTAAAGTTGCGGGTGGAAGACATTATTCAATCCATAAAAGTGAATACTTTCGTACATAAGTACATAAAAAAACAAATTTCTGGGCCGTAGCCAGGTTAGCAACTTTAATAAAATACTTTATGCCCCACCCTACTCAATATAGCATTAGCCAATAATATTTATAACACTAAAAAAGATTTATGAACAACCAAATCCATAACCAATCAAATATTCATCATGTTAATTCATCTTAACAACTGTGATATTTCACAACAAAACAAAGTAAATTGATCCAAAAAAAAAATTAAATAATTTATTAAAGATTAGATTATTTATGTATTAAGCAATTTATTTTAAAATTTTTAATATTTTTAAAAGTTTTAGAATTATAAAAAAATTGTTACAATTCGTGTTTAAAGATTTTAAGTTAAATTTCTTTGTGATTTTTATGGCTGTAGTAAAACAAATAATAAAGTTTTTTGATTTTGTTGTTTGAGATTACTTGTCAAAGTAGGTAACTACATATAATATATATATATATATATATATATATATATATATATATATATATATATATATATATATACATATATATATATATATATATATATATATATATATATATATATATGTATATATATATATATATAAACATATTTTATACATAATATATATATATATATATATATATATATATATATATATATATACATATATATATATATATATATAGATATATTTTATACACACACATATATATATATATATATATATATATATATATATATATATATATATATATATATATATATTATACATATATATATATATATATACTTGTCAAAGTAGGTAACTACATATATATATATATATATATATATATATATATATATATATATATATATATATATATATATATATATATATATATATATATATATAAACATATTTTATACATATATATATATATATATATATATATATATATATATATATATATATATATATATATATATAGATATAGATATATTTTATACACATATATATATGTATATATATATATATATATATATATATATATATATATATATATATATTATACATATATTTATATATATATATATATATATATATATATATATATATATATATATATATATATATATATATATATATTATACATATATATATATATATATATACTTGTCAAAGTAGGTAACTACATATAATGTATATATATATATATATATATATATATATATATATATATATATATATATATATATATATATATATATATATATATATATATATATATATATATATATATATATATATAAACATATTTTATACATATATATATATATATATATATATATATATATATATATATATATATATATATATATATATATATATATATATATAGATATATATAGATATATGTGTGTATATATATATATATACATATATATATATATACATATATATATATATATATATATATATATATATATATATATATATATATATATATATATATATATATATATATATATATATATATATATATATATATATATATATATATATATATATATATATATATATATATGTATATATATATATATATGTATGTATATATATGTATATATTTAAATGTATATATATATACATTTATATGTGTATATATATATTTAAATATATATATATATATATATATATATATATATATATATATATATATATATATATATATATATATATATATATATATATATATTTATGTGTATATGTTTAAATGCATATATCAGTCAGGTCAGGTTGTATATATGTTTATATGTATATATCAGTCAGTCAGGTCAGATTATCCTGGTACTGATAACATGTACCCCAGTACAATCTGCTTCATGTCCTGCTGCCATGTAGGATAAGTCTTTTAAGGCAAAGGCAAGAAGATACCAACTTAAACATAAAACACCTTGGGGCTCTTGGTTGATTAAATTGATTCTTTCTTGTAAAAAGCCTCCTAGGCAAAGAGTTAAGTGGTAAACAAATTCTATCAGTTGACTAGTTGAATTGTTTGATTTGTTTGACATGAAAGAGATTGGTATCATCTACAAATAGATGAACCGACGATAAGTGAACAGAGTTGTTTAGATCATTAATGTAAATTAAAAACAAAAGAGGACCAAAAAAGGAACCTTGATGAACACCACACGTAACAGGTTTGTTACTTGAAGTATAACCATTAATACTTATATATTGTTTCCGATCCAAAAACATGATCTAACATGATCTCAACTTCAACATTGATGAATTTTATTTTAGCGCCGATTTTCGGTGAAAGTTAACCGGTTTAGCTCAAAATTTTTAATTCTAATTATAAATTATTATGCTCAATCAATTATACTCACAAAAAATCTGCATAACACTTGCTTGCAAAACTCATTTTATGTTATGTAAAATATTACAATGTGAAAATATGTTTTTGTGTGTTCGCAGTATAAAATTATTTGAATACAAATAAATATCTCACAAGCATTAAAGTTTTTTAAATTTAAATCCATGACTACATAATGAATAAATCTCAAAATGCAAACTTTTTTTTCTTTTTTCTTTTTTTTTTTTTAAACATCTTCGCTTCCAACAAGGCTGCAAGCAACCACTATTTAGAGTTGGAAGTTACTGGAAGAAAAAAGATGAAGATTGTAAAGCAAGATAACAATTAACAGATGACTTAAAAGATTACAAATTAAATGAATCAGGATAGCAAGATAAAAAAAGAAAATTCCAAAGAACTGATGTTTGGGGAAAAAAAACTAGAGGAATAAGAGTTTTTAGAGCATTTAGGAAAAGTCACAAAAAAAAATGACGAGACTTAACTGAATGATGAGTAATACAAGAATAAATTTTAGCAGATGGCACAAGAGACGATAGCTTTTTAGAGCAGTGCCCATTATAGTATTTTTTGAAAAGAGAAAGAGAAGCAACAATACGAAGATGTGATAATGGTTGAAGAATGGCTGCAAGAGCAGGTACAACTATGTTTACAATGCGTTTTTGCGCCTTGTCTAAAAGAGAAAAGGCATTATTAGAAGTTCGTCCCCAGATATGGCAACAGTATTTCATACAAGGCCGGATTTGAGATTAGAGTTAGAAAATAAAATCCAAAGTAAAAAAGTGTCGAGCTCGATAAAAAGACAAACTTTCGCAGATGCTAATTTTGCAACGGATTTGATATATGGTTTCCAAAAAAGATCAGAAGTAAGAATTAATCCTAAAAGATGAAGGGTAGATGACTCATCGAGTTTATCACCTTTCATAAATATAGGAAGGTCTAAACTATTGCGATAACGATTGGCTAAAAAAAATTGAATTTTTTCTGAATTAAAATTCACCAGCCACTGTGAGCCCCATGCTGTAGCAGAAGTGAGAGCCTATTCAAGCTCAAATGCCCCCCCCTACCCCCAAGCAATCAGTGTTGGCTTTTTATCAAGACGAGAATAAATGATAGTACTATCAGCGAACAATGCCACCTTAAATGCAAGAATATCTAAAAGATCATTAATGTAAATTAAAAAGAGTATAGGGCCAAGGATTAAACCTTGAGAAACCCCTGAGGTTACAGAATAAGAAAAAGAGTGCTGTCCATCAAGGACAACTTTTATACTACAAAAGGAAATATTTAATAATCTCGAAGGTGTTTCCAGATACACCGTAAGAAGAAAGCTTATGGAGAAGACCAGCATGCCAGACTTTGTCTAACACTAGCCAGACTTTATCTAACAGCATGCCAGACTTTATCTAACTAGAAATGTTAAGAGGAATAGCCTTACCCTCTCCACCTTTATATAATGCACGATAAAAATTATTGGTTATTACTGTTAGCAAATCAGTCGTAGAACGAGAAGATCAAAATCCATATTGATGATCAGAAAATAAGTTATTAAATTCAGGATGAAAGATCAGGCGTTTGTTAATTAAAGATTCAAAAACCTTGCTTATGATAGGAAGAAGACTAATAGGACGGTAGACAAATCAGATCGCTCTCCAGAGTTTTTAAAAACAAGGATGCTGCTTTCCAGAGTTTTGTTTTCCAGAAGGCTGGAAAACAAAACTCTGATTAGCACTTGTTAAATAGTTTTGAAAGGGTAGACGACAGCTCCAGAAAACACTTCTGCAAGAATATAACAGGTATGTTGTCCATTTCCACAAGCTGTAGAAGAGTCAAGCAGGAAATCAATTTAAATACAGAAGCTGGATTGATACGAATGTCAAGCAATTGATCAACCTGTTTGATGGATATATCAGGTAGAACGCAACTAATAGAATCAAGAGGTTATATTGACAAAAAGTTCTTGGCAAACAATTCAGCTTTGTCTTTAGGTGAGCTGACAAAGTCTGAACCATACAAAAGAGGTGGAATTACAGATTTGCCTTTATTATTGGTACTATTAAAGATTCTCCAGAAACCATGAGACCCTAATTTTTAAGTTAAAATACGAGATTTCATTACCTGAGAATAGCGGGCTTTGGCATTAGACAAAACCTTTTTGAAATGGTTTTTAGCAGTAATAAACAGACGTCTGTTTTCTAGAGAAGTGTTTTGCTGATAGATATGAAAGTAATGGTTTCGATTGGCAATTGCAGCAGCACAATGTGAGGAAAACCATGGAGAAGAGTGATGCTTGACCTGAAATCTTCGAGAGAGATTAAAGGATTATATGCCAGTCTGAAGCCACGAAGTTATGTAAGAAGCACATTTGTCAATAGGAAGGCAAAATATTTCTGCCCAAGGGCTATCACAAAGAAAATCACAGAAAGAGTCCCAGTCAGCTTTTAGGTAGTTGTATAATGTACAATGATAGGGGGATTCTGATGATAAGGAAGAATGAGATAATAGTTTTAGAGAGATCAAACTGTGGTCAGAGATATCTAAGGGTAAACGTGGAGAAACTGAGTACTTGCTAGCACCAGAAACAAGATATAAGTCGAGTAGAGAAGGTAAATGATTCGGATTATCTGGAAAGCGAGTTGGAAAGTTGGCTATTTGAGTTAGGGATTGAGAAAGGCAAAAGTTGAGAGCTTTAATGCCTGCAGAGTCACTTACACTAGAGCCAAACCATTCAGTGTGACGAGCATTAAAGTCACCGACAACAACAATATTAGATGATGGATAAAGAGAAAGGGCTTGGTCAATATAATCAGAAATAACATTAAAAAGAGTGCAGTCTTGACATGAAGTAGAACAATATAGATCAATAAGAAAAGCAATAGAGTGAAGTGGTGCTAAACAAAAGCACAAAAAAGAATAGTCTGTTGATTCAAACATAGTTTTTTAACAAATGGGTGATTTCTTAAGAATTTAAACGCCCAGGCCCAGCATGTGACTATACGTCTTTTACGAATTAAAGTCTTTACGAATTAAAGCAAGATAATCATCAACACTATGATCACAAGATAAGACAACTTAACTCAAATTATTCTCACAAAGAGCAAGTAGGTCTGGTGAACTTTGCAAGAGATAAAACTCAACAGAAGAAAATTTACTTCGAAGACCACGAATATTAGAGAATGATAAGTTTAAAGAACTTAGTGATCACAGTGGTTTTTTGAGTTTTATAGTTTCGTTACTTTATTCCTTTTTAAATTTATTTAAGAACTTGACTCGAAACATAGATTGTACTCAGTACACTGTTTAATAGCCCAAGCAGTTGCCTTATTACTATTAATAAGCCCTAAGCCGAATCAAAGGACTCCAATGTGGCATTGGCAATGCACACCAAAAGTAAAAACAGGGACACCATCCATGCGCAATATGGCACTGTTAATTCTTTGATATTTTTCAGCTGTTGATTGAATCAGCCTCTCAGAGAATTACCACAGAGTTCGGGAAACCTGACTGCCAGCCGACCTCAGAACCATAAAACTAAGTTTTAGAGCTGTACTCTCATTAGGAGAAAATAGAATGAGTTGCCATAGTAATGAGTTGCCTCGTCATAAAAACAGAGATACAAGCAAAAACCATGTATCGATTCAAGAAGATCCAGCATTCATCATGCTAAATTGGAAACAATGTATCAAAAATACATCTGCGCTAGCCTAATAGATGAAAAAGGGGTGCAAGGCTGGTCAATTGTTAGGATTTGTTTACCCGTTAATTCAATGTATAATGATTCACAATCTGTTTCATTAACACAGAGGTCGAATCGTAAAATATAATTAAGCCTCCACCTGATATTAAATTCACATGGTTGGTGAATTGATACGCAATTAATTAGATCAATTTCATAATTTGTTTCACTATTTTAAAATTATATGTCTGACAGTTTCCGTCAGACATATAATTTTAAAATAGTGTTTAAGTTTATTTAATAACATTTTTAAATTTTCAATATTTTTATTCAAACTTCAAATATTGATTTTTAAAATTGAAAAAATGATTTTATTTTGTCTAAGATGTTGCGAACAATTAGAAACGGAATAATATTTACTTTCTAACATTTTGTGATTAAAATAATTTAAGTCGGTGTCATTATCACCAAGAATGTCATTTTCATCCGAAAATTCAATTAAAATTTCCTCCATTATTAAAATAGCTTATTTTAAAAAAAGTGATAGTAAAAATAAAATTCCGTTAACTAATGAAAAATATTATGAAGATGAACTTTTGAATCCCAGTCACGAATTTCAGGTTTATCATAAGATATGTATGCAAAGTTAACAGCCGCTTGTTCAATTTTTATTTTCTCCCTCAAACCTCTTCTGATTTGCGTTTTTTTAGAACAGAAATCCAGGTTTATATAGATGTTTTTCCTTTTCAGATTGCTTGACTTGCTCAAAATTGCGATTTTATCTTTAAAATCCAAAAGTTTTATGACTATTGTTTTCGGCTTCTTTGATTCTTTTTTTCCAGTTCTATGGGCCCGTTCAATTTGGACATTTTTAACAGATAGTAATTCTTCAAAAACTTAATTTATTTAACTTAAGTTCGCTTTCCTCTCAGCTTTCACCTTAAATTATTGCGTCTCGATCAATCTTCCAT
Organism: Hydra vulgaris; assembly: GCF_022113875.1. NCBI lineage: Eukaryota > Metazoa > Cnidaria > Hydrozoa > Anthoathecata > Hydridae > Hydra > Hydra vulgaris. Next base: position 29,506,332 of record NC_061170.1, on the reverse strand, counting down.
CTATCTTAACTTTTTTTGTATGCGTGTAACTTCTGAATTGTCTTCTTTACTGAAAATATTTGCTTTCTTTTTCATTTTCTCTTTCCAAAGTATTATTATTAAGTTGCACGTTTTAAAACAAGCTGCAGTTTCTCCTGTGCTTGACAGAAATATATTTTGAATTCAAAAAAAGTTCCACTTCCATTGAAATAAGAAATTCAAACAAATGATTGTTTTAATAGATTAAAAAAAAATCTTTTTGCATTGTTTCAGTAAAAATCTATAACCTGATTAAACTATTTTAAACAACCATAGCTCCTCCTTCTGCTATAATTATGTTTTTTTTTTGTGCCGAATAACTTTTTTAAGCCGTAAAACATAATATAAATAGCAGGGGCTAGAAGGAGACATAATTAACATAATTTGATTTATCACTAAATTTAATAAAAATAATTATGAAATTAGGTTGATAATCTCCTAGTCAAAGTTGATAATCTTTTTGGTCAAAAAAACCTGGAAGATCCGTCACTAATGGCCATCATTGACGTAACCAGGATTTTTTGGTGTTTGGGATAGCTAACTTCCAGACATAGGGCGAACTCGAAACTTTTGTATGTTTAGACTTATGTCAAATAATGAGGTTTTGCAAAAACTTGCTATGATTGGAGGCTGGGAAAGAAAAAACCTTTTGACTTTATTCCAACCCCCCCCCTCTCTCTCTCATCACAAAACGTGAGGGACAACTACTTGATAAAATACTTTTTGTACTATTCTCAACTAAACTTATATTCACTAATAGATTTTAAGTTTCATAGTATCTCTCAGCGTTCAAAAATTATGACCATGTAAGGTGTGTAACCCCTTAAATTGGGGGGATAAATGTTTATATGCATGTGTATTATATATATAATAACATACATATAAATGATGCAAATAAATAATGTATACAAATATATACTTATCGTTATTATACGTATAAATCACGTGAATATAAGGGATAGATACATAATATTTGTTGTTTGTACAAGATAATACATAAACCAGTCAAAATTTAAATTTAAGTAACAAAAATTAATTACACAAAGTAAATATTTATTTAATTAATTAAATATAAGATTATAACATAAGATATACCTAAAATAATACCGAACATGCGCTACAAAATAAATGTTAGGTAAAGAAAGTAACCCAGTAAGCAGGGCCGCCGAGAGGAAGAGGGCAAAGGGGGCATACGTGCCCCGGGCACGGTTTTTTTTTAATATATTTGCATATTATGAAAGTGACGAGGTATTACATTTCGGCATTAAGTCTCACGAAAATATTAACGTGCATATTTCAATGTCAATCTATGCAATTCCATCTCAAATGTCAAATCTGCTTATTTAAAGGTGAAATAAGAAAAGAAAAGAAAGAAAAAAAAAGTAATAAATTAAAAAATTATTTTATAGATATAAAAATTAAAAAAAAGTAAATGTAAAACAAGGTTAGAAGATTTAAATAAGTATAGATTGAAAAAAAAAAAAAATAAATAAAAACATAACACAAACTAAAAGAAAAAAATGTTTAAAATAGTAAATAAAAAATGTACGGCAATCAAACAAACTTTAAAGTCTGAGGTAGCAAGGTAACGTGAAATATTGCGCCGTATTTTGGATGTAACGTCGTTTCTCTCATTACAAAACATGGCGTTTATAGGTAAACTTTATTTTTACTTAGCTATTGATATTTATTGTATAAACAATCTTTTTTACAGATTCTTGTGTTATTAACCCGGTCAAACATCTGCTCTTGGAGAGCAAGAAAGTGGCAGGTGCTCTAGAGATGATTTCAAACCACAACAAAACGTTAAAAAACCATCTAGAAAACATAGCATAAAACATAGCATAAAACATAGCATAAAACATAGCAAAACGTAGCATCTAACCAAAAAGAGGGAACTCGAATGCAGGCACACTATCTCTGATGGAAATCACAGAATGAGTTTATACGTGAGTGTACTTTATTGATTCAGTGTGTCCTTTTAAAGGAAGTGAGAGAAGCTGGATACTTTACAGTCATTATAGATGGAACCCCAGACGTTTCACACACTGAACAGATCACTTTTATTTTTCGCTTTGTTCATTTCAGCTTCAACAAAAAAAGCAGGGAGGTAAAAGAGCGCTTTCTTTGCGTTCAAAACATGGAGAAAAAAAAGGAGTGGATATTGTAAAACTATTTTGTGATGTTTTAATAAAAGTAAGTCTTTAATAAAAGTAAGTCTCTTTGATAAAGTTTTTTAAATCCTTTGAAACTGTTGTACTTCTAACCTTTTGTTATAAAGTTCTTTAAGTAGCAGATGAAGTAAGCCGTTTGTTCCAGTCAACTTCACTAACATTAGATGACGAAATTATTCTAATTCAACAGCTAAAAGCGATCTTGGTCGAATCCGCTCATCATGGAATAATATTTTGACTGAAGCAAAAGCTGTTGCAGGTCCTCTAGGCTTTGAAACGGAATTTTTGACAAAACGAAATAAGAAAGCGAAACGGTATCACAATGAACTTGCAAATGCAGCTTTCTACTATGAGAGCCCCGAGCATCAATTTGAGGTAAACATCTTCAACGTTGCTTTTGATCATTTTATTTATCAAGTTCAGTCAAAATTTGATAGAGAAAAGAGTTTTTTCTCAAGATTCTCATTCATCTTGTTGAAAGACTAAAAACCAGATTCTCAAGAGATAAAAGCTCGTGAATTAGCAGAGTTCTACGCTAATGATGTCAAAGAAGACAACTTCATACAAGAAATTTTGCATCTTAATCGTTTGAAGGAGTTTTTGTTTTTTATTCCTGGAAACTTATTGAGCCTTCTCAACCATATACATTCAAAGAGTCTGCAGCCTATTTTTCCATATGTATGCGTTTTAATTCGAATTTTTAATATAATGCCAATATCTCTTGCAGAGGATGAGCGATCCTTCAGTAAACTTAAATTGATAAAGAATTATAGTAGGGCCACAATGGGACAAGAACGCCTTTTGGATCTCATGATGCTTTTAGTGGAAAATGAGTAAGCTAAGACTCTGTCAAATGATAATATAACAACAAATTTTGCCGGTAAAAAAGCAAGAAAAGATTTTTTTATAAGCCGTTTTTTCTTATTTGAATTTCTAAAGAATGTCTAATAATGCATTTATGTTGTATTTGCATTGCTTAGGCGTATTTTTTTAAAGACGCAATGTTTGAAAATATTGCCATAAAATGATTTTAACAGAAATAAACCACAATTAAGAAAATTCATTATAAAACCATGTTCTATCATATATATGCAAGATTGTATACATTACTTAGTTTAAGCCAATTATGTGTATAGTAACGCATTTCACCTTTTAATATCGTGTGCAATCCTGTCCGCTTTCTCTATGCTATCTTTCTAACTCGACTACTTCTGTCTTACACTCTAACATTCGTTCTACCCAAATTCACTTACTCTTGGTCCGTAGAGTGGGTTATGACGCTCCTTGGGGAGCCGAACTTGTCTTTGCGGGCCTTGGTAATGTGGCCTTTGTATGGCAACTACCCAGGAGAAGGATAAACCACAATACAAATAATGTATCTTTAAAGGGGCGCCTACTCGACGCTATGCCCCGGGCGCCATAAAAGCTCTTGGCGGCCCTGCCAGTAAGCCCAGAAAGTTTTTAAAACGTTTAAAAAACTTATCAAAACGAATATTAACGTTTTTAAACATTTTAAAAATAATCTGTGCTTACTGGGAAGTGTATATATAAATAAAGATAAAAAGTTTTGTATGCAGAAATTATGATAAAAGATTTCTTAAGAGTATTAATAATAAAACAAAGCAAACTTAAAGTTTTATAAAAATGTTTTCAATCGAGAAATTGATTTTTTTTTCAATTTTTTTTAAATAATAAAAAATTTCATTCTTAAGAAATATCAAAATGTTTTAAAACTATTATGTTCCGTGAAAATTCTCCTCTAAATGAATACAAAATTTGTTGAAATTAATTTTAAAAACTTGTTGAAGAATAATATTTTCATTATGCAAATTGCATTTATTTTTAACTTTTAAAAAATATAAATTGTGAAAAGAAATCGGAGATGTGTGGGTTTTACATTAAAACATAAAAACAATTCTTTAAAAAAAATTATGTTGGTATATATTAAGAGTTTTTATTTCATTTAAAAGAAGCTTAGCATCATAAAAACGATGTTAAAAATGAATAACACGTGAAATATGTTTCTGTTGGCGATAAGATGGCAATAAAGTAGTTCTAATTTACTTTTCTTAACACTACCAATAAGCCGCATTAGCATAGTTTAGATGGCAATGATTAAAAGAATGGTATAGCTGAATAAAAGTATGTTAATTTAGCATGCTTCTCATGCTTTTAAATAGTATTCCTATACCTATAGTAATTTTGGAGGCATGTTTTCAATGTGTCTTTTCTATGTCATATTTTCATCAATAAAAACGCCCAAAAAGTTTGTAACTGTTACACTTTTAATTTGCATGTCATCTATAAAAAAGCAGGCAATTTACTTGTTAAAAGATCTTTTTCGTAGTATGGATGAAAAAGAGACCATTTTGTTTTTTTAATATTAGGGAAAGTTTATTTTGTTTAAACCATTCTATGTTTAAACTAATTCTATGTTCATACTATAAAATAGTGTCGTTATCTTTCTAATAGTAACATAACGACACTACTTTGTAGTATGAAAATAGAATTAGTTTAAATTTCTGAATGGTTTAAATTAAATCAACTTGCTCTTAATATTGATTGATAAATTTAATATTTACGTTTAACGACATTTATGTTTAATGACTAAATGACAATTGCGTTTGCTGACGACACGAATTCTTTTTTTTATCTCATCGTAACTTACTTTACGGCATTTCCAAAAAATCACGCACGTAAACTCGTATATGTTTTTACTTTTATTTTCATAAAAAAAAAACTAGTGATCTCCAATATACTCTCATTTAATTCTAATCAATATAAATATTTTGTAAACAAAAAATAGTAAGCATTAGTAATGCTAACAAAGAATAAATAAAGTTTGAAATAAAAACACGCACGGAACAGAAAAACTTCTATTTTAGTTACTAGATAAATAAACTTTAATTCCTCGAAAAAAATAAGTTTCTTCGGTATACTTTTTTTTTAAAATAATATTTTAAACATTAGTAAAGATTTCCAGAAGGTTACAGGACTACACTATGAATCATAGAGTCACAGCAATCGTTTAAATGCAGTTTATGAATGATCACGCACGGAAGTCACGCACGGATGTTGCGAATTTGTCAATTTCATGTAGTTATTTTTATGAAAATAAATTGTTTGTGAGTATTTCATGTGAAATACTTCTACGACTCATATTTAATATATTTTTGATGCTATATACTTCTACGACTTCTACGACTCATATTTAATAAATTTTTGATGAGAAATGGTAGTCATCAATTATTTCTAGCTAGAGTATGGCGTTTTGAAAATTGTTAAATATTTTTCAAAATCTAGCGATATTATTACTCAAAAAAGTAAAATTGTAAAAATGTGTATATCTAATAGATAGCCTAAAATATGATAAAAATATTCAGATAGCCTAAAATATGATAAAAATATTTTTGTTATAATTGTTCTTTAAGAAAATCAAAATAGTATGCATATTGCATAAAGTCCCAGTAAAACAAAGAAAAATAAAAAATCACGCACAGAAATGGAAATGCCCTTTTATACAAATGTCATTAAATTAGAGGCTTCATTAAGATCTTTTAAGAAAATGAGAAATAGAAGAAGTCCTACCCAGCGGGCATTTTGACGTCCTAAGGACGTCCGTAAGACGTCTTAAGTCTCGTCCGTAAGACATCCTTAGTTGGTCTCAAATGAAAGGCTTGAGGACGTCTATTCCAGACGTCCTAAAGACGTCTTTTCAAGACGTCCTAGAGACGTTTTTTGCAGACGTTCTAGAGACGTCTCTGGCTGGTTTCATATGAAAGACATAAGGACGTCTTTTTCAGACGTCCTAGAGACGTTTGAATTTTACCAAGACATTCTTTTAAAAGTTATATAAAAATGCAATGATTTACAACACACACTTTAGATTTGCCTTAATCTAGGCAAGGGAAGTTATAAAAAGAAATCAATGTAAATAAAGTGTAATTTGATATATTTAAAATAAATTAATAACTTTACAAAAAATAAGAATAATTTTTCAAACAAAGTTACATTTTTCAAATTAAAAACAAATAGGTACTGTAGAATATAATCGATAGTGCATTATAAATAAAAGAAAATTGCTTAAAAATGGAAAAAAAAAATACAAAATACAACAGTTAATTAAGCCAACATTGATCGAAATCTATATAAGTCGATGTTTTCTTTATTCGGTCAGAAGAATGCCTAATTACTCTCCCAATAAGTTGGATAGCATCCATTTTGGTTAAGTTATTATTTGACTTTAAAGCAGCTTCTAATAAAAACAACAAAACATGTTTCAATAAGATCATAAAATAAAATATATATGTCATACATACACTTGAATACATGTCATGTTATAGAGCCAAAAAAATAATTTTTTTTTTTTTTAATTAAAACATCATTTTTAATTTTTAATTAATCAAACACATTAATAAGCTAATAAGAATACCAGTGACAGAGTTACATAGACTTGTCAACTCTTTAAACTTTTTTTTCTTCTTTAAACAATTCATGCTGTATTCTGACAAAATAGTGTCTGTTGGCAGTCTACATATATAAAAAAGAAGATAAATGCTCTACTGTCAATCATAAATATTAAAATTCAAACTTTTGCTAATTACTTACAAGAGCAAAATATTTTTAATTGTATCAGCTAGATTTTTACCCCCAATTAATGATAACTGTTTTACCTAAAAAGAAACAATGTATTAGAAACATTGAAAATGTTTATAACAATATAAAATAAATATTGTAATAATATGTAACATATAAAATATAAAGTTGAAACTCATGTATACAAAAGTGATGTATTGGATATCTCCATATGCGAAATTTTTTTTTCAAAACATTAAATTTATCTAAACTTTTACGTTGTTTAAAACCTTCTTCTGGATTATTAGAGAACAGTGCAGTTCTATCTACTAAAATTTTTTTCATTTCAGCAAGTTGGAATATAATTTTTTTCTAAAACTCTGAAAAGTAAAATATATAAGTGAAGCCATATAAATAGTATATAAAATAGTAAATAGTACTTCCTATATATGGTTGAAAAGAGGTAGATTTAAACTGAATAATGCAAAAAATCTCAAGTTTCATGCTTAACCTTAAAAAAATATAGAAACAAGTAAAGTTCAAGAAAATTATATGGTTTTTGTCTAATGCCAAAAACTGTAAATAATTGCTACCTATACACAAACGCACACACACACACATATATATTTACAAAGATGTATTTCTGCATTTAAATTATTATTTAATGCATATATATATATATATATAAATGTGTATATATATATATATATATATATATATATATATATATATATATATATATATATATATATAATATATATATATGTGTGTGTGTGTGTGTGTGTGTGTGTGTGTGTGTGTGTGTGTGTGTGTGTGTGTGTGTGTGTGTGTGTGTGTGTAAGTTTGTGCATGTGTGTGTATAAATGTTGATATTTATCAATAATATGTGTGTAATAATATGTGTGATAAATGTTGATATTTATCAATACACACACATACAAAAGCATATTCATTATATATATATATATATATATATATATATATATATATATATATATATATATATATATATATTTATATATATATATATATATATATATATATATATATATATATATATATATATATATATATATATATATATTTATTTATTTATATATGTATATATATATATATATAAATATATATATATATATATATATATATATATATATATATATATATATATATATATATACATATATATATACATATATATAATGAATATGTATGCATCATATAAACATTATAATATAATGTATAAATCATGTATATATAAATAATTATTTATCAAATTAAATGAAACAACACAGTAACAAGGTGTCAACATAAGTAATAGTCTTAATAATTATTTATACAACCAATGATGGAAAAATCATAAAATGGAATGAAACAACACAGGAACAACAAAATATATACAATTTATTTATTCATTTACCTATTTCTACAGCCAAGATATTACAAATCTTTGCATATATATATATATGCAAATATATATATTATATATGTATATATATAATATAATATGTATATATTAATTTATATATAACACAGACACACAAAATATTAATACTATTCTATAAAACACAAAGTGAAAAGTCTCGGTGCAATTTTGATGTCTTTTATTAAAATTCCCTCATTATACTTGTAACTTAGTTACTCTTTTATTTAAATAGTGTATCGATTATAGTTTATAGATCATAGAGTATAGAATATAGAAAATTAAAAAATATCTTTAAACGATAAATAAGTAAACAAAATAATAGTCTTAAAATAATCAACCAAAACAAGTAGACATATTTAAATAACCGAGTTTGCGCATAATATTGTATGCGCCAAGTTGATAGTATTAATTTTTCTACTTATTTTAAAGGTAATTAGGACGTCTTACGTAGGTCTTAGCGACGCCAATAGGACGTCAAAATATTGAGGTCCTGATATCGTCTTTATATTAACGTCACAAGGACGTCCTAACAAAGACGTCTTTACCAGACGTCTTTAGGACGTCCTAATTTGGTCTGAGACGTCGCGACCTAGTTAAGACGTCCTTAAGACGTTTGATTGACGTCTGTGCCCGCTGGGTAGGACCCAGACTCTTAAGGAACTCCGTATGTTGATTCAAATATCCTTTGTTCTCCTTTCTTATCCGGTAAATTGTCAATATAGCAACATGAGTTTTTTCCTACATAACCCTATCTAAAAAAAAAAAAAAAATTAGGTAAAACTTATTTAAACTCAAATTGCAACGTAATTTTCAACATAAGAAAATAAAGTACTTACAGATAATCCAAGGATGATATTGATAAGCTTAAGGTCAGAGGTCAAAGTACACTTTAATCGAGTGAGTTGAAGAAGTTGAAAATATTTTTTTATTATTTATGATGTTTTCCATGTAGTTTTTGAATTATTCTTTTTATAATTATATTGGTGACCGCGATAAACTTTTGGTTTCTTAGTTTAAAATCTTATAATCTAAAATTTAAAGTCTAAAATCTGAAAATCTTATTTCTGGGTGAAACATGTTTATGACAACCTTTTTTAACGCTTTTTACTAAATCAATACCAACAATTAAAAACTCGATTTTCTATAGCAACTTTCATTTTCTAACATAAGTAGATAATGTAAAAAACAATTAATTAAAAGACGACTTTAACAAATTTATTCTTATGTTTTATGTAAATTTTTTTATGTTTTATGAAAACTCTTTTTATGTTTTATGTAAATGTTTTTATGTTTTATGCTTTATCTATCTTTATTCAATTGTAATACATAAAAAATAATAAATTACAATCTGTAATTTTTTAATTAATTTGTTATTACTTTTAAACCGAATACTTTTTACCAGGAAATTTACAAATTTGTCAAGGGCTGCCGGAAGTATTTCGCTAAGGACGGCCAGAAGACTTAGGCCAGCACTCCTTGAATTGTAATGAAAAAACTGTGAGATACATTTCTGAGTTATAAAGTGTATTAAAAATTAGAAAAGCATTATAAAACAGCATTAATTATATAACTAAAAATTTAATTACAACTAAATTTAATTATATTTATAAATCATTATTTTAGTTTAAGAATTATTTTTTCACTTCATAAATGGTAGATTTCGTTATATGAATTATATAAACTTTAAACAGTTTTTTTTCTTTACATTTAGCAAGTTGTTTTATTATAAAGATGGTTCAGCAAAATGATATAGTCTCAATTGCAAATTTTACTGTTTGCTGCATAGGATTTGTTCTTAATGGTTTTGGATTGTTTGTTTTATTTAAGTTTCAAAATGGTTATGGCTTAACACAGCGGTACATACTAATCCAACTTTGCTTCATCGATTTATGCCTAAGCTTAGTATATGGGCTGTTTAATTTAAACTTAGATCATATGATTTTAAGTTTGCTTGATGTAACTGTTAATACAGGATTTTATTTTGCAACATTTTGGTTGGTATGCGACAGATACTTACATTTAAAGTTGAATATAAAATACGTTATCTTCTGGTCAAAAAAAAAGACAATTGCTGCAGCTACGCTTGTATGGATTGTATCTCTATTAAGTTCCATTATGTCTTATTATAAAGTTTTGCGTAACCTTGCTCTTAATTACGTTTGCTACGATTTTATAATTGTTTGTTTTTCCACCTTTGTCTACACATATGCTTTAATAATTTTTTATAAACATAAAACTAACATCCGATCAAACCAAAAAGGTAAAGGTATATTCAAAGGAATGCTGGTAACAAGTATTTTGTTAACAATATTTGTACTCTTGGTAAGCACACCTGACGTAATATGGGCTTATGATTACTACAGGTCTGTTCCTAAGTTACATGTATTTGCGAACCTATTTTTCCTTCTGTCTTTATGGACTGATGCATTAGTTTACATATTTGCTTCACCCTCAGTTATGTTTTTTTTTAAAAATCAAACACAATTTTTGTTTAAAAGAAGAAGAGTCATTATAAGAAGAGAGATCTGCGTTAAAAATTTATCGATAAACGAAGAAAACACACGTTTTTAACAAAACAAAATTTTTCTATATTTCAGCCGGTGTAGCGAAACGAACTAAATTCTTAAAAATTTACTCCCGGGTAAAACATTTTAACTCCCTATTCGGTGTAGTTAAGGCAATTTTGAAATATCATAGCGTCTATGACATTTTGCTGACTGAGATATATTTTAGTTAAATGATTAGGTCTGTGAAATATGTAAAAACATAAACAGTTAAATTGTTAAGTTTTGTTGTAACATAAAATGAAAGTGATTGTAGTGAAATAGCCCAGACCGAAGATTCTTTTTTTTTTTTTTACTTTTCTTAAAATTACGATTGCTTGTCCAAATTTGAATAAGATTTTAAATAAAAATGTTTTTAGGAAAAAATTAACATCATAGTTTAACAATCTGATCTTCTGATTTTTTGTGGGCATTTTTCCGAATAATTAGCTCTTTCTTGGTCGGAATTCTAATTTTGTTTCTTTTTCTGTAAATTGATGGAAACGTTATGTTTTAACAATTATGTTCAACTAATATATACTAGAACAAATTAGAGCTAGGATCTATAGTAGATTAAGGTACATTTTATAAAAAAAAATTTAAGTAAAGTTAAGTTAACGCTGTTGAGCAGAATTGATTGAATGACTGAAAAAGATTCACAATTAGAAAAACAAGACAAGATTTTTTTAACATTGTATAAAAGAATTTAAATAATTTGTAAACCCTGAACTACACCGAGTAGTTAATATATTTCGAAACAAATTAACTCCGGGAGTTGAAAAATTTTGAAAAATGGCAAAATGGATTAACTAGGGATATAAATATTTCAAACCCCCACCGAAACAAATTAACCCCTTTAAACAGACGTTTTATATAGTTTAGTTTATTATGAATCCGCTGAAATTTCCTGTCGCGACTATAAAAATGTGTGAGTATTTTATAATTTTTTTAAACAATTTTTATTTAATTAAAGTTGATTGAAATTTTTAAATAAACTTTATATTTTGACGAACCTGTATTTGGTTGTGGAATAAAAAGGAGATAAAAATATAAAACATATTTTATCTGTATAAACTTGCGTGAAACTTTCACTTTTTCTCATAATAAATTTCTGAAAATGAGTTTGTGTCGTTGTAACTGTAAGCCTTTTTTTATGTAGGGGAGAGCGGGGCATGTTGTCATACTTTTTATACTTTTCAAGATATTTCAAAAACCAATTGGTCAATTTTCATAAAAACTATTTTATATGGTTGTTTATCATTATAGTTATTTAAAAAACAACTTTGGAAAGTTTCAGACCATCTGAGTATAACATGTTACCATGATATGACAACTTGTCCCACCGTCGGGGCAAGTTGTCATGATAAGAGGGGCAAGTTGTCATAATTATATTTCATCACTAGTGTAGGTCTAAAAGGTAAAAAAAAATATTTTCAAATAGAAAACAAGTATTATATTAATCATTTATAAATTATTAAAAATAACATTTAAATTATATTATAATTTATACTCTAAAACACTTTGAAAATGACCATTAATAATCATCATCAGAGTCACAGTTATGGCAAATGTAGCTGGACCCTCCTGCTGTACATTCTTTATGTGCCCAGCTTGAGCACACACAGCATTTGATCCATTTTTCAGCATCTCTGCTATTAGCCCAAGTATCCATGCAAACAATACAGTAGGTTTCATCTTCTGATGATGATGATGATGATGATGATGATGATGATGATGATGATGATGATGATGATGATGATGATAATGATGATGATGAGTCTTGTGTATGCTTTTTTGTTGCTTTGCCTTTTCCTTTTCCCTTAGCAGAACTTTTACATTTTTTTGGCAGTGGCTGTGCCGATCTCATAGAATTTTTGAAAGGGGAATCAGTCAATATAGACGAAGTTCTCTTTTTGCGTGTGTTTTTGGAAGGCTTTCTTTCTATTGCCTTTGGTAATGGCCTTACTTTATCTGGAGATGCAAGCTCAAAGCTTCAGAAATTGATTTGGCTTGAGATGTTGAAGGCTCCTGTGATGACAAAGTCAAACTTGAAGTTGAAGCACAAGTGGATTGTTCTGGTGAGACTGTAACCTCTGAAGCTTGAGGCATTGTTAATTGAGGATTGGTTTTGATCTAGAGATACCTGGGCTATGCTTCTGCCATGTAACTTTACAGCTTTCACTGCTTCAAGGATTGTGCATTTAGCAGAGGTACATCTACTGGTTTTCCTTTGATAATTGCGAACCATGATTTAAAATCTAATAAAGCAAAAAAAAAAAATGTTATGATAAAAGTCCAAGTAGGCAAAACTTTATAACTGTCTAATGTCTATAACTATCACTATCGTTTATTAATGTTTACTAAGGCTTATTATTAATCTTTAATATTATGCCTAATTCATTTTATTGATATTTATTACTTATAATAAGCATTGTATGTATTATTAACATTCATTTAAGACTTTTACAACTATATGAAAGTAAGGCAATTTTTTTTACATGACAACTTGCCCCCTTTAAAATAGGACAACTTGCCCCACAGGGGGTAGAGGAAGGTTTGACCTAAATAACTTTTTATCCTTGCCGTGAATCTGAAAAATGACTAGCACACCAATAAAAGAATTTCCAAAACTATAAGCATTTTAATGTATTAAACACAAATATTGCATATTGTTACTGTATTGAACATTTGAACAAAAAAGTTAAAAAGTTACTTACCAACGAAATTTTTACTTTTTTTGGATTTGTAGAAAAACTATTCGCGCGAATTTCATGACATCAACTGAGCAGTCATCTTTCAGCACCATTTATATAATATAAAAAAATTGCAGCATCAATCCAGCTATAACATTCCGAAATAGCGACTATGACAACTAACCCTTATGACTTTTAGCCCCGCTCTCCCCTATTTTGATGATGATTTCTAATCCAATTTATTTTATACTAACTTCGATTTTTGATTAAGATCTAAATGTAGTCTATGTTCTTGTACTGGTGTTAATTTCATAATATCTAACCTTGCTTCAGAATAAAGTTTTTCAATTGTAGATGCTAGTTTGGTAGCCCTTATTTTAATCTTCTCAATTTTGACCATGGCTAAAATGCAAACTCAATATTTAGTCATATGAACATTGTATAGAACTTTTTACTGTGTTTACATTTGGAATTTAACTGTTCTTTTTATGATACTGAATATTATGTTTTGTTTAATAGTTAATGAGTCAACCTGTGGGTACCATTTTAGATCCAATTGATCCATAATTTTCAAATCACATTAGGCATCATAATGTATAATCATACTTGCAGACATCGTGGACAAAACGTGGTATTTAGATTTTTTTTCAGTATGCATAAAAGATAAAGACAATACAATACAATAGAACATAAAGACAAACGTGGTATTTAGATTTTTTTTTCAATATGCATAATCTTGCATTTTTCATAAATAGTTTTTGTGAACCAAATAGATGCTCATGACTTTATATTATTTATATCATTTTGGCAATGTTTAATGAGGTGGCAAGTATGATAAGGAGATGCAACCTTAGCAGATGCTAAGTTTGTAATCGATTTGATATAAGTAAAAGATTTGATATTTCCAAGAAAGATTAGATCCATGATTTCCAAGTTAGAGTTAATCCATGATAACAAAGGATAGATGACTCATTGAATACATTACCGTTAATAAATATAGGAAGATCTAGATTGTTGCGATAACAATTACCTGAGTTTTATCTGAGTTAAAGTTCACCAGATAAACGGTGAGTATCATCAGCGAACAATACCACCTTAAATGTGAGAGTTTCTGGGAGATTTTTGATGTAAATTAAAAAGAGTATAGGGCCAAGGATAGAACCTTGAGGAACCCTTGAAATTACAGGATATGAAGAAGAGTGCTGTCCATCGAGGACAACCATTATACTACAATTACTAAAGAAGGATTCAATAATCTTAAAGATGTTACCTAATACAACGTAAGAAGAAAGCTTATTGAGAAAACCAGTATACCAAACTGTATCGAAGGCAATTAGAAATATCAAAAGCAATAACCTTAACCTCTCCACATCTATCTAATGCATGATAAAACCTAACGGTTATTAACGTTAACAAATCAGCAGTAAAACAAGACCATAACACATAATGATAATCAGAAAGTAAGTTATAAGATTCAAAATGAAAGCTTAAGTGTTTGTTAATTAAAGACTTAAAAACCTTGCTTATGATAGTAAGAAGACTAATGGTACGGTAGATAGATGAGTCAGATTGCTCTCCGGAGCAAGCTGAAAAATAAGGCTGATAAGCACTTGTTAAATAGTCTTGTATAGATGACAGCTCCAAAAAACACTTGTGCACAGCTAAAACAGGTATTGTCTGGACAACAACCTGTAGAAAAGTCTAGTAGGAAATCACTTTAGATACAAAAGCTGGAGTGTTACGAATGTCAAGGTAAGGATCAACCTGTTTTTTGGTTCTATCAGGTAGAATACAATATTGATAAGAAGTTCTTAGCAAACAATTCAGCTTTGTTTTTATGTGTGGTAACAAAATCTGAAGCATACAAGAGAGGTGGAACAACAGATTCATATTTATAATTGATGCTGTTAAAGATTCTCCAGAAGTCACGAAAACCTTATTTTTGAAACAATAATCTTTTTACATTGGTTTCTAGCAATAGTACACAGACGCCTGTTTTCTAAAGAGTTGTTTTGCTGATAGATATGAAAGTAATGGTTACGATTGGAAATTGCAGCAGCACAATAAGAGGAAAACCATGGAAAACAATGAAGCTTGACTTGGAATTGTTAAGAGAGAATATATGATTCTAGCCTGACTCCATGAAGTTAAGCAAGAAGTCGGCAAGAAAACGAAAGATTTCTATCCAAGGGCCATCACAAAAAAAATCACAGAAAGAGCTTTAAGGTAGTTATAAGAGGTATAATGATAGGGGATTCTGATAATGAAAAAAAATGAAATATTAATTTTAGAGAGATAAAACTGTGATCAGAAGCCCATAAGGCTGAATGTGAAGAAACTGAGCACTAGGGTCAGAAACAAGACATAAGTCGAGTAGAGAAGGTAAATGATTCAAATTGTCAGGAAAGCGAGTTGGAAAATTGACTGCGAGTTAGAGATTGAGAAAGGCAAAAGTTGTGGGCCATAACGCCTGCAGAGTCACTGACACTAAGGTCAAGACATTTAGTGTGATGAGCATTAAAGTCACCAACTGCAACAAAATTGGATGATGGATAAAGAGAGAAGGCTTGGTCAATTTGATCAGAAAAAACATCAAAAAGAGAGAAATCTTGAGATAAAGGAGACGATATAGAACAAAAAGAAAGGCGATAGAGTAAAGGTGTGCTAAAAGTAAACACATAAAAGAATAGTTGATGGATTCAAATATAGTTTTCCAACAAATTGGTGAATTCTTACGAATTTAAATGCCCAGGCCAAGGATGTGACTATTGGAGTCTTTAAAGGAATTAAAGGAAGATAACCATCAACACTTAGATCACAAGATGAGCCAAACTCAAATTAGTCTCAAAAAGAACAAGCAGCCGGATGCATTTAAAAATAAAACAAGAAAAGAATAAGAGAATAAAACGAACAAATAAATTTAATAAAACAAAAAAAAAAAAACATAAAAATCAATCAATAGCAAGTTTGATATTAATTGATTTTTTTTTTAAATCAAATTTATTTGTTTTATTAATTTATTTTAAAAATATTAGGTGCATTTAGTTAAAAAAAAAAAAGAAGTTAGAAAAGTGTTTAAAACAATAATAATAAAAATATAAAAAATAAATCGATACTAATTTTTCTACTCGTTCCTTTCTCCGCCTAAGGTAAAAAATATTATTATTATTTAATTGTTGTTTTATTTTGTAGAAGTTTTTGTTTTCGTCTTTTCGTTTTGTAGTTTTTGTTTTCGTTTTGTAATTTTCAAGTTTCTCTTTTCGTTTGCGTAAAGTTTGTTATTATTTGTGCTGTTGCAACTAATTATTTTTATTGTTGTTCGCTGTGTTTTCATTTTTTGCTTTGGATTTTTTTTAACTGATACCCTTGTGAAAATATTTCATTAAAAAAAAAAAAAAACCAAAAACTAATTACAACTGGTTTCATTGAAACTACCATATCTTGTACAAATAACTTTAAGAGATTATCCAAACTTTAAATTTTGTAATATTGATACTGGTGTGACAGCACAAGAGTCTGCAGGAGCATCTCAGATGTAATCACTTCATCTGAGATGCAGATTCTTATACATCAAAGTGTTCTGTGCAGTAAACTTAGTAACAAAGTGATGGAAATAATGGATGTGATTATGAAATTTATAAATTTCATAAAATCCACGTTAAGTCTTCAGCATAGATTACTTTGGATTATAAAGATTTACTTTTCCACAATGACGTTCGTTCCTTGAGTAAAGGTAAAGCACTTGATTATTTTTAGAATCAACATACAAAATTTTCTCCGAACAAGTTCTCTTAACAATGCCGACAAGTACCAAAATTGTTGCAGTACAATGACCTTTTGGCTAGAATTTGTTTTTGAAATGATTTGTTTGCTCATCTGATCACATTGAACTTGCAGCTGCCAGGTAGGGAAAAAACAATAGTTGATCTGGCTGAGAGTATTCCAAATTGGTAATGTTGTTTGTTCAAGATCCTCATAAAATTACTCCAGCAATGATTGACATTAAATGATAAAAAGCTATTTTCTTTATTTGATGAAAGTTCTTTTCAGTTGGAACTATTCAACATCCATCGATCAAATTCATAGGACAGCTTTAAATAAGGCAGAACTATAAAGTTTTGGTCAAAAAGCATTCAACAGAAACAGTTTCCAAATGCAAGAAAGGTATATTTATTATCACGAAAAGTATTTTCATACTCACATAAACTATACATATACATATATATATATATATATATATATATATATATATATATATATATATATATATATATATATATATATATATATATATATATATATATATATATAAATATTTAATATTTTGTTTATCCTCCCTTATTTTGTAACTGCACGAAGACAGTTCGGCATACTATAAATGCAACTTAAAGCCATTTCTTTCAAACATGCATGATGGTTTCAATACTAATTAAATTCTTCAACCAATTGGGTCCTATTTGCGACCTTTCTAGCAAAATTTCTCTCTATAAAAGCTCCCATTCATTTTCTGTGGGGTTTAGATGTGGGGAGTTCCCTGACCAATCCAAAGGTGGAATTTTTAGAGATAATTATTTTTTAATGGGTTTTTCCGTATGGCATGGTGGTCCATCTTGCATAAATATTTTCTTCTGCTTATTTGAAAACCATTTCTTCAACTGAGGTAAAAGACGGGTTTTAATGATCTTTTTGTATTGGTCCTGTTTCAATCTTCCATCCACAATGTACAGTTGACCAAGGCCTTTTCCACTAATAACCGACCAAATAATGACTTTATGAGGGTGTTTTATTGTCTGGATTATACAATCTTCATGAAACTTTTTATTGGAAGCCCTTTTCACATATTGCCCTTTTGAGTCATAATTTCTATGAAACTCATTGCTGAAACATACCTGGAGGAAAAAAAAAAAAAAAATTGCTAAATACTAACACTTGAATATTAGGAAGAAAAATTAAAAAGTATTAGGAAAAAAATTTTAAAAATATTAGGAAAAAAAATTATTTTAGTATTATAATGACTTGCTTACTTCCAGTCATTAACAGTGAAACTACCTTACTTCTTTGCCCAATCCAGCTTTTTTCTCTGAGAATTGGTTAATTTTGGCTTATTGCTAGCCTTCTACTTCTAATGCTCAATCCGTGCAAACTTCGTTGAACAACGATTGTTGCTACATTTAGTCACACCCCATTAACTTGCAAGTATATATATATATATACATATATATATATATATATATATATATATATATATATATATATATATATATATATATATATATATATATATATATATATATATATATATATATATGTATATATATATATATACTTGCCACAAATGAGGAAATTATTCTTCATTTTCATTACAGGTATGATTAAAACATTGAACTGATTAAAAATAATTATTCAATATATTAACCAAGTAATTAAATTTCAGTTTGAAAAACGAAATATACAAAATCTAAATTAAATCTTAATAACTCAGGCGTCTGTTAGCCAAAAATACTCCCACCAAAACTTTGATTGGTTGTGCTTCCCAAGATAAAATGATGTCAACATGCTCTGAACTAGCAATATGTCCTAAGAACTGCATTCTTTTTGCAATAAAGAAACTGTGGATTGATGGAGGATATGACGGCGGCATTTCATGACAACCACATCAGGTTTGCTAAATAATCTATAATTAGAGTTTTTTTATTTTTACCGAATTTTGCTTTAGCTTATATTAGTTTGTTAACATGACTCTTTTCACTCTCTGATATGAGGCTACATTAAAAAGTTTTAAAGCAATTAGAAAAAAGTTAAATAAATATTACATGTTCTAGGAAACTATTAAATAATTGAATTGAAAAATGGGCAACGTTGAAAAAAAATAAGAATAAAAAAGGCAACGTAACAGAATTAGCTGAAAATATTTTTTTAAAAAATGCTAAGAAAGTTTTTTGGATTGGAAAACCTGATAGTTGTTTTATTTTTAAGAAGAAACATGGTAACAACCTAGATTCATACAATTTAAATAAGCAATTTTTAAATGATTATTTAAATTGTATGAATCTAGGTGACGAAATGTAAAATGACACTTGGTTCAAAGGATTTAGCATATTGCCGAAAGATGAAAAAGATAGAAAAAAGAAGATTGCGATATTTAATATTTATTTAGCAAAAAGAAGATCAAATTTAGAAAATTGAGTTTTTATCATCAGAACAAACTGAGGTCTCTTCTTGTCAGGATTCCGACTATTTGGCAGACGAAATTAAATCAGGTACGAGTGCTTCAACAGTATTATCTAAAAAAATTGCAAAAGAAGTTGCAATTATAGGTGTTTCTAAAACTATTTTACTTGGAAATATGATGCACTTGCTCTTTGACATGGTATTACTTCTGAAGACAGTTTGACAGATTTCTCGCTTTTTAAATCTACTATCAGACATGCAAAAAAGAAAGCAATAATTACAAGTGCAGCTAAATATCGAGAAGATATAATAAAAGCTGCAAGTCAAAGTAAATTTCAAATAAGCGCGCACTTTGATGAAAAAATTTTGCAGGATATTACCAACGGTACAAAATAAAAAAGAGATCGTTTTGCTGTTCTTGTAAATATCGATAGTGATTTAAGACTTCATGGCATTTTGCCAATTGGAAACGGTACTTGAAAATCTTTAATAAACATTTTGGATAAATACAAACTTAGAACTTATATAAAGAGTCTGTGCCTTGACACAACTGTAACTAATACAAGAAAATATTCCAGCACAAACCATAGGTTTTGTCAAACACATGGTTCAATTATATTACAGCTTGCATGTCGGAAAAATGTTTACGAGATTCACTGTAAACATTTTTGCGAAAAAGTTTACATTGGTAAAACTTATGCTTCTGAAAATCTGATGTTCAAAGTTTTCCAACAAAGGAAATAATGCATAAATCAAAGTTCAAAAAATTTGACAAAGTTGCAGTTAAAGGAACGTATCTTGAAAAACAGATCAAAAATTTGTTCAATTTTGCAAATATGCAATTGCCTATTTAGTATTTCCGAGAAGCGATTATAAAAAAATTGTAGTACTTACACTTACCTACTTATGTTCAGGTGTAAGCTTTAATGTTTATGCTCCCGGATCAGTTTCCCGTGCTCGTTTTATGGCAAAACCTATATATTATCATAAAATTCAATTTTTAAGTAAACAGATGCCCCACCAATTGACAGCTTGTTTACAAAAAAAAATTAGTAAAATGGCAGAATTTATTTCTATATTTTATACTGTGTGGTTTATGCGTTCCTCTTTAGTTTCCTTTGCACCTTATCAAGATTTAAATGCGTACTGGAAAATGGTTCAGTATAAACATTAGGTAGAATCTTATGATCCAGGAGCTAATGATGTACTAGAGAGATTTGAAAAAGTATTGATATCAATGGAGAGACATACGAGGTGTTTGGATCAAGCCTTAATTCCATTATGTCTTGCAGATAAAGAGCTCGAAGATGACGAGAAAGAAAAGGTTGCAAAAGTTCTTTTTTCGCAACCTGTTCCTATTCACTATGAAAAGTCTAAAAGTACAATCCTTCTGAAAGATCTAGACTTCACCCGGGAGAAACCACCTAGTTTGTCACAGTTGATTGGTAGAAACTCGTGGTTTATTTTCAGGCTGTTAAATTTTAGTAAAGAAAATAATAAATCTTGGCTGAACTGTCCTTTATCTTTTTGGAGCTTTATTGACCGATTTAAAACTTTTATTGAATTTGTTCGCCGAATATATGTCGTCAATGACTGCTCTGAACGAGCAATTAAACTTGTGTCAGAGTTTGTTAATTTTGTTCACAATAAAGAGGACAAGCAAGATTTAATGTTGGCCGTTCAACATAAAAGGGATCAATTCAGGGAGTTCGAAAAAGTGCAAACTATGGATAGTGGCAAAAAAAATAGTGCTGACAAAGCATAGTTTGGAGTACTATGCTTTGTCAGCGTTTAAGTTGACCTTAACAATATCGTTAAATATTTTTTTTAGCAGAAATTTTATTATTTTACCTTAACTATCCCAGCTACATTATATTCAGCAAAATAAAATTATTTCATTAAAATGCTTATTTGGCAACGCCTATATGAAAATCAAACTATATTTAAAAATAAAACTTCAAGGCACATAATACATAAATATTCTGTAAAAAAAAGTAAAATAGATGGAGGAGGGTGTGTGAAACAAACTCTCTACCGCTCACCGTCACGGAGGGAGTATGAAAGAAATGAACTCTCACGCCGCCCACCGCTAAACCTTGTCACGGAAAGTTAGAGAGATAAAAAAATTGGTCAATAGAAACCTAAAATTACAACGTTTCGCCCACTTTTCCAGGGTCAAACCAACACACTTTTTAAAAACTTGTAAGTAAAAGTATGGCACGAGTTCGTTTTTTAATCTTTTCTAATTTTTTAAGAATAAATAGTTCGAAAAAGAAAAATTGTTTTTGTTTGTGACACAAGTGAGTTAAATTTGATCGCAAGCGTCATTCTATTTAAATATACTTAAAAATTATATTTTTAAGCTATTTTCTTGACCTAAATAAGTATATATTTTTTATTGTAAACTTGTCAACCGATTCAAAATTAATATTAAGACCTTTTAGAGTTCATAGAAAAAAAAATTGGTGTTTTATGTCAATGTTTAAGCTTTTTGGTTAAAAAAGTTGAGGTTTTGGGACACAAATTGTAAAAGGGGGGACATTAAAAACTTTTTTTAGCGTAAAATTATTTTCATCTAACCGGTCAACTAATCCAGGTGGTTGAGATTTAGTTTGAAAAAATTGTTAAAAAATGGCGCACCCTAATATATATATATATATATATATATATATATATATTCATATATATATATATATATATATATATATATATATATATATATATATATATATATATATATATATATATATATATATATATATATATATATATATATATATATATATATATATATATATATATATATATATATATATATATATATATATATATATATATATATATATTAATTTATAAAAATAAAGAACACAACTTTTTATGGTACTAATAGTTTCATTGTTGATTTTTATCCTTTTATCAATGAAAGTCTTTTGAATGATGCCATTAAATTTGCTGAGAATTTTGTAACCATTAAAAACGAAGACAAACTAATAATTAAACAAGCTCGAAAATCGTTGTTGTTTAATAATGAGCAACCTTGGATTAAAAAGAACAGTGGTTTGTTTGATGTTGCAATGGGTGCTTTTGACGGCGCAGAAGTGTGTGAGCTTGTCGGAATTTTTCTTCTTTTTCAGCTATCCCAGCATTATAACAAGACAGATTTTGGCTTATACCGAGATGATGGGTTAGCTGTTTTTAAAAATGCTAGTGGCCACCTTATGGACACGATAAAAAAACATATTATTCAAATTTTAAAAAATAACAATCTTTCTATCTCTTTACAATGTAACATGAAAGTTGTGAACTTCCTTGATGTAACACTTAACCTCAATGATCAATCTTTTAGACCATTTTGTAAACCAATTAATGAACTAAGTTATATACATGTTGATTCCAATCACCCTCCTAGCATAATAAAGCAACTTCCTCGTTCTATAGAATTAAGGTTGTCAGCTAATTCATCTAATGACACTAGCTTTCGAAGCTCTGCTCATTTGTATCAGGATGCATTTAAAAAGTCTGGTTACAAATTTAAACTTAATTATATTCCGAAACTCATTCAACCTCTACCAAAAAACCGTAAGCGCAATATTATCTGGTTTAACCCCCTATATAGTAAAACTGTTTCTACTAAAATTGGTAAAATCTTTTTGGATTTAATTGACAAGCACTTTCCAGTTGGCCATAAATACCACAAGATTTTTAATAGAAATACTCTAAAGGTGAGTTACAGTTGTATGCCAAACATTAAATCAATCGTTAACTTTCATAACCGTCATATTATGAAAAACATCCCCCCAGAATCAGATAAAAGCTGCAATTGTGTTGCTAAAAGCAAGTGCCCTATAAATCAACAGTGCCTCGTTATTAACATAGTGTATTAAGCCACTCTATATCCAGGCACTCCAGACGGGATTGAAAAAGTGTATTTTGGAGTAAGTGAAACTGCTTTTAAACTTAGATGCGCTAATCATACAAAATCTTTTAACATCGAAAAATATAAAAACGAATTAAATGGAAAAATTAAATGGAAAATTTTAAAACGTTGTAGATCTTACAATCCTACAATAAAACGATGCAAATTATGTCTATACGAAAAGTATTTCATAATATCGTACACCTATGATAACTTATTAAATAAGAGGAATGAATTAGTATCTAAATGTAGACATAAAAGCAAATTCCTCCTTTCGAATTTCGATACGGGTGATTAGGCAGCCGTTTTTAGTTTTTTCTTATCTTTTTGTTTTTGTTTTGTTTTGACGACGGAACACACTCCACTGTAACTTTATATTTTAACGGGTTTTTTTTGTTTCTTGTTTTGTATAACATGGCTGATGATTGCCTTTAGGCATGAAACTATTAGTACCATAAAAAGTTGTTTTCTTTATTATTATAAATTAATATAATGCTCTATTAAATAATATAAATAAATATTATTTATTTATTATTGAGCACACTTATACGTACAAGAGTTTTTGTATTTTATTGCAAATACAAAATATCATACAATATATATATATATATATATATATATATATATATATATATATATATATATATATATATATATATATATATATGTATATGCATTATGTATATATATTTATTTACATACATATATATACATAATGCATATATATATTTATATACATACAAGACTGCATGAGAACTGTTTTGATATCTTGAGATTTATGTTCATTATGAGAAGTTGCAAAATTGCATGAGAACTGTTTTGATAAACTTTATTAAAGTAGCTAAAAAACAGAAACTTTTTTGATTGATTTGATTTTAAATTTTACATTTATTTTAAAATGAAAAGAGCATTAATTAAATTTTATTCTTCTAATTATTTTGCAATTAGAATTTTTCTTCAACTAATTCAAAATAGCATATTTTTTGTTTGATTTGTTTGTTTATTGTTTTTTAAATAACTTTTTTTAGTGGTTTAAAACGAGCTCCATTTGATATTAAATGCCTACATTGGGTTGACATATGTGGCTCCGTCACATACCCGACAAGGGAGCTTATAACGTTGCCCCAGACCCATAATTGTTGGGGTTGATTGTTTGCGCCTCTGACCCCCACCGCCCATCTTTTGTAGCTTTTTGGCTCCCAACCAAATGTTGTTGAATCGCCCTGTCCTTAAATATTTAATGGTCAAAAAAATTATATTAAAATCGTTAGGGATCACACCTATTAAATTAGGGATCACACTAATTAAACCAACCAATACCAACGCTGGGGATGGGGGGATTTATACTTTTTTGTTTAAATGTATGAAACTAACACTTAAAACTGTTAATTTTAAAGTAAATTTCTAAAAAATCTAAATTTCTTTTACCCTACATATATATACATATGTTTTATGCCCAAATTACGGCGCGTTTTACTCTAAGTAAAAGTTTAGTGGCATAATTTGCCAAATTCTGGATTACTAGGATATTTATACAGATTATTTAAACCCAAATAAAAAATGAATTAAAATGAAAAGATTAGCGAATAAAATAATAAAATGTTGTTTCCGCATGTTGGGTATAAATATGCTGCCACCACAAGTACACTAATATTACTGTTTTACATTATGAAACTTACTACTATATTAACCTGTACAAAAATATCATAAAATCTGTTGATATTAAAATAAAACAGTTAAGTTCAGAAAACGCCGATGGTGCTTCTTCATCTAAAATCTCTGTTGCGGCACGTCCTCTTTCAATTGACTAATCAGTTACATATTGACAGTGAAATTGACAGTGGTGATGAATCAGGCTCAAAAAAAAAAAATGACGAGGCAGATGTTGTTGAAGATAACCTTTCTGATGGCGATGAAAGTAGTACTTTTATTTAAAATTCAGAAAGTAGTAGCAATGGTGATGTAGAAGAAAATTCATGCGGTGGTTTAACTCTTAAAACTCGTAAAATGGACTATTGTCAAAAGTTGAGGTATTTAGAAGATTTCAAAATCAGAATGTGTTTAATTCTAAAAGTGGAACAACTTAAGAACTGTCATCAATAGGTGTCAAAACATTACTTTTGTAATGTTATAAAACCTATTGATGCATTTAGACTAATTACGAA
The DNA here is from genome assembly GCF_022113875.1 of Hydra vulgaris. NCBI lineage: Eukaryota > Metazoa > Cnidaria > Hydrozoa > Anthoathecata > Hydridae > Hydra > Hydra vulgaris. Next base: position 29,480,654 of record NC_061170.1, on the reverse strand, counting down.
TGAAGGGTTTACTCGCTTTATCAAAAAAAATGTACTATTCGTCAATTTATCAAATGAAGGGTGGAATATAAACGACATTGAACTTGATGTTTTCATAGGTTTAATATATCGCGTATGCACGAAAGCAAAAAATTTTCCATTTAAATTCCAATGGTCTGTAAAATATGGCAAGAAAGCTTTTATAGAAAATATACCGCGTACTCGATTTGAAGACATCATGAAAAACATTAGACTTGATATACATTCAGAACGTAGAGAGCTTTTTTAAAATCATAAAATTGCTCTTATGTCATGGGTACTGACAAGATTTGTAGAAAACAGTTAAAAATGTAATATATGTGTGGAATCTTTAACAATTGATGGGCAGTTGTTCCCAACTAATGCTCGGTGTCGCTTTACACAATATATACCCATAAACTAGACAGGTTTGGAATCAAATTCTGAATTTTAGCTGATCTAAAGACTAAATATTGTCTTAGTATTAATCCTTATCTTAGTAAAGATGAAAGACGAGTAAAAAATTTGAGTACTCATTTGGTCATTTCACTAATGGAACCTTATTTAAGCCACGGGTTACTGCAGATAACTTTTTTACAAGTGTTGATCTTGCAGCAAAACCTTTGCAAAAGAAAACGTCCACTGTTGAAAAAGTTAAACATAATAGAAAAGAATTCCAGCATTTGGTTCACTTCCACTTTACGGTTCAATTTTTTACATAAATAGACCATTGAACTTGATTATCTACAAGGCAAAGAAAACTGTAATTTTATTATCAACACTTCATAAAGGGGCGACTAAGCAAAGTGATGGGAAGAAAAAACCCCTAGGGATTTTATTACAATGCGAATAAATGTGGAGTTGATATGTTAGATTCAATGTATCGACAGATGTCAACAAAATCTGGGTGCAGACGCTGGCCGTTAGCTGCTTTCTGTAATATTTTGGGCTAGTCCGGTGGAAACACTTGGATCATTTTAAAAAAAGTTACATAACAAAAAATTTCGAGACGAAAGTTTCGCTACACTTTATCTGAACATTTAAGAGAATCAAATGGTACTCACCAAAAACTACTCTTTGCTGCCAACAGTAATACCACAATAGCTACCAACAGTACTACCACACTAGCTATCAACACTATTATCAACCCGTTTGAGGTGTCATTAACAGTATGTATAAATTGTAAGAAACCTGCTTGTGGAAATTGCTAATCAAATTTATGCAAACATTGCAAATAACCTTATTTATTTGACTAAAATTATAATGTATATAACGTTTTCCATAAGGAGCATCAGTTGATCCACCTTAGGGTTTTTATGTATAAATATTTATAGCCGCTTATTAATTTATATATCTCTGAATGTGTTCTTTTATGTAGTTTTCCCTCTTTTAAGTAAATAATGTCAAAATAATAAAAGTCATAAAGTATCATTTTATCAACGTTAAAACTTTAGCTTCAGCAAAGTGTCAAAGTCGTGTTTGGATCAATTAACCCACCTTGAGGCTTCTAATGTTAAACTCTCATTTAGATGCTTTAACAACTTTTTCTCTTTGTATTTTCGATGAAAAGGTTATAATTATCAGGGGCTTCAAAACAAAAAGAAATAAACAAAAGCAGAAGTCGCTAAAAAATTTTATTTTTAATTCTTACGTTTAACCTTCTTGTACTATTACTAGATGGGGGTCAAAAAGACAACTTGCTGGATGACGTAATTAACTAAAATTCAACCTTTAAAATAGTGATAAGCATTCAAAACCATTACAAATAAAATATTCATTCCTGATATTAAATAATCCTAACAACTGCGACAGTTCACAACAAAACCAAATAAATTGATTCAGAAAGAAAAATTCAATTATTGATAAAAAACTATATTATTCATATTCTCCAAACAGTTAACTTCTGAGCTTTCTAAAAATAGTTTCAGGATTTTGGAAAGATTGTTACAGATATTTTATATAAAAATTTTTTGTGATTTTTGATGTTGTTGTAAAACAAACGAACACGTTGTTTTTTTTATAAAAAATATTTTTATAAATAGAAGCGCCTCAGCTTAAAGAAAACTTTATATTGCAATGTTGCTTTCAATAAGAAACTTATTTTATAATGAGATCGAGAATATATACTAATTTTTCACCTCAATATCGGCTAATATTACCACGAAGTTAAAAAGCTTAAAATACAAAGAAGTAGTTTAAATTTAAATTGCACGCGCGAGTAACTAAATTAAATACGTTAATTTGCACTTGCTAATGGAAATCGAATTCGAGTGAAAGTGAAAAAGTTTTTTTTTAAACAAACTTAAGACACTATTAGGAAACTTTTACTACTAAATTAAAAAAAGAAAATGCCTAATATAAGAAACTTTCTAGTACAAATCCATCTGTTTGGTTTCTTATAACAAAAAAAAAACAACGTGTATTTGATTTATAGCGGTGTCTGTCGTAAAATGGCATCAATTAGATTTTAGTACTGACTATTGACAAAAAAAAATTGTAGATGCTGAAATTACTTGTCAAAGTAGGTAATCATGGTTATGTAATTATTTGAATATTCAATTCTGTAATTTATTACTGAGTTTTTTGGCTATTCAACTCTGTAATTACATAACTTTTTTCGTAGTAAATAATTTTATTTAAAATAAATTTAACAGAATTTGTTAATTCTGTCATTTTAGGTTACTCATTTTAGGTTACAGCATTTGTCATTTGTCATTTTGTCATTTGTCAACATTTGTCATATGCCATTTTAGGTTACAACAACTTTAATAAAGTTTGATTTTGGACTAAATATTTTTACTGAAATAGTTTTAAACTGCATAAATCGCATACAAAAAACGCGTTTTCCAATTTTTAAAACTTGAAAAAAAACTTTTTTATATTTAAGTTTTTTGATAATATTTTTTCTTGGTGTTACAATATCGGTTTGGAGCAAAACTTGGATTTAATAATTTGTTGTAAATCACTTAATTTCCATCTAAATTAACGCTCAAATAAAATTTGGTAAAGTTATAGTTTATTTTCGAGCTAAGCGTATTTTTATTAACTATCTAATTTTTTTATATTTTTCTGTTATGTTAGTATGAAAATATTTATTCATGAAGCCAAAATACTTTTCAGTCAAATATACTGTTCTTTTTTAGAGGTTTTCTGTAGAAGTTATTTTTACTTTTGCGTTTTAGAAGAAATCAAAATGTTACATCTTTTATTTTTAATTCTAAATTGGATAAATAATCAAATTATGAAGGTAAAACTAAGGTAAACTAAGCGAAAAAATATTTTAATAAAGTTTGATATCTAATCATGATCATAACGATATTAACAATAATAATAACAATAATATTAATACCAATAATAGCAATAACAACAATAATTATTATTATTATTATTATTATTGCTATTATTATTATTATTGCTATTATTATTATTATCATTATTATTATTGTTGTTATTGCTATTTTTATTATTGTTATTATTGTTATTATTATTGTTGCTATTGTGATTATTATTATACATTATAAAAATAACTGGGGGCTATTTTTTATTGTTACGCTTTTATTTTGGTCTTCCAAAACGTTTTTCTTATCTTCCTCATCTGGATGAACACGAGTTTTCTTCAAGTTCATCGTATTTGCTAATTTGTTAATTGGTGTCTGTATAATTTCACAGAAAGTAATTTTTCCTCCTGAAGCAAGTTTTGTGCTTTTAGTGTCACTAATAAAATCTTTAAGTGTCGCAAATAAAATCAGTAATAAAAACGGACACATATTTAACTTAAGAAAAAACAACTCTGTCAAAAGCATTTTTTATTTATTATTTAATTTTCGTTTTTTTTTTTGTATGATTTTTTTTTTTAGTTTTTTTTTTCATCGGTAAAGGTCTTAAAAACTAAACATCATCCCCACAGAATTGTATCAAATACCCAACAAAAACATAAAAATAAACCTACTTTGAGAAATGAGGGGGGGGGGAGGTGGATGAGGGGGTGTTACATCCTCACCCCCTCTAAAATCGCCTCTGCTAGTATGTAGCACTAAATATGTTAGAAACATAAGAGACAGAACGTGTCTACATTTTTATTAATTGCTTTTTGTTAAAACCAAAACTATTTTGTTAAAAACAAAACCTTTTCGTTTCTTTTTTTTTTTTTAATTTATTATAGTTATATAGATTTTTCAAACAATTTAGAGTTCAAGAAAAAAGAGATAAAAAATAACAACATACTCAATTTATTTTTGTTCTCAAAGCTTTTGATTTTATGTCGATCAATCAAAAGATTGATTTGAAAAAAAATTAAGCAAAAAAAAATTTAAACTTAAAAACTTTATAAAAAGCAGTGTAAAGAAAGATATTAGATGAAGATCTCCAAGCTAATTAAAATCATTAGAATTAATTAAACTTAAGGTAATAGAAGTCCTTGACATTATTTGAATTATAAGTAACTCCACCAATGAATTCTGTTTACATGAATATTGAGAGTTGACCTTTAACCAATTCTAGTATAAATCGATCAAAAATTTCATAAACTAAAATTTTAGGTCAGTATTAATATGATATCAACATAGAAGTTGATGAATTTTCTGACTTAATAAGATTATTAAATACTGAAAATAAGATTATAAAAATCATTTATATAAATGAAGATATTTTTTTTCTCTTGACATACAGAAGGTATTCTGATATGAGTTATGTAACCATCATTCACCATTTTTTTATTGATTTTTTTTTTTTTACCTTTAGAAAATCACTCTACGAACCATTGATACATAATCGCGTCGCTCTACGAAACCATGATATATAATCGCGTCGTCATTGCAAATATTACTACTTGCTGCATAGGATTTGTTCTAAATGGTTTTGGATTGTTCGTTTTACTAAAGTTTAAAAAGGGTCATAGCTTAACACAGCGGTACATACTAATCCAACTTTGTTTCTTCGATTTATGCTTAAGCCTAGTAAATGGATTTTATAGTTTAAACGTAGAACACACTATTTTAAGTTTGCTTGAAATAACTTTTAATACAGGATTTTATTTTGCAACATTTTGGTTGGTATGTGATAGATATTTACATTTAAAATTGAATATGAAATACGTCATCTTCTGGTCCAAGAAAAAAACAATAATTTCAACTATGGTTGTATGGGTTATATCTATATTGTGTTCAGTTTTGTCTTTTTATAAAATTTTGCGAAACATAATTCTTAGTTATGTCTGCTACGATTTTATTATAATTTGTTTTTCCACCTTTGTCTACACATATGCCTTAATAATTTTTCGTAAGCAAAAAACTAACGTGCAATCAAACCAAAAAGGTAAAGGCATATTTAAAGGACTTTTCATAACAAGTATTTTGTTAACAATATTTATACTCTTGGTCATCACACCTGACGTAATTTATGCTTATAATTACTACAAGTCTGTTCCTAAGTTACTAGTATTTGCAAACTTATTTTTTCTTCTATCTTTATGGACGGATGCATTAGTATACATATTTGCATCACCCTCAGTTATATTGTTTTTAAAAAAACAATCACAAGGCTTGTTTAAAAAAAGAAGAACCATTATAAAAAGCGAGACGTGCGTTAAAAATCTATCGCTAAACGAAGAAAATACACGTTTTTAGTAAAACTTAAGTTATCAATAGTTCGGCCAGCGCCGAGCGGGGAAAATCTCCAAAAATTAAGTTTTTAGAAGGAATTAAAATGTCATATTCTTTGTTTTTAATTCTACAGTTGAAATATGGTCAAAAAATGAAATTAAACACTAAACAACTCAAGCTTCGATTGCAACTGGATTAAGTTATGCGTTCTATATAAGCATTAACTTGAGGGAAAAAACGCATTTTGTTTGAGATATCTTTGTTTCCGCGCATTTTCTTTGATTTTAAATAAACCAACTATTTGTAATGTGTTATATACAATGAGTCATGTTTGATAATGTAAATCAAATGTTTAAACCTTTTAAAAAATGTTATTGAATAACTATTGCTAAAAATTTTATTTTATTTTAGAACATAACCAAATTGTAAGTCAAGTAAATTCTAAAAGTGATTTTCCACTCATTCGTTTTTCTACTGGAACGGGAACAATAATCACGTGACCATGCGTAGAATAAGTTTTAATTTTTCCGATGGAAAACTACGTATGCTCACGTGATTATTATTAACTTACCTATCCCGTTCCTGTAGTGAAACGGATGATTGGAAACTCAACTAAAAACCTACGGTTAAGGTTGCGCATGTAATAATATAATCACCATACCAAAGCTGCCAAAATACCTAAAATTTAAAATCTAAAAAGCTTTAAAATAAAATTTAAAATCTAATTGTAAATTAAGAAATTATTTTCATTAAACAACATGGTTAAACTCAACAAGGTAATTGTTGGAGGTAGTAGGAGGATTATTGTTATAAGTTGTTTTTTTTTTTTTTTTTAATATGTTTGTTTCACTTTTTACAATAAATACAATTTTCATATATATAGCACGAAATGATTAATGGCTAGTGTAAAAAGAAGACATAATTTATGATTTATATATATCATATTATATTGGCGCATATACACAAAGTAGTAGTTAGTAACGCTAAAATGCTTATATTATCTGCAGTAGCAAAAAAAAAAAGAAGGCAGCTGTAGTAGCAAAAATCACGATTATATACTTGTAAAGATAAAAATAAAAGATGAATAATATATATATATATATATATATATATATATATATATATATATATATATATATATATATATATATATATATATATATATACATATATTTATATTAAGAGAGTAATACCATTATTAAACTTTGTTATAGTGGATTGAGATAATAACATTTTTTATTAGAGCTTTACTTTATTTAAAAGAAACATTTAAAATCTAGCATAGTGAGATCCATAAATAAGAACAAAATAAGAACAAAAGTTTTCTTTTTTAAATCGATCAAGATTGGTTTTCTTTTTTTTTGTAATATCTGAAAATAAACTTCATAAATAAACTTCATAAATAAACTTCATAAATAAACTTCATAAATGTGGTCCACGATACTTAATTGAGCATGAACTCAATTTTAAACTATATCTTGGGACAGCAAAGTTGTTGACTGAAAATCTTGTGCTATATTTTTGGCAGATTTCACTAAAATAGGATTCAAATATTTTTGACGATATTTCTAGCTTAGTTCTATACATAAAAACTAACATTTCATGTAGGGGAAGTGGGGGCATAACCGCATGTGGAAGCACAACCGTTTTTTAACATTTTTCTTCAAAAAATGTTATCTAATATGGCAAAAAATATACCACGCGTTAGTAAAACAGTTTCCTTCATTTTGCATATGTCAAAAAGAGTGACTGTTAAGTTTCTGAGAAGTTGTGAATAATAATTTTTATATCGATAAAAATATTATATTTACATCATATTTTTCCTGATCTTCTTTTTGAGAATTAAGCAATATTTAATTTTAGTGTTAAAAATATGTGTTATCAGCATTATTTCATGAAGTGAAAGTCATTTTTGATAATACCATAATCTAATTATTAATCTATGAAACTGAATTCTTTCTAAAAACTCTCTTCTGGGGTAGAACTCTCTTCTGGGGCAGAACTCAAAATGTAAACACAAGGAATGCCTGCACAATATGCAAACATGCAACAAAATCATCAAATCATCTGAGCTGTGAAAATTGTAAAAAAAAATGTACCATGAAAGGTGTAGCCCCATCGATTTTTTTGAGGATGTGGTTATTGAAATAAACTGCTAAAAAAAACACACTTCGTTTTTATTTTCATATAACATTATTCCAAACGTTACGGGGGCGGTTATGCCCCCACTTTCCCTAAATTAATTCTATATATTTAAGGATAGTTTATTTTCTCTAAACCATAAATTAAAGTTTTCCAGTTCAGTATTTATTGTTCCGAACATTGATTTTAAATTACTTTAATTATAAAACAATGTTGTGTCATCAGCATACATTATTGAAGATATTATAGATGATACTTTATGCATATCATTAATGTAAATTAAAAATAATGACTGCCCTAAGATTGAGCCTTGATGGACCCCACACTCAATATCAACATTTGACTCTTTGTTTATTACAAACTGCTTTCTATTACTCAATTTTTTACCCATTTTAACATTAGTCCTTTGAAACCATAATGTTTTAATTTTGATAGCAAGATGCTGTGGTCAACTGTTTCAAATGCCTTTGAAAAGTCTATAAATATTCCCAGTAAATGATCTCCTTTATCAAAAAATTGAAATATTTTATTAGTAAGTTTAATGATAGCATGCTCTGTTAAACATCTTTTTTGAAAACCAAATTGATTTTCATATAAAAGTTTGTTTAACTTCAAGTAATTATAAATTCGATTGTAGATTACTTTTTCATAAACTTTAGAGAACACTGGTAGGAGGAAAATTGGTCTGTAGTTAGACATATTTTTCACAATCTCCATTTTTATAAACAAGTTTGACTTTAGCAACTTTTAACATATCAAAAAATGTTCAACTGTGCTCAAAAGAAGATAATATTAGATGAAATAAGGGTTTTCTAATACATTTAACGACATGTATTGCTACATTGCTAGTAATGTCATCATATCCTCATAACTTATTTTACTTTAGTTCAGTCAGAGCTTTGTTAAATTCTTTACAGGATATTTTTTCATTTGATGTACATGATAGGGGTTTTTCTCCAATAAATTTATCAAAATTCTTATTTGGCATCACTATTTTTGAAGTTAGACCGGGACCAAGATTTACAAAGTGTTTTTTAAGTTCACAGTAAATAACTGATTCATTTGTGTTTTATTTATTATGAAAAAATATTTTTTGAGGCATGCTAAAGGATTTCTTTTTTCTCTATCAGTTTCTTTGTTTATAATCGACCATGTTTTTTTTATGCCTAATTTATTTTTATTTAGCAGATTAGAATAATACATTATTTAAGCTTGTCTGATATTTTTTTTAAAAAACTTTTTATAGGAAAAACCTGTTTATAGGCTAAATGAATATAAAATTTATTAAAATAAATTTTGAAAACTGGTTGAAGAATAAAATTTTTCAAATTGTATTAATTTTTAACTTTTAACGAATATAAATTGTGAAAAGAAATCGGAGATAAGTGGGTTTTACATTTAAACATAAAAAACAAAACATTAAAAATATTATGTTGGTATATATTAAGAATATTCATTTCATTTAAAAGAGACTTAGCATGATAAAAACGATGTTAAAAATGAATAAGTTGTGAAACATGTTTCTGTTAGCAATAAAGTAGTACTAATTTGCATTTGTTAACTATCTTCATCTTGCTTTCCTGATTTATATAATTTACAATCTTTTAAGTCATCTTTCAATCGTTGTCTTGCTTTACAACCTTCATTTTTTCTCTTCCAGTAACTTCCAACACCAATTAGTGGTGGCTTGCAGCCTTGTTGGAAGCGAAGATGTTTATATAAAAAAAAAAAGCCGCACTAGCATAGTTTAGATGGCAATGAATAAAAAAATGGTGTAGCTGAATTAAAGTATGTTTATTTAGTATGCTTTTCATATTTTTAAATAGTATTCCTATACCTTTGGTAATTTTGGATATCATGTTTTTAGGTAATGCTAAATTAAACTCTAATTCCAATTTAAGTCAACATAAGAAAATAAGATAATTACCGACAAGGATACGAGGAGTTGGAAAAGTGCTTTTTTTATTTATGATGATTTTCATCTAGTTTTTGAACTATCATTTGTATAATTATCTTGACGACCGCTGAATGACCGCTGACCGATAAAGTTTTGGTTTTTAGTTTAAAACTAACTGATCTAAAATCTTAAGTCTCAAATTTTAAAATCATTTTTTCTTTTTTTGTTTCTTTCTTGTTTACATTTATATCACTTCATATATAGATTTTTTAAAGAAAAAGTAATAATGTCGTTATAAAATATAACAAATACACGGTTAGCATGGATCCTTATAATGCCTACCTAGCTGTCCCAGAAACGCCACTTATACGGAAAGTTAGCGTAACCATCAAGGTACCCTGTGATGCAAATTTTGAAACCATTTAATTTTGTCCGGGGAAAATAATTTAATTTGAATGTTCAAACTAAGTCAAATTTTGACTTCATAGTGCGCCAATAAAAACACTTGTAGAGTTTGAACCACTCAATATAATTTGATAAAAATTGGCGCAAATGTATCCAATAGTCACACCAAACTCTGGACTAAATTTCAGCCTGATTGGATGACTGGTGTAGGAATCATTGCAGTTTTAGATGAAGTTTTGTCAGTTTTTTGCAACTAATACCTCAAAGCGCTACCGATTATTTTGAAATTCGGTCACTATTTTTAAAATAACGGTTACATAAGTGTTCTACTATGTAATACCAACAACTTTTGTTATAAGTACTTAATCGGTACATGTACAATTTTTATTTCATAGACCAAAATAGTGATTTTCTACTTAAAGCTTGATTTAAATAGTCTTATGCTAATAGTGTCGACACGGCTTTCATAGTGGAGGGGGTCAACCCCTTAATTTCTAAAATGAAATCCATAATTTCTAAAATAATTGCCTATATTTCTAAAACAAAAGTTACTTGCAAAAAAAATTAGAGAAGGATATGATCCCCCAGCCTCCCCGGCGTTGACGGCCATGTATGCTTCGCTTGAATATACCAACATTTCTTAAGGTATAAACTGCTGCCAAAAAAAAAAGCTAAAAAAAAGTGAAAAACTTGGTCAAAGGACTACCAGTTAGTAAAACAAAAAAAAAGTAGATCTCCTAAAACATTTTGTATTGACCTCCTTAAATATATTTACTTTTAAAAAGAAGTGAAAACTATTTAAACCCTATTTTTTACATAGTATTACCATCAAATATCTAATTACATTTTAAGAAATATTTTTTTGATTTTCTCTACCAAAAGATTATTAATAAATAGCTCAATGTACTCTTTTAATACAAATACTCTATAATACTATTTTTAAAGATGGTGAAAATATTCGTTATACGCCGTAAAATATGAATTTCAGCAGCCTAATTTCTAATAACTCAAGTCTTGTTCTTTAAAGATGCTTATTGTTTAGATCAATTATGCAGCGCAACAATCTTTCTTTGTTCTCTGGATGATTATTATTTCGCTTATACCTCGACCAATGTTGATAAAAATCTTGATGAAAAGTTTCGACAATTTGTTCACTATAGGGCCGCATAGGGGATCCTTTGTAACTGATGAAATCCTTGATGTGGTAGAAGACGGCGTGAATTTTGGGTGTTACGCTTGCACCAGTTATCATTAGGTAACACTTTTTGAAATTTTAAATTTTTTCAGCGAAATCCGGCTGAAGGATGTATCCAAAGCAAGCCTTTACAACTAAATTAAAGCTTTTGAATGCTTCAATTATGCAAACACTGTATTGGGAACCATGTTTGTCTCAGCAAGTTGCTGCAGCAAATCCACATTTTTAAGAAGCTTCCTGCATTCATTTCCCTCAAACTGACCCCCGTGGTACGGGCTCAGTTGAATGTGAGGGGCGGCTAGCCACTTAACAGCTTCTATTCAAGCAGTTTTAAGGATCTTGAAAAGATGGTTGACAACTCCTAAGAAGGAGATGCAATCCATCTGTGAAATGGTTTCCAAAATCAAAACATTGACAGGCCCGCAGATCATTAGCTTTTAAATGACATTGCCAAACAGCTTTGCATTAGCAACAACCCCGCCAGATTGCTGAAAAGACTCAAGGCTTGAATTAATTTAGCCCAGTGTTTGCAAGTTTCCAGATTTGGCAAGACAGTTGGATTTGACGTCACACCAGGTGTAAGGGTGCGTACTTGGATGAGTTTAAAGACCACAAATTATATTTGCAACTTTCATATCACAAGTCAAAATTAGTTTAACTTCATTTGCATTAATCAGTGACCAGATTTGTTCCATATTGGAGTGTGTTTCTGGCAAATCTTCTGAAACCCCAACAATAATTTGTCTCTTGACTCCGGTTTCTTTACCAGTCCTTTGAGTGAGAAGTTGTTTTTGGTACGGTAAGCTGGTTTCATCCCTTAACGCAGTATCAACAATGTTTAGGCAAAACTTGAGAAAACCTTTGCCACCATCAATTCCGAGCTTAACAAAATAGCCACCAGAAATTTTGCGGGACTGAATAACATGATTCTTAAGACTTAATAAATCATTGCAGTGAGCAACAACATGAACTGTACAATAATCTGTTTTTTCGTCTTTAAATTCTAAGTCGCTGCAGGTGAAGAAATTGTTGAATTGTTGACCTAGTCTTAGAAAACTCATGTAGAAATTTCTCTCTACTATCTTGCTGCTTGATGTTTTGTTTACAGTTCTAAAAGGTTTCTTTAATCCGTTGTTTGACAGGCACGTATTTAATTGCACATTGACAAGGGCTACAGTGGTCAATTTTGGAGCACTTGATGGTGACTGCGCACTACTTTGACCTAAAACCAAAACATACATATTTTATTGTTACAATAAACTTTGTTTAGTAAGTTTATTGTAACAATAAAATATGTAACTTTCAAATTATTCGTTTTTAAAGAAATTAGCAACTTGTCAAAAGTATACTTTTTGAAATCTATCTAGTGTTATTTCTTAATATTCAAGACTTTATTTCAATATATATGTTTAAATTATTTAAGTATAAGTATTTACCAGGGTTAACTGTAAATGGAGGCCTGCTGGATGCTATAGCCAGATTAGTTCCTTCCGGATGCTATAGATTAGTTCCTTCCGGAGATAATTCTTTATTGGAATTAACTCAAGATGCGATTTGTTCGGATGATTTGGCATCTTTTGCTGCTGAAGATTGAATGTTTTCCATCAACATCATTTAAGAGAATTGGTGGGGCAAACCTTTTCCTAAAGGGCTGAGGCATTAGCTGCAACGCACCTTTGGTTTTTTTTTAATAGTGGTTTGCTCTATAAGAGGATGTTTTTCTTGCAGCTTTAAACGACCAATTCGGCATATTAGGCAACAACACATCGTTCCTCTTGTTTCAGGTCTCACTTGCATTGACTTAAAATCAAATAAAGGAGGGGGTGCAACTTCTTTTCCCTCTTATTTCCTGCGCAAAGTAGTTCTACAAGGTTCGCAGAATCTTTTTGGTACCCGAGTATCACTGATATTGATCTTGGTCTCGTACAGTTGGCATATTCGATCTGCTTGAAAAGTAGTAAGCTGTCTTAAACATTTTTTCAGACAGAGCAAGCACACAAACTTTCGATTTTTATCATAATTCTTTGCTTGATTTGGCATCACGGCAATTCACTAAATTTGACTTCACTAAATCTAACTCTGCCTTTTACAAAATTTGACCTAAATTTATATTTGATAACAATCCACTTAATATAGAAACACATATTATTAATTTAAAACTATTAAAATAAAGAAAATATTTATTTGATTTAATTGAGGTATATTAAATTACAAAGAAATAATTCTTGAATAGTTCTTTCCTTACCAGGAAACAATTGTTTAAACTACTTATTTGTAAGGAAATTACATTATTGATAATTATCACACTTATTAAACTAATGATACTTGTCACACGGGTTGTTTTATTTCAAAACAACCCTTCAACCTAATTAGTTATTCAGTAAGAGGATTTTTTCCTCCGACTGGCCCTCCAAACTTTGTATTGGTCAGATATCTTAGTTAACTTATCTAAATTTTTTAAGTCAATTATCTTTGTCAATATAAAAAATATTTGGTTTTTTCACAGTTGTTCTGTTTTCAGATAAATAAATATTTTTATTTTCTATGTAGGTATCTCTAGAAATCCTTCTTAACCATTTTTTTAGAATTTTTTTGCATTCTGGCAGTAGCTTATACCTTAGGAAATACTGCTATATTCAAGCGAAGCATACATGGCCGTCAAGGAAGCCGTGGCTTGCCCACTTTTTTTTGCGAGGATCTTTTGTTTTAGAAATATAGGCAATTATATTAATTATTAGAAATTATGGATTTTATTTTATAAATTGAGGGGTTGACACCCTCCACTTTGAAGGCTGTGTCCACGCCATTGGCATAACCCAATTCAAATCACGCTTTAAGTAGCAAATCACATTCAAATTAAATTATTTTCCGCGGACAAAATTAAATGATTTCAAAATTTACATCACAGGGTACCTTGTTGATTACGCTAACTTTCCGTATAAGTGGCGTTCTTGGGACAGCTAGGTAGACATTATAAGGATCTGTGCTAACCGTGAATAGTATAAAATTCTAAATATCAAGAACGCGAGACTTGAAGAAGATCGGATGTCACCGAGAACCGCTGAAAAATCTTAAAAACTGCTTTTAACACGTTTAAATAAATACTGATACATGAGAAATAAGCGATAGTTAAAATTAAAGAAAATGAAAAATAAAATTACACTATCAATACGTAAAGATGGAATAAAAAATTACATTATTAAAAATACCTTTAGAAATAAACCATAATAAAAAAAAATTTAACAATATCTTAAAATTAAAAATTTAAAAGTACGAAGATGTTTTATTTATTGAAAATACAATATTTTATACAATATATTCAATCTCAATATATTCAAAGACAATATATTCAGTTTTTTTTTGAAGGAGAGATAACTATAATTTTAAAGAATATTAAATTTTTTAAAAATTATTCTATTCCATAAAAAAGCTCCACGAAACAAAATGCACAATTTTTAAAATTTTGTATGGTAAACAGGTTGAAAAATAGTTTTATTATTTCGTAAGATATATATTTTTTTCTTTTAATAAAAATAAATTTTGAAAAGGTTTGGGTGATCAACTGTTTTTACTCTTTTTTTTAAGAGATTACTTTCTGACATCAGTACTATTTAATATCGGCCATGCCTATAGTAGTATATACATATAAGTTAATTTTTTTGTTTGTTTGTGCGTGTGTGTGCCTTTTATATAGTTTGAGGTTACTTAGTTACTTAGGTTACTTTTATATAGTTTGAGGTTACTTAGTTACTTAGGTTACTTTTATATAGTTTGAGGTTACTTAGTTACTTAGGTTACTTTTATATAGTTTGAGGTGCCTTCGTTACTGTTTTAGCTCACCTGTAATCTACTTTATATGTATGTTTGTGATCAATCTAAACTTCTTGCGCGGTGTTGACTCATCCGTAAGTTGCTTTCAGTATGTTTGTGCTCTGTCTAATACTCTGGTTTACTCACTCGTAAGTAACTTTATGTATGCATGTGTTCTGTTTAAATGTTTGAATGTTCTATTTAAATTTTTAAATCTGTTTTGATGCAGTGTGAGCTCCTTAACTAACTAGACACTCCAACTATTAAACTTACTCTCACTCTTATCTATAGTATTTTGTTGGGTCTAATATTTTTCTTAATGCATTTCCAAAATATCATGCCCAATGCTTTAAGGTGATGTAAATGCAAACTTGTGTTACATTGTTCCCAGCCTAGGGTAATGAATGCTGGATCTTCTTGAATTTTCTCATAGGTTTTTGCTTATGTCTCCTTGATAGTGGCTACGCAACTCTTCCTAGCATATTTAAGTTAAATGAATCAAGCTCTCTTTTAACTTAAATATTCCAAAAGTAAATCAAACTGCTTGACATAAAAAACCATCCCCATCACCTAACTGTTTTAATATATCTTTTACTAATAATTGTGGTCTGCAAAGTACCCTTCCATAAGTTGAATCTTACCTCTTGCAAAATTCACCAGACTTGCTTGCTCTTAGTGAGACTTATATAAATTTTGCTGGATCTTTTTCTGATCTCAATGTTAATAGGTACTATCCGTTGCTTCCAATAAGCACATGCTTGGCTTAGGGGTATAGATCCTAACATGTGTTTAGTTTCTTCTTTTTCCCCCTTAGGTGGTTCTGATCATACAATGATCTCTTTAAATCTTTTATCTCGTACATCATTTTCGGACTTACTCTATCATCGCACTATTTACTACTACACTGAAGTTGACTGGGACACTTCTTTTGATTTTCTTTGTGACAATCCTTGGGCTGATGTTTTTTCCCACTCAGCTGAAAAATCCGTCTCCTACGTAACCTCTCGGATTCAGGCAGGAATTAATGCTTTTATTCCTTTTCGTCGGTTCCAAGTCAAACCTCATTCTACTCGTAGTTTTAATCCTAATGTGCAGCTGCTATACATAATTGTAATTATATTTTTCATCTTTTTCAAAAGAATAACTCTCTTAAGAACAAGCGGCTATTTAATATTGCAAGAAATTAATGTAAAAATGTCCTGCTAGATGCTAAGCTCCATTATTCTCAGTTTACTAAATATCATATCTTATCTAACTTATCTCAGAATTTAAGCTCTAGAGACTTTTGGAAAATCTTTTGTTGTTAACAACAAGGAAAGTCTAACATACCATCTCTCATTCATAGGACTAATCTTATTACTTCTCCCAGGATAAAGCTGAACTATTTGCTACTTTGGACTTTTCTTCTAATTTGGATCTCGAATCTTATGGCCATTCTCTTCCTTCCATTCTAAGTAAACAGGTTAACCCAATGTTTGAACTTCAAATCACTCCTACTTCCGTAGCTAAAGTCATATCTCGATTAAACTCTTCTGCATATTGTGGTCCAAACAACATTCCTGTCATAGTCTTACAAAATTGTTCTCCAGAACTCTCTTCAGTTTTCTCTAAACTATTTAATAAATGCTTGAATGAGTCTTGTTTTCCTGCCTACTGGAAAATCGCTATACTATTATGACCGCTGCTCAAAGAAGCTTTTATCTCTAGTTCCTCAACTAAAATTCGTTCTCGCTTGACTTGTGATTTATCAAAGTCTCATTCTTATACTATATACGTCCCTGCATATTCCAAAAACTTTTATTCGTCTAGCTTTTTTTCCCGCACTTTAACCCTTTCGAATTTTCTTCCATCTTCATGTTTTCCTGACACCTTCAACTTTTTAAATCATCTGTCAACCGATTTCTTGCTCTATAACTCTATTCTTTTTTTCTAGTAACTCCCAACTTAATAGTGGTTGCTTGCCGCCTTGTTAGAAGTAAATCAGTATAAAAAACTTTAAAAATTACAGTTTCAAAATTATTTTTCCTCCTAATATACAGAAGATTTTGTTATAGTAAATTATGAGTTAAGTAAATTTTGAACAGTATTTTTTTTCCTAACTTTTAGTAAATTGCGTTATTAAAAAGATGGTTCAGCAAAATGATATAGTCTCCAATGCAAATTTTACTGTTTGCTGCATAGGATTTGTTCTAAATGGTTTTGGATTGTTTGTTTTACTAAAGTTTCAAAATGGTTATAGTTTAACACAGCGGTACATACTGATCCAACTTTGTTTCATCGATTTATGCTTAAGCGTAGTATATGGATTTTATAATTTAAACTTAGACCACATGATTTTAAATTTGCTTGAGTTAACTGTTAATACAGGATTTTATTATGCAACATTTTGGTTGGTATGCGACAGATACTTACATATAAAATTGAATATAAAATACGTCGTCTTCTGGTCCAAAAAAAAAACTATAATTTCAGCTACGATTGTATGGATTATATCTCTATTGAGTTCAATTTTATTTTATTATAACATTGTGCGTAACAGTGCTCTTAATTATGTCTGCTACGATTTTATTATAATTTGTTTTTCCACCTTTGTTTACACATATGCTTTAATAATTTTTCATAAGCAAAAAACTAACGTTCGATCAAACCAAAAAGGAAAAGGTATACTTAAAGGGTTTGTCATGACAAGTATTTTATTAACAATATTTGTACTTCTGGTTACCACACCTGACGTAATATGGACCTATTATTACTATAGGCCTGTTTCTAAGTTCATTTTTGTATTTGCAAACCTACTTTTTCTTCTATCTTTATGGACTGATGCATTAGTTTATATATTTGCTTCACCCTCAGTTATATTTTTTTTAAAAAATCAAACACAATGTTTGTTTAAAAAAAGAAGAACCATTATAAGAAGTGAGACGTGCGTTATAAATTTATCGATAAACGAAGAAAACACACGTTTTTAGCAAAACTAAGGTTATCTATCGTTCGGTCGGTGTAGCGAAATGAAACACCTCAAAAAATTAATTTCCGATTGAAACATTTTAACTCCCTACTTGGTGTAGTTGTCTCAATTTTAAAATATTATAGCATCTGTATGATGTTTTGCTGATAACGACATATTTCCCTTGAATGATCAGGTTTGTGAAAAGACAAAAACAATTAAAATGATAAGTTTTGCCGTAACATAAAATAAAAATGTTTATAGCATAAAAACCCAGGCTGGAGATTCTTTTCTTTTTTGAAAAAAAATCTTCTTATAATCAAGATTGCTTGTCTAAATTTGAACAAAATTTTAAATAAATACGTTGCTTAGGTAAAGTGATCATCATAGTGTAATAATATGATCAGTTCTGATCGTTTGACAATTTTTTTTAATTATAAGCTTTTTCTTAGTCGGAGTTTTTATATTTTTTTGCAAAAATCAATAGAAATGCTGTGTTTTGACAATTATATTTAGTTAATATGTACTAGAACAGATTAGAGCTAAGATTTATAGTAGATTAACCCTTTCGTGACGACTGATCGCCCGGCGGGTCATGAAAACCGTTTCCATATTACGACTGATCCGTCTAGCGGGTCATCAATATTTCCTAAAGATGTTAGACGTATAACAATAAAGTTTTCACCCCTTTTGGTTTATGTTTAAATAAATGTCTAAAATTACTATAAAACTATTATTTTGACTAAAATGCGTACGATTAGTTAATAACAATTAATAACAATTAATTAATTATAATTATTTATATATAATAATTAACTATTATAATTAACCGCCTATTTAATAAAAAACAAATTTTTTTCAAAGTCTTGCAATTTTCTAAGACGTTAGACTTAATCGGCTGTATTGTTAACTTAATGTTATTAGGGGGCATCCATAAAGTACGTACGCAGTAAAATCATTGATTTAGGACCCCCCTCCCCCTTGTACGTACCTGTACGTTTTTGAAGACCTCCCCCCTCCGCGTACGTCACGGCTGTTTCACTCAATATAAAAGCGAGCCTGACGTCACGAGTTTATCAAAAAAAAAAGTATTTCCGCATAAAAAGTATAAAAATTCATTAACTTTAAAATAATAGTATTTTTTTTCTATAAATGCTTTCATCTTCAAATAAAAAAAATATAAAAGATCTATCTTTCCTTGTTAAATAAACATTTACATTAAACGGAATAAAAATGAAAGCTGTAAAAATATTGTTAATAATTTGGCATCACTTTTCTGATTTTTGCGATTTTTACGCAAAACCTGTCTTAGGCCAACTAAGATTTGATAACATAGCTACATGGTCGATGGTTGAAATTTAGAACAGTTATTAATGAATGTCTGTTCTATCTAGATTTCTACAGACTTTGCAAGTTTTTATATAGAATGTTAGTTTTTAATGCATTTATATTTTTGTTTTTATTCGTTTTGAATAAAAAACATAACATTTTTGAAAAGTCTGTGGATTTAGTAATACTTCAACCTTATATGAATAAGAAAATCAAAAAATTATTTTCTGTACCTCTAGCTATGTTATCAAATATGTTTTCAAACTTTGCATGTTTAGCGACATTTTTTTTAGTTTTTTTTGCATAAATTCTTGTTTACATTTTGAAGCGGTGACGCAAACTCTGATCGTTACGTCCCCAACGATTATCGGATGCATTTTAAGAAAACAAACAAAACAAACGAGACACATTTTATAGAATAAATAACAAAGTTTCGCGGATTAATTTCTCTTGGATATTTGACTAATTTCAGGTAAGTTGATTAATCCGATTTGATCTAGTGCATCTATTTGTCAATATTATTCTATTTAAGTTGTTTGTATTATAATTTTATTACTATATCAGTAAAGATTATAAAGCAAAGTTTCGTGGATTATTTCCTCGTGGATATTCGACTAATCTCAGATAAGTTGCTTAATTCTTTTATTTTTAGTGTATTTATTTGTAAATATTATTTTATTTAATTTCTTTTATTATATTATTATTATAATATCATTATCATTATTTATGCGATGTATGCAACTGAGAGGGAAATTTTGAAACTGTACATCGGTTGGGAAGATGGTTGGGAAAATGAGTATAACTTTAATTTTGTAAAGCGAGTAATTGACACTAGTAAGATCACTAACAATGTGATTTCAATTTTATTAACAGTTTTTCATCCAAAAGCGTTGTTTACTTTTTTAAGTTTTCTTTTGCCAATTGAGTTTAATATGCCTAATATTGATGGGTTAAATAAAATGTGCCGAAAAATAAAACAAAGAAAAAAAGATTCTAAAAAGTATTTTGAAGCTTCAAAAAACGAAGCATTTTTTAAAATGCAACTGTCTCCAGCTCCACAAACAAAAAAACAAAAAAAATCAGCAGATGCAGATAATTTTTATATTTTAAATAGGAATAAGGAACTAAGTAGTCAAGTTGAACAATTAATTTCTAAAGAAAAAAATAATGTGGAGCAAATAGATAATTTAAAAATACAGGTATCAAAGTTGGAAACTGAAGTTATATATTTAAATTCTAAAAACAAGGCTCTCAACGCACATTGTAACTCATTAAGTTCTCAATTAGAGACTATGAGTATTAGGCTAAAACAGGAGGAGCAGTTCCAACTTTAAAAAAAAAAATAATAAAAAACAGCACACCGTAAATTTGCATCTGCTCGTGCCAAAAATGTAAGATTGCTAAAAAAATTTAAATTTGAAAAAAAAAATGCAAAAATCAGTGATATAAACAAGAACAGTTGCCAAGTTTGCAAATATTTTGCTAGCAGTGATAAGGATTTAGTTGTCGTTGATTCTTATTTAGACTATGACAACATTGGTTCCTCTGAATTATTCTGTGGGTTTAAATTAAGTAATCCACAGACTATATCAGTTAAAAAGCCAATAGTTGGTAAGAAATATACTTACATTACGTTAGGAGATGGTAAATCTTATTCTAAGTTAGGTAGGCATGCTGCAGCTAGACGATCTAAACTTGCTTTTATATTCCTTTGATTATTAGCTTATTCAGATTTGGAAAGTGATTTGTCTATGTTGTTTTGTGATTCTGTGTCTTGTGAAAAGTCTATGTTTCATTGTGTTGCAAATAAGTTGGGTTTAGTTAGGCAGTTAAGTGTTTCTGATGCTGTAGAGCTGCAGAGCCAATTAAGGATGCCCACGGCTGAATTCCGTAGGCTAAGACGTATTCTGTGTAATCTTGGTGCAAGGATTCTCCCATCTGAGCCCAAGATAAGACAAGAACAAGAAATGCGGACAATGCATGTTAGTAAAGAACATGTTACTGTAAAGTCCATGTTGCTTTATCCATCTGCGAATGAAGCACCTTGTTTAGTACCTGTATTGATGGTCAAGAATTTGATAACTTATATTGAAGAGGTTTTCAATAGTCTGCACGTTCGTGACCACTTCAATTCTGATGTCGGTTTTTGCGAAGAGGTATGGCTCCTTTTTGCTGGGGATAAGGGTGGGAAGTATATGAAATTCCATTTTGAAGTTGTCAATTCTAAATCATCAGGGTCTGTATATGATGTTCATTTATTTTGTATGTATCAGGGTTCAGACTGTCGTGAGAATATTGCCTTAGTTCTCGGGCATTATGCCAACGACATTAAAAGAATTCAGTCGTCAGATTTTAAGCTAAAAGGCAAAATAGTCAGGTTGTTCTTAGGTGGAGATTTTCATTTTATCGATGATGTTCTGGGACACCAGGGTTCAGCTGCTAGCTTTCCTAGTTCTACAGACCTAGTTAAGTTGAATTCTCTAAGAAACCATGCTTCTATGCCTCACACACCTGCTAATTGTAACATCTTAAGGAGGACAATACAATCTTTGGAAAGTGCTTACAATGAGAACTTGTGTGAAGATAGACAAGGTGGAAACCTAAGAGCTCTAGGTAAGTTTCATAATTCAATTATTGCTCCTGCGATTTTCCCCATAATAACTTTAGATAATGTAGTGCCACCTGTTTTGCATATTATGTTAAGAGTTGTGTTAAAACTTTATAAGTTATTGTTGAAGGAGTGTAAGACTTTGGATTGTCAAGCTGTTTCGTCTTTGTCGCATAATGAGAATGTGAGAACGAATGAATTGTGGGCTGCTAAAAGCTTTGAATGTTCTAAAACAGCAGACTCTTTACGTTTATTAGGAAATCAATTTGTAGACGTTGCAAACCTACAGACTCGTTGGTTAGCTTTTGATAAAAATATTTCTGAATTGGAATGCATATCTCTAAACTCCTCCAATAAAAAAAAAACCTGTAAACAGCAAGAAAAGTGTGCTAGTATCAGGTGTTTAATTACTAAATATGATTGTAACATTGATTGGGTGCAGTGTGGTACGTGCCAAAAATTGTTTCATCAATTTTGTGAAATTATTGGTGGTTCGGAAAAGAATGTATTGTGTGATATAGAGAAGTATGAGTGTTTAGCATGTCAGGGTAAAGATTTAGAATGTCTTGACCTTTATATTTCTGAAAAAATTTCTTTTATACGCGCACAGCGCGAAGTTTTAGATGTTGAGTATATTCGATTGCAGATAGAGTGTGAAGACCTAGAAAAAATATCTATAAGTAGCATGGGGACTCATGAGAGGTCTCTTTATAAGGCCCTTGAAGATATGAAAGTTGAGCGACAAGCTTACCATGGTAATGTATTTGTAGGTAATCATTGTAAAATAGTATTAAGAAACCACTATAAACTTTGTAGTGTTATTGATGATGAAGCAATTAAAAATAGATTTGTTTGTGTGTTTAGTGTTTTTAATAACTTGCAACCTATTCTTTTTAAGTGAAAATTTCTTTCTGATGCCGAAATTTTTGAGCTTCATCAATATATAAATTTATTTGCTATTGAGTTTCATGCTTGCTTTCCAAAAGAAAGTTTCACGCGAAAAATGCATGAACTCATTTTCAATGTGCCACTATTTGTAAAATTGCATAAAACTATTGGGTTGCTGAGTGAAGAGGAGGGAGAGTGTTTGCATAATAGCATAAATAAGGAATTAAGGCAGTTGCATTCAGTTAGAAATCAGGAGCAAAAGCTGCATCTTGTTTTAAAACGCTTTGAATTGCACAGCAAAGCTGATAGGAAGCTTCAAGCCTCTAAGGTGAGAAAGTGTGTTGTGTGTTCAGAGCGTGGGAAAATTCATTTTATAGACAAGGTCTTTGTCTTGTTTGTGGTCATCAAATTTAGTTTAAATGTTTGAAAAGTTAAAAAAAAAAATTAAACTTTTTACATCTAAGATAAATTATATAAGATCCTTAATTTACAAATAAGAGAATTCTATTCTGTTTTAATGCCTGTAATGTTTGTTCAAAATAATAATAATTTTTTATTACAATGATTTTATATATTAGGTAGATGCCCATTCTGTTCCTATTTTCAAAAGTTTATTATATCTATGCAATGCCTTTGCTCAGGTTAAAGAATGGAATAAAAGTCTAGCATCAAATGTATAGCTAACTATTTTAATTTGTGATCAGAGCAACTGGTGTGTTTGTTGGATATGATTTTGTATGTTTATGTAGTTAATTCAAAAAACGTTTTATCCTTTGTTATGTAATATGTGACATTTTTTATATATATTAGATCTCCGTTCAATTTTTATCATCAAAAGTTAGTTCTACCTTCGCAGGACCTCTGCTCTACATACCTCCTCTCTGGTTAAAGAATGGAATATAAGTCTCATTTATCAAGTTGGTGTAAAAATTTAGCTTAATAAATTAAGAAGTTGTAAACTTTATTATCACAATTGCCAAGTTGACCAAATGTTCTTCTGGTTTTAAATGAATTATGCATGAATCTAGTATCAACTGGGTGTTCAAAGATAGTTTACTGCTTGAAGAATTTATCAATGGACCAACTAATTATAAAACAGTTTTCAATGAAAATAAAAACGAATTATCAAAAGATTTAAATCAGCTATTTGTGTATATTTAAACACTTAATTTTTTGTGAAAAGAGATTATTGATACAAGTACCATAAAATAATTCTACTACCAAAAGCTAGGTTAATTCAAAACCTTTAACTCAATTTTGGTCATGAATTATTTTATTAGAATTGATGAGTTTTTATTTATTAATTACCTAACACCATATTATTAGAACTTTATTTTGTAATGTAATGATTTTATCAGCGTTCCAAAATAATTTTCTAAATCAAGAACTTCTATATTAAAAAAAGTACTCATTTAACAACTAATCCCCCCTTATAACGACGTTTTTCATAATTTTGTGAAAAATGTGGTTTGCTTTCACAATTCGATTAAGGCTGTTTTAGTTAACCTTAAATAATTAAGTAAGGTTTTTTTTGTTTTCATTATTGTCAAACAATAAGTGTATTTGATAATAACTATTAGGAATATATTTTTCTAATTTTTTTTTGATAAAAAGTAACATCAAATTACAAAAATTTAGCCAAATTCAATATATGTCATATTTATTCTAAACTAAAAGAAGTTTTTCTACTAATGCATTAAATGTCATAAAGTAAAACATTTTATTGATGTCTTAATTGTTTTTACAAAACAAAATTACCTCTTATATTTCAAAAGTTATAAAAGTTTTAGTAACACCCCTTTAGTCAATATTTTCAAAAATTAACAAGAAGCCGTTAAGCTCGGTTTGAAACAGCCGTGACGTACGCATTATTTTTTTTTTTTTTAAATTAACTCGATTTTTTTTTTCTCTCATTATTTATAAAGAATTAAAAAAAAAATTGTAATTCTGTTACACACGTGAAATTCAATGTTTTTTTTTTTTCTAAATAAAATCATGTTTAGAATAGTCAAACCGCGTACATTCTCATTGTCTTTAACACCCCCTCCACCCTTGTACGCGTTCGTACGCTTTTGGGAAACCCCACTCCCCATACCTGCGTACGTACTTTATGGATGGCCCCTTAAAGAGAATTTCCAACGGAAGAGAATTCCCAACAAAAATATAAAAAAGTTGTTTGTTTAAAATTATATAGTGTCAAAATGAAGGTCACTTAACAAAAGGTAAATAGTTAGCAAAAAACAGCAAATTGGCCTAAGAAATATTTAATGCTAAAGTATCTCAGTTAATATTAGTTGTTGACGGAACTTACTGTTATATTCAAAAGAGCAGCAACAATATTTTTAACGAAAAACATTCAGCGTACAGAAAAAAAAAACATTTGGCTAAACCTTTTTTATTTTCGATATCAAATAGAAAAATTGTAGATGTATTTGGACTTCATGAGGCAACAAAATATGCTTCAATTAAGAATGATATACTTTTAGGCGACCAAAATCTTAGAAAATTGCTACATCCTGGTGACATTATATTACTTGATAGAGGTTTTCAAGGCTGTCTTGATAACTTAAGAAATACTTACGATTTGGAGCCAAAAATGCCTGCATGCGTAGAAAAAGGTCAAAAACAATTGACAACATTACAAGCTAATCAATCTATAATGGTTACCAAGTGTTGTTGGGTAATCGAAGTCACAATTTTATTTATAAAAACATCGTTTAGAGCCTCAGATAAAGTGCACAGTAAATGTTTTTACACTCACCGACTACAGTATTGCAGCATCCCTTATTAATAGATTTTCAAGCGCTTTTACTCAGGATGACAAACAAATTATTATAAGAAAACATAAAAGTAAAGCTTCTTTTAGAGAATAGTTTGGAAAAGCAAAAACTGAAAAACTAAACAAAAAGAGTTTGTTTGTAAAGATCTGCTTCAATCTTTACAAACGCTTGTACTTGATTTTCCGAAATTGCTTAAAGAAACAATAAAAAATAACATAACTTTAGGCTCATATCAACTTAGATAATGCTTAAGCTAAATTTCTGAACATTTTAATAAAGATAAATATGAATTAGCTTTATTTGAAAGTGTGAAATTGGCTTTAAGTGAAATTTCAATTGATAGGGAAATCGAAAGTTCTTTCTCTTATTATCAGAACTCGTCATTCTGGTTCTACAAAGTATAAAGTTTATGCGCAATATTTACCTAACACAAATGATGAAACTGGAATCGAAGGGTGGTACTGTACTATTCCGGCATGAAAATATTAGGTTACTGCGCACATATTGCTAGTGTAATTAATTATTTAGTATGTGAAAACAAATTGAAACTTTGGAAGATGAAATTTACGAGTCAAAAAAATTAAAAAAGATTTTTAAAAAGAAGCCTAAAATTAATTTAGTTTCTTCTTCTGAGTCATTTGATGATCATTCAAGCGTAGATGAAAATAAATCTATTCAGAATACAAAGAGATCACTGTCTAGTACGCAAGATGTGGTCAATCCTAAGAAATTAAAAGTTAATATAAAACAAAGTGAAAACTCGTGGTTTTTTAGTAAAATTCCAAAATGGGGAGGAAAGCTTATAAAATCAAATTATAAAAAGTCGGTGAAACTATTAAACTCATTCGCAACTGATTATTTATTACTCGCATTTTAGACTTCAAGCAAGCTTTCAAAGAACATATTGATTAATTTAAAATAATCTGATCTCAAAGAAAAAATTGCTTCTATAATAGGGTTTATTGATTTCAATGCTTGGGATAAAGCAAAAGTGTTTGGCTCTCAGACCTTTGCAAGCTTCGTGTTTTTCAAGACAAAAATGCAAATCTCTATATCTCTACATTTGGAACTGAAATGGAATATTTCATTAATTTTATTACACCAATTCAGTCTTTTGAGCCAGAAGTAGTTTGCAATAATCAAATGTGCATGCGAAGTTCAACTAGAAGAACTATTAATGATCTCTACTTTTCAAAAGTAGGTGAAGAACTAGTCTTGACCTTTTTTCTTCTAAAAAAGTGTTTTTTACTGTTCACATCAACTTTCGTTTTGCAATAATTTTAATGGTGTTCCTTATTTATTTTTTTATTGAGTTGGGTATTCGAAATAAGTTAAATGTCCATCAACTACTGAATGAAATATCTTCCGGAGAAGGTAAAATGTACAAGTTTGTTTGCACTACCTATTGCAAAAGACAGCATTTTCGAAGTATTTTTAATTTAAAATCAAAGCTCTATTTAGTGGATGATTTATGCCCACAGAAACATGATTTGGATACCCTGATCATCATATTTCTACTTGCGTTTATTATTTAGTGTGAACGATAAATTAGGTTACATGAATCGCATCTATCTTGGTGTCTTCTAAATTGTTTTTTGTGAAGTTTTTAATTTGAAAACAATTGTGCATAATATGTAAACATAGTTAAAGATACTAGATACTATGTAAATATTGTTAAAAATGTACTATACTTCATAGATTATTTCATACTTTTATTACTTAATTCGATGCTAGAAACTTAAAAAAAACCCGCTAGGAAGCCATTTGAAACCACACTTAGCAAAACTAAAATATCTACTCTCACCCCTCATGTGTGCATAACTTTTTTGGTCTCTAATATTTATTAGGGGTTTCCAAACAATAAATTATTAACAGAAGTTGCACACACGAGGGGTAGTAAAGGGGCAAAAGCAAACACCATTGGTGGTATACCTCTTTACAAACTTAAGATGTTTAGTAAACCGAAATCTTATTAGCTGTAAAATTGAACGGATTATACTTCAAATTGCATGTTAATTCTATTTCTAGATCGTTTGCAATTCAATATTGAAGTTTGTGTATAAAATATCTTACAAAAAAATTTCAGATATGAACAAGATTTTAGATATTTTACTTAATAGTACTGATGCAGAAAATGATGAAGATCCTGATTGTAATGAAGTTAGTGACTCTGAGAGCATTATACAATATGAAGAAGAAGATTTTGTAGACTTTGTTTCAGAGAATATTGAAAATTTGGAAAAAATAGAAGGACAAAATTTACTAATATCTTATAAAGACATTAATGTCAGTGCTAATATAGAAACTGATAGCAGCAGTGTTATAGAAACTGATATTGAGTCAAAAATTGAAATTGAACGCTTTTCTTATTCGTCTTTGCAACCTAGCAGAAACGTCTTAAAATTCTTGATGGAAGACACACACATACAGTGGATAGACGTTGAGGTTGTTCTGCTCAATTCGTTCCTGACCAACCCATAATCCAAAACAGTAGAGTTACATCCACTTGTACATCTACTAGAAGCTAACAGGTTCCTGTTTATACTTGTGGTGATAAGCTTGTTGTGGCAACCATGTTAGCCCTCAAGGTAGCCAAGCGCGTCAAAAAGTCAGTTTTGCCAACTGACCTGATTTACAACTGGCCTGGGAACATGTTGAATTTGACTACAAAGAGAATAAAATAAACCATTTAAGTTTATATTATCTCAAGGTTTAAATGGTAGAGTAAAATTAGAAAAAACTCTTGACTTTTTTGTTTTTTACCTGACAATAATACTATTTTTGAATCAATTGTAAGTGAAACTAATTATTATACAAGAGATTTTTAGAGAGATTATCCAGACAAAACAACAAATTCTTATATAAAGAATTGGAATTTTATATCAGTTGTTGAGTTGAAAACCTTTTTAGGGCTAGTGATGTTGATGGGTATTGTTCACAAGCCTAATTTAAATATGTATTTAAATATGTAATATGTAAATGATCTTTATTGGACACCGATATTCTCCAAAACTATGAATCAAGATCGATTTAAAATCATTCTCAAGTTTAACAACAAAAATGACCCTAACAATGATCCTAATAATCCTGCTCGAGACCAACTGCGTAAGGTTAGACCTTTCTTGAATATGGTCAGAGATTGTTGCAGAAAGCTGTATAGTCCGGGACAGTATTTAAGTGTCGACGAGTCCCTGGTGTTATTCAAAGGTAGACTCTATTTTAGCCAGTACATAAAAAACAAAAGAGCACGGTTTGGTATCAAGTTATTTGAATTAACAACATCAAATGGTATTAACCTAGATTTTTTAGTATACTGTGGTCCTAGAATTTATAAATATGGCACTCTTGAGGGAATGCCACCTAATGAACGCATACCATTAGAATCGATGACTCCTTTTTTAAACAAGGGGCATATACTTTTCACAAACAATTATTACGCAAGCCCCTACCTTGCTACTTATATGTTGTCTAAAAAGACTTATCTTTATAGAACTATCCGTGTTAACCATAAGTTCTATTGCAAGGATATTGTGAATGAGAAAGTTGAAAAATGAACTGCTTGTTTTTACAAAACTATATAATTATATTGTGCTGCGAAAAATAAATCTGATAAAAAACAAAAAGTTGTATATACGTTATCAACTTTTTACAACCCAGTGATAGTTAATTCTGGAAAGTCTGACAGAGACGGTAATGTAATCATGACGCCATCGGTAATATAGGCCTAAAACGTGTTGGTATTGACCGGGTAGATCAGCAAAACATATAAGTGGTACAAGAAAGAAGTGTTAAGATTAATTTTGCAGTGCTCTTTGAATTCATATAAAATTTACAGTCATTGTACTGGCAGCTCTTTATCGTACTTAGATTTTTTAGTCAGCAATATTAAGTTAGTTCTTGCATTAACCCCAGAGACACCCCAAAACTTAGGGTGGTAATTGGAGAAGATGTTAATCACCTTACTGGTAGACACTTCCATTCAAATATAACAAACTCCGCAGATAAAATTGAAAGAAATCGTCATAAAAGATGTCGTGTTTGTTGTGCAAGTAGTAAAAAGAATGATAAAGGATATTCACTAAAAACTGTTTAAAATTTGTCGATATTTGTCCATTACATCCAGGACTGCACCCTGATAATTGTTTTGAACTTTATTACACAAAAAAAGACTATTATTTGCAGTGAAAATCATTCATTAATGTTTTTGAAGTGATGCTTAAAAAACTATTTTGAGAAAATTAGCTGTTTTATTATATCTTTAGAATATTTTGACTTTTGGTTCTTTATACTAAAACTTAAATATCTTTGCACTAAGTTATTAGATCAGTCTAATTTTTTTTTTGTTTGATCACAAATGTATGTGTTTATATTTGGCAATTAAAAAACTGGTATTTAACTGTAATTTTTTATTTGTAATCTAAAGTTAAAGTCAAAATAAATGTTTTCTAAACTTTTGCAAATGTCACAGTCTTGGTCACGTGACCTAGGGAAAATTAATTTTCAAATTCAAAAATATAGTCCTCATTAGACCAATTTTGACTAGTACTTTATATTTTATAGTCATTTAACTAATCATGGTCAAAACTTGATATTTCGTGCTTAGACATATAGCCGATTTTCGTTCAGTCCGGGAAAGGTTAAGGCACTACCTCAAAAAATTTTATTAAAATTAAGTTGATGCTGTTGAGAAGAATTGATTGAAAGACTTAAAAATGGTGTTCTATAGATTTGCAATTAGGGGTAATAAAATTATGTTTTGAAAATTATTTAAAAAAACGAAAAAAGTTTTTTTAAACGTTATAAAAACTTGAAGCAAAAATAAATTACAGCATCTAATGCTCTTGTTTAGACATAATTCAGTGACAAAATCATGCCTAATTCTATATAAAAGAATTGAATAATTTTTAAATTGCCTTTAACTACACCGAGTAATTAGTATATTCCAAAACAAAATAACTTCAGGAGTTAAAATACTTAAAAAATAAGAGAAAAAGGACTAACCAGGGGCTTAAATATTTTAAACTCCCTCCGAAATAAATTAACCCCTTTAAAAGGCGTTTTTTATAGTTTAGTTTATTACGAAACCTATGACATTGCCTGTCTCGACTACAAAAATGTGTAAGTATTTTATTTTATTTTTTTCTTGTTTGTTTCATTAACGTTGATTAAATTTCTTTTATAAATTTTGTATTTTAACGAGCCTGTGATTGGTTGTGGAAAAAAAGGACATGAAAATATTAACACTATTTTATCTGTAAACTTCAGTGAACCTTTCAGTTTTTCTAATAATAATAAAATGATAATGTTTAAGACATTTTTTTATATAATATTATTTAATTACAAATTTCTGATTAGAAAAACAGACACTGTTTCAGTTACCTTCTCCTATCATCTTAAGATTGTTTCGATAGAGAATTCCATGCTGATTAAGAAACGTATAATAACTCGGTTTGTACCGGAAATTGTGACTATTTAGGTCATTCCAGTTCCGGCCGGAATTCCAATATCTCAGGCCGGAATACCGAAACTTATTTTTTACCTAATTTTAAAGACTTGTGTCACAGACTGTCTAAAAGAATCATAGTTCTACAGGGCAATTAAAAACTTTTCGTAAACCTAGGTAAAAAGTTTAAAGTTAACAAATACAATGTAATTTTATATCCAGTAATTTTTGAAAGGATTACTAAAATTTTAGGAATATTGTGGTGCAAAAAGAGTTTGTATCAAGTTTTGGGCAACAAACTAGCCCTTTTTACATTAAAACTGTTACTTTTTTTTACTACTTATTTCTGGTTATAACCCTCTCTTAACTCTATAACTCCGAAACACGAACCTTGACTAACAAGGCCGCTGCGCAGAGAAACGAGTTGAGCGTGGTACTACCAGGGACGTGGTGAGGATCGAACTCGGAACCTCTCGCTTATGAAGCAAGCGCTCAACCACTACACCACTATCGCCACTGAGAAAAGTCTCATTTTAAATTTTATTAAAATTTAAAATAAATAAAAAGTGTAGGATGCCTAATACAGTAAATATTTCAATTTTAATCTAAATGAAAAAATAGAAAGCAAAGAAATAATTTATGATATAAATATTATGCAGGTTAAAACTTTCAATAAATGAAAATTATAAGAAACAAATAACAACAGCATATTAGATTTAAATGACACAAGTACCAAGTTAATGATATAGGTTATATGTATATATATATATATATATATATATATATATATATATATATATATATATATATATATATATATATATATATATATATATATATATATATATATATATATATATATATATATATATATATATATATATATATATATATATATATATATATATATATATATATATATATATATATATATATATATATATATATATATATATATATATATATATATATATATATATATATACTTTTGATCTTGTTAAAAATATTTTTTTTGAGGATTTTTGGCAAAATGTAAAGATGTTCCACTTGCAAAGAAGTGAAACTGATGTAAATGAAACTTTTTTATGCTAGTCCATTTAAAAAATACCTATTTAAACAAAATAAAATACTAAATGGGTGTTTGTTATGAAAAAATGTTATATTATTTTAGCAATAATAAATTACTGTGAAACTAAAAACTTACTGTGAAACTGTTGTTTTTATTAAATTTTAAAACAAAACTAGACGTTTTTAAATAGGTTTTGCTTTTACAAAAACCGCATTCAAAGTTACCCCATTTGCGGGGTAACTTTGAATGACTATTTAAATTAATATTATACAAAATACTTTTATTTAAATATTAATTTGGATTTGAATTATGTAAGAGTCAATCTTAGCCCCTATATTCACTTTGTCAAATATTGTCAATAGTGAAGGAAGAGCAAGTAAAAATATCTAAAAAACGTTCAAAGTAAACCTGTTTTACGGTAAGCATTTTTTAATGTGTTTTGAGTTCATAAATTATGTTAAAATCTTCATTTTTAGATATAAGGCAAATAAGTAAAAAATGTTCTAAAAGCATCCCTTTTTGTAGCTATTTTTTGACAATTAGTCTTGATTTTTTTAAATCCAAGCTTTCCTAATTCCTCTTAACTCTTTTCTTCTTTTTTTTTTTTCTGTGGTTGTCCTTTTTTTCACCATACTCTGTAATCGGTCTTTTTTTACTGGTCTTTTTTTAATGAACTGGTTATCGTATTGTTCCCGAAGCCTAGATTTAAATGTTTAAATACACGATAAATACCAGATGTATCTTCATTAAAAGAAAGATTTTCAAAGTTCACTCTCATTTCAAGAACATCTGTCTTTACATAAACATTTTTAGAACATCGGGACCAGATGATATTATTTATTTCTTCATTACAACTTTGAGTTTGCCCATGAAGACAGTTTTTCAATAAATTGTCGTTACTTAATTCATCAAAGTCTTTCTTGATAGTTTCATAAATCCATTCAGGCAAATTTAATTTAATAGAATAGTTTTCATCTGCATCTTCATTTTTACTTTTTTTCCACTTGTACCAGCTATCTGGATAACTTGCTTTGCTTTCCATGCTTCAAAACCTGCAGAACCTTTATTGTTTTTACTGCAGAATCTTTATTATTTCAAGCTCTACATTATTTACTCAGTACTTGTATATCTAAACATTTTTCTCCACATATGGCTGTAACAACGTAATTTAATGAAAAGTGGCCTCATGTTTGCCAAGAACCATCGATAGCAACTTGGACCCCAGTGTAAAGTATTTCTTTTGACTCTTTCTTAGCATTAAGAGCAGCCTCGTTCATTGATTCTTCTGAAGCGACTTTGTAAGCTTCTTTAAAGGTTTTACTTATACTGTCAAAAGCGTTTACAGTTAAACATGTTCATAAGTCGTGAAAAATTAACCATTGGTTGGTGTTCTTTTCCAATTTCACGGAGTCCAATTACCATTTTCAAGTTAACATCAAGCATGTTTTTACCTTTTTTATCATTTTTAATCTTATTTGAAGTAAAATTAATGTATGTAAAAGAACATTGAGCATTTGTACATGTTAAGATAAATTTAAGGGAGAAACCCATTCTGCTAAAATAATCATTTGTGATGTTAACTTTAATTTTACACTCAGGACATGCACTAACCAAATCAAATAACTGTTTGATAAAAATAAAATTAACAAGAACAAAATAATCGTTTACGTTGGCATTATCTTCGACATCAAATTTAACTTTTTAGCAATGATACATGAAACACTTTCAGACAAGTTACCAGTTACATTCGTATCTTTAATACATTTGGTGTGCTTATTACCACTAAATTTTCTGTTTATAGATCTTGAAATATTCCTATAATTACCCATTATAAATTTAATTTATAAACCTAAAAATATTTCAAGTAAACGTTGC
Source organism: Hydra vulgaris (assembly GCF_022113875.1). NCBI lineage: Eukaryota > Metazoa > Cnidaria > Hydrozoa > Anthoathecata > Hydridae > Hydra > Hydra vulgaris. The sequence continues at coordinate 29,446,669 of NC_061170.1, read as the reverse complement.
ATTAACACAACTTGTGTAAATATAATGGTTTTGTCATAAGAAGTAAGTAATCAAATGATCGTGAAGTGATGTTATTTTAATAAGTAAAACGGTTTTATTCTTAAAACTGAACATAGTTAGCCTCTAAATTAAATCTTTTATTATTTCAGAACATGAAAACATATCAAAACTGTGGTCAAACAAAAGTTTTCATACTGCTTTTTTCGTTGCTATAGGCGTTGCGAAGAAAGCTACTTTATATCATATTTTCAAAATGCAAAATAGTAGCTTAAAATATTGAAATTATTAAAAAATATTTATACCATCATTTTTAACAATGTTAAAATTCTCAAAAAATCATATGTTTCAATTTTTTTAATTTTTTTTTTGATTTACACCTATTTATTGTGAAGTCACCATTACAGCTTTTAAAAGCTTTCATATCAGGTTTTAAAACTTCCTATTTTAAATTACAAAGCCGCCGTTTTAACTTACCGTTTGAATAATTATGCTAGAAACATTTTAACACTCTTTAACCTATTTTTGGCTCATTATTTGTTTTCACTCCAGCTTTTCTAACATACCTTTTTGAATAAATGTGAGTGCAATACTTTTTTTGATTAGTCTGTTCCAGTGGGAATGGTAATTAAAATGGCGTTTTTTAATCGTTTAATAAACGTTAAAAAACATCTTTTTTGTGTCCTATGTTACAAAACAACCATCGATTTCAAAATTTAGCTTAAAACAAAGTTTGCAAAAAAATACTATATTTTCAAAAATAATAGGTTAGCAATTAATTATATAGCCCATAGGATTACGGATAATACAAAGCCTCAAGATGTAGGAACTTTGCAAGGAAATTTTCTACATGTAATAAAATTACTTTCCAACTATGACGCTATTTTAGCCAGTTTATTAGTGAAACTAAAAGGCAGTACTAATCACTTGAGTCTGGACATTTAAAAAGAACTAATTAATTTGTTTGCTGATGAAATTAATATCCATATTAAAAGGAAATTAGAAGATTAACCAATTAATCATTAGATTTTAATCTATTCGATAACTATAAACACAAGTGCCTATCACCAACCTAATGTGCCTTGCAAATTACCAATCATTTATTGATTTTGATAAAAGTATAAATCAAGATTAAAAACTGCCTCAACGACAAACAATATCATATGTAGACTGCACGGGTAAAACCACAGATGTCATATTTTTCTCATTTTGAGAAAAATAAAATTTAGTGTTTAGTGACATTAGATATCTTTTTATTAATAATTTATTTAATTAAAAGTATATTTTTCTGACGTTTCAGTACTTATATAACATAAAAACGCAGTTTTTTGTGCGAAATACAAGTATTATTTATTCACAATGTTCTTTTAAAAACAAGACACTTAATTTGGACAACTATAGTTTTTCCGTTGTAAACTCATCAATTCATAAATTACGTTAGCTTTTAACCTTTTAGAGCACTTATTTTTTTAAAGGTAGATGGTAACACATTGCAGTTTACAACTACAACGTACTAAGTGTGTGATGGGATAATAAAGCCACCGCCCCCCGCCCTCCCCCCCTCCATCCCCCCACTTTCTTCTTTTAATAAAAAAAATTCGAACAAAATATTATATGAAAGTTTTTTTTAACTTTATACAATATAGCATTTCAACCTTATCTCTTCCCCAACTTCATCTATTTACCACAGATAATTCCATGCTGTCTGTGTTCCATCACTTTATATCAAGTTTGCATAAACTATACAAAATCCAATTGTGAACACAACCTTAATAAAAATGTTTTGTTTTTAATTTCAAAGAAAATTAAAATAAATTTAAAAAAAAAGATAAAATAAGATCAAATAAAGTCTTACTTTTTCCATTCAGAAAATGTTTTGCTTAAGTAACTCTTTAAGTTTTTAACAAAAAAAGGCAATAGAGCTATGTATGCTTGTTTCATTTTATCAGGCACTTCGATTATATATCAAAAAATATGGGATGTAACACACATAAAATTAAATATTTCCAATTTTCCATAAAATTAAACTTTAACTTTTAATATTTCATAACCTTTAATATGGTTTTGAAACTCTGCAAATTTCAGAAATTTTTCTTGGATTATGTTTATATACAATATTAAATTGTTATGGTTTTTTGTGAGATCGTCTAGTGTTTCTGGAAGAAAATTTTGATTTGCAATGACCAATGTTTCTCTCACATTTTTTAGAGGTGTGATGTCTATACATAATGTGACAGAGTTCTAATTGGTAATGAAACAGTAATGCTGTCAAGTTTTTCAGTTTTATAAACTAGATAACAAAATCAAATTGAAACTTTTCATTTTGTATTTTGTCTAGCAAATTGTCAAGGATATCAAATTGATTTGCAGTTTATGTAAACTGCAAATCAATTTGACACTTGAGACAATTGATAATTTAAATTTATGCAGCATAAAACATACAACATCAGATCATCTGTTTCCAACAGTTTCATCATTGCAATAAAAATATAGTTTTTGGATTGAAAGTATATTAGTTAAAACAAGTATTGCCTGGAAAATTCTACATATTGGTTTCAAACGTTTAGGCATTTTTTTTTATTTTTGAAATTTAAACAAATTACTTCACAATTAAAAAGATCAGAATCAGAATAATATTGAATCCTGTTTCTACTTTTTTTAGGATACAAAAAGTACACCTTATGAGTTAAAAAAAGTTGAAATAATTCAAGAGAAAAATTTTGTCGTATATATATGTATATATATATATATATATATATATATATATATATATATATATATATATATATATATATATATATATATATATATATATATATATATATATATATATATATATATATATATATATATATATATATATATATATATATATATATATATATTTGTTGTTTTTAGTATGAAAAAATAAAGATAAATGTACAAAAAGCTATGATCAATTTATCTTATAGTTTACTCACACATGATATTTGGAATGATTTTATGTTTATTCATTTAGAATGATTTTATGTTTATTCAGTATCACTTTTTTGTTTTCGAGGTGCTCTGTTATGCTTTTATTACCTCAATAACAAAACTTTTATTACCTCAATAATACCTCTGTTATTGCTTTTATTACCTCAATAACAACAATGAAATTAAAAAATTTTTATAGTAAACATTTTCCAAGATTTTTTTAAAAATGTTTTCCAACTTTATAAAATAAAAACGTTTGAGTGAGAAGGTGGGAAGGGCACTTGCTCCCTCTTGTGTCATCAGATCATTTGTTTCCAACAGTTTCATCATTGCAATAAAAATATAGTTTTTGGATTGAAAGTATATTAGTTAAAACAAGTATTGCCTTGCTCCCTCTTGTGTCGTCGGCCCTGGAAAATGTTTTCAAATACGACATTCAAACATCATTGTTACTATACAAATGCTGAAAGAAAAAAAAAAACAGCTTGAAAACAATTTTAAACAGAAGCTCACCAGGACTATACAAGCGCTGAAAGTTTTCAAGCTGTAGCTTGTCTAAAATGTAGGGATAAATTAATCGCAAGATTAATTAAACTTTGTAATGGAACAAAATATTTTGTTAAGTTTTACATATGAGAATATAAATAGTAAACCTCCATTTCTGTTAAGCCAATGGCAATAAACAACGGAAAGTCGCAAATAAACCGAAGTCGAAGTGATAAATATAAAAATATATAAACACTGGCATAGAGACAGATTGCGGAGGGATTGTTTTCTTTCCCCCGAAACTAAAAGTTTCAATTTTTTCTTTTTAAATTTTAGCTGCGTTAGGTCTCTTTAATTTCTGTTTCATATATATATATATATATATATATATATATATATATATATATATATATATATATATATATATATATATATATATATATATATATATATATATATATATATATGTATACATGTATATATATATATATATATATATATATATATATACATATATATATATATATATATATATATATATATATATATATATATATATATATATATATATATATATATATACATATATATATATATATATATATATATATATATATATATATATATATATATATATATATATATATATATATATATATATATATATATATATATATATATATATATATATATATATATATATATATATATATTGCTTTAAACTAAAAATTTATCACAGAATCTTAACTTGTCGTCGTAAAAAAAAAATAAAGAGGAAATTGAGGTTATTTCAACTTCTCTTAATGTTGGTATAGATTTTTACTCTTAGCAACGGCCTATTTCGTATAAATTCGTATAATATGCAATGTTTTAGTTCGTCTGTTAACCGTTATCTTGCTCTATAAATTTTATCTCTTCTCTTCCAGTAACATCCTACTCTAATACTGGTTGCCTGAATCCTTTTTGTAAGTGAAAGTTTTTTTTTTTTTTAAAAGGCTACGACCTGTTGTTCTTGATTTATATTCAATAAAATTTAATACATATATAATCCAGAAATGGAAGGCTTACCGTAGGTAGCATAAGTGATTCGACATAACCGTGAATGTGTTGCAATAAATTTAATGGTGTCATTATCTGGTACATTATACTAAAAACAATTTTAAACTTTAAATTATTATATTATGCTATATTGTAGTAGATATTGAAACCTATTTCATAAATTTTATTTTCTACCCAGCAAACACAAAACGTTCGAAGAACGTTGCGAACGTTCGAGCACGTTCTATGAACGTTCATTGAACGTTCTTTAACGTTAGCAACGTTCGTTGAACGTTTTGTGTTTGCTGGGTATATATAAAGATATAGTCAAAAAATGACAGATTTGAAAATAAATATATTTTAAGAAAACATATGTAATTTATATTTGAAATTTAAGACGCATTTTTATTGCTTTAAATTATTATTTAGGAGAAAAATGCATTTGCCATGTAATATTTGGTACTCAAGGAATTACTAGCTAGATGGTTCTAATAGATGCAGTTCAAAGTATTCCAAACTTATAAAAGATTACAAAATCACAAATCCTTACTCAAAAAAAACGAGTAATGATACAAGAGAAAGAAATACATTTATATATATCCCCTCCAGACACTACTTGGTAGCGCAGCTTTTCCATCAAATCAACAAGGCCCCGACGGGCATTTTTTTTTAAAAGTTACGTTCTAAATTGTTTTAAACGTCTTTTAAACGTCTTTTAAACATTAATGTTTAAAAGACGTTTAAAAGACATTTAAAATACATTTAGAACGTAACTTTTAAAAATAAATGCCCGTAGGGGCGCTTCATGAACATTATGCAAACGCAAAAGAAAATTTGTTTAGTCAATATCAAACAATTAATAGGGAGGTTTTTATGTTATCTCTTTTAAGTATGTGAGAAAAGTGGGCCGCACCAGTGTCGATATGAAAAATTGAAACAAAGGGCGGTATTAGTAATAAAAGCTTAAACGTTGTATTTGAATTCAAAAAAATAAGTCAGCAAAAAGTAATGATATGCAAAAAGCAACTACAAGAATAACCCAAGTCAATAACTCCATTGAAAGGTCAAGATGTGCTAAAACTTGTAGAGTCTGTTAACAACTTAAAGGATAAAAAGCACAGGAGAAAGAAGACAAAGAATAAAAAAAGAGAATAGAAACTGAGTTGTTCTATAGATGCAAAGAAAGATGCGTTTCAGAAAAATGTATTTGTAAAGCTTAGACAATGTCCTATGTGTTTATGATGCTATATGTTTGTATCAAACAAGTGAAAAACAATTAATTTTCTAATAAGGACCCTATTAACAACTTCATTCTAGACTTTAGTTTACGATCTTAAACTAAACATTTTTCGTTTTATATTTAATATTAGTCAATTTTGGTTCTCAAATTTTTTTAAATTCTAAGACATCTTTTGTGACAAAATTAAAAAAATTTTTGAATCTCTGCACTATATCTTTTTTCTAAAAGTTATATGGGTTGCTTATATTTTGGAAATCCAAACTTTTGTTTAATTTTGGTTAACAATTGTTATCAGCAATACAATTTTATTGTCTTTTTAAGGGCATTATACCTGTAACAATTTCCCAAAAATTCTCACATCTAAGGTGGCATTGTTTGCTGATGATACTACTATTTATTCTCGTCTTGAAAAAAAGTCAACACTTTCTGATTGTTTGGTAGGGGCATTTTAGCATGAAAAGGATCTTACTTCTGCAACAGCAAGGGGCTGGTAAACTTTAACTCAGATAAAATTCAATTTTTTTAACTAATTGTTATTGCAATAATTTACTTCTTATATTTATGAACGGTAATGTATTCGATGAGTCATCTACCCTTCATCTTCTAGGATTAACTCTTAGTTCCAACCTTTCCTGAATACCATGTATCAAGTTCATTGAAAAAATAGTCTGCTACGGTTTCAATTCTTTTTTGTGCCTGCAGCTTTCTTACTCTGGATTCAATTCTTTATCTCTATAAATCTCAAATCCGTCCTTGTCTGGAATACTGTTGCCATATCTGGGGTGGATCTTCCAATTATGCTTTTCTCTTTTAGGTGCAAAAATGAATTGTAAACATAGTTAGATCTGCTTTTGCAGCGAACTTCCAATCATTATCAAATTGTCGTAATGTTGCTTCTCTTTCTCTTTTCTATAAATACTATAATAGTCACTGCTCTAAAGACCTTGTCTCTTGTCTCTTGTCTCTTGTCTAAAGTCTCTTGTGCCATTAAAGTTCAATCTTGTGTTACTCGTCATTCAATTTAGTCTCATTATTTTACTGTTACTGTTCCTAAGTGCTCCAAAAATTTTTATTTGTTAAGTTTTTATCCTTGAACATCAGTCCTTTTAAATTCGCTTCCTTCCTCTTATTTTCATCATTCGTATAATTAGCATTCTTTTAGTTCGTTTGTTAACCGTTATTTTGCTCTATAAATTTCATTTTTTCTCTTCCAGTAACTTCTAATCTAATCTAGTTAACTTAAAATCTAATACTAGTTGCTCGCAGCCTTTTTGTATGTGAAAGTTTTTTTAAAAAAAAAGGCTATGACCTGTTGTTAAAAATAATAAAATTAATAAAATTCAATACATATATAATCCAGAAATGGAAGGCTTACCTTAGTTAACAAAACAAATATAAAATAAAGTGCTGAGTCCTATAGCTTACTTTCTCGTTGGTGAACTTCGTTAAGTGACTTAGACGAGTATTAAATGTCTAATTTATGAATAGAAAAGCCAAGTCATTATCTTTAAAAAGTAGAAACAGCTTCAAAAAGGTATTTTAGTAACTATAATTAGTATATTTAAACAAACCGTTTGAATATACTGTAAAGGGAGAACAGGGTGAAATGGGACATGGGGTGAGATGGGACATGGAAATATCTCAGCAGAAAATTTAATAAAGCAAAGTTTTTTTGTATCTGTGATAAGTTTACAATAATTACTTAATATGCTTGTGTTTTTTTAGTTTCAGAAGTATCTTTTTTTTTTTAAATTATTTGTGAGTAAAGATCTAACAAGTTTCCTGTATTTTAAAGACATCATTAATATTTAATATTTATGTGTTATTTGCGTGTATTTTTATGTTTATAGTTTTTAATTATTCACTAATGTCTAATTTAATTACTGAAAAAAAAGATTAGCATGTGGTAAAGAGAACTAAGTAAACTACATAAAATTAAGGTTGTTTTTTTTCAGATGCCAAGAAAGTACAAAAGAGTGAAAAATTGGTTAAAACCTGATGCTCATACAATAAAATCCGCTGTTATTGCTGCCGCTGTGATGACTGTCGATGTGATGGCTGTTGCTGTGATGGCTGTCGGAGCTCATCGCTACAAGCAGCTGCACAAGATTATAAAATTTGAAAATCAAGTTTATAGCAGAAAATAAAGGTTAACAAATACACTTCTTACTACAACTTATATTTTGATGAACAACACAAATATATTTTTTATAAATTACGAGAAGATGAACTTTCAATATATCTTCGTCAAGCATCTAATATGCGTTATGGACTTGATGTTAGAGAAAAAAAGCAACTTGTATATACAATTAAAAATTACATTAAAATGTCAGAAATGATTGGATACATTAAAATGTTTAATGTATCCAATCAGACAGACCCTGCAACTGAGTTTTACAATTTAAGTAATATATCTGATTGGCAAACAAAAACAATCGTTACACCACCATTAATTGTATCTAATGTTATTAATGACAAGAAACAGCAAACCAACACTTCTGCCTACCATTGGACAGCAGAAGAAATAAGACTATTTCCAAAAGTGGGTGAGATAGGGGCAAAGAGAAAAAGTACAAAGAAAATGTTTTATGTCTCTGGTATTGACTGACACAACAACAAAAAATGAACTATTTAAAGGTTTATGAGGATGTAAAAAAAAAGGGAAAGATAAAGATAAGGAAAAGCAAAAAAGTTACCCCCTTAAACATCAACGTAACTTTGACTCAATTTAAACATCAAGCGACCTTTCAGAACGATATCTTATTTTGCTTAAATATAAATATATTTTCTGTATTGGTATGTATATATAAGTAGTAGAATAGACAGAATAAAACAATGCTCAAATTTATTTGTTTTTAACTTTCCTATTTTACTCCAACCGTTTTCCCATTTCACCCTAATACGGGTCGATATGGGACAAACAGTGTCACATTAAAAAACCAATACTTTGAACCTAATTCAATGGTTAAGTATTGCATTTCGCAATAATTTTCCAAGTCAGTTCAGTGGACTATAATTTTAACCCAACTTGTATGGTTTCTGTGGATAATAAAAAGCAAATATATAGACAAAAATATATAGACAAACCAAATATTTTTTGCAAATTTGTTGCAAAACAAAGCTGCAATGAAAATATATGGTCCAAAAAAAATAAAGCTGCAATGAAAATATATGGTTCCAAAAAAATATGTGATGAAAAATATTTTGCAAAAAAATATATAGACAAACCAAATATTTTTTGTCCTATCTCACCTCATTCTCCCCTACTTTATGTAAGTAACGTTCTGTAAGTGTAAACAAAATTTTGATTTTTTCAGATTAAAATGTTTTCCATTAATAATTTAAACTTTTCATACATATGTTGGTGGATATCATGAAAAACTGTGTGTCTCTCATTTATATTAATTTATTTATTGCATGTTTAAAAACAAGAAAACTTTGTGATTTGTCTTTCGAAGTTGGTAAACATCTAATACGAGATATGTCTTGTATTAGATGATGTCTAATAATCTATACATTTATATAACGTATCACAAGGCATAACCAAATATTGTTATAACATATTACAAGGTATCAAATTTTTATATCAGATTATTATAGGTTATAATAATCTGATATAAGGTATCAGTATGTTATAAACCTTAATGTTTAAGTTAAGGCTACCTAAGTAAAGCCATGATATATAAAATACCCAAGCAAGTAATGAGAGTTTCAAAATAGGTATTACAGATGTAATGACTTTCAAAATTGGTGCTGCAATTGTTGTGACTTGCAAAGCTTTATATCAAAAAAAAATGTTCGAGTATTTTTTTTTTTTGATGATAAGATAGTTTTATTTCTGAAAATCAATTTGTATTTTGATCTCAATTTTCATAATAGTTAATATATTTTTTTAAAAACGGGCTTTATTTATATTATTTCAAAATATATCATATAACCTTCATGAAAAAGAGCATATTCTCTTTATTTTTATTTGTTATTTAGGTGCCCCAACAAGTCCTAACGGTCTTATCACAGAGCACCGCGGAAGTGCAGTTAACCAGGTAGTTTACTCCTCCGCCTTCCTTACTGTAACGCGAAATATGCCCAAAGCTCGTTTCGAACTGGATCTTCTGCTTATAAAGCAAGCGCTCTAACCACTGCGCCACAACCGCAGTATTTCAAAATATAAAAATAAGATATTTTTAATATTTATGATAAATATTATCTGCTATAAAAATACCAATAGATAACACCGTTCTTAATGTTATTCTTTTTGTTTATTTTGAATAAATTAAGGTGTAGATATATGGTAGTTCTATTGTTTTAAGGTTAAGTTATTATGTTGGTTTATGATTACGTTATTATATTGGTTTAAAGTTAAGTTAAGCTCAAGGTTAGCAACTTAATCCACAACAAAATATCTAAAGCTTAACCGTTCAATTAGCGAAATACAGTGACGTAGATTTATGAATTAAAATTTATAAATTTGTAATTAGTGTAAATAATTGTACTATATATAGGGTTGAAAATTTCCGGAAATTTTCCGGAAATTTTCCGGGAAAATTTGCTTAAAATTTCCGGAAATTTTGAATTTTTTTTTTTTTTTAATTTTTAATTTACTACTATGTATTAAAGAAATTGCAAAGAATTAAGCATCAAATCTCTTAAAAATGAGATAACTGTTATTTTTTTTTTTGCTTAAATACATAAAAACTAAAAACCACAAGACGTTTCGGAGAAAATTTAAATTTTAAGTTTATTTAAAATTTCTAAGTCGTTTAAAATCTAATAAAAAAAGAAATTTATTAAAAACATGCTACCTCTATAGGCACAACATCTTTTTTTATATATATACATCTTTCTTTAAGTATTTAATAGGGTTGGAATTTTTTTACAAAAGCTTATTAATACCTGTAGTATATACACAAAAACTGCATAAAATTGAATGCTGACAAAACCGAGTTCATACTTACCGGAAAAAAGCAAATTAAAAACCGCACAATATCGAACAAATAAAACTTCACGATAAATTAAGTCATCTAGGCTTTATATGGGACACCTTTCCTAAAATCCGGGCAGTAATCCAAACTTTAATTCAATCTGGAATCCGTTTTGTTCACCCAAATTCCTTTGTCCAGATATGTAAAACTTTGGTTGTTCCACTACCTTATGGTCTAAGCTTTGTGAACATAAAAAATATTAATGCAAAAGCTTGATATAGTTGGAAGAAACGCACTGAATTCACTCCTTAACGTTTTAAAACATTGCATAAATTTTATTCATCCCTTATTTTTTTATTGAGTATGTATCAATAATTACACAACAAAACAAGCTAAACTTATTTATTCACCTGAAGAGCAATAAAATGACATTTAATATTGTAAAGTAGCAGCTGAAAAACAAAACAGCTTCAGAACCTTTTTTAGGTAGTGTCAAAGGTTTGTGCAATAGTCATGAACTAAATCTAGAGAAAATAATGCAAAGTAAAAAAAAAAATCATTGACTTAATAGATGTAATTCCTGAAACGGATCTTCAAGCTCTAAAATGAGCAGTTGAGTTCTGGAACTCAAAGGAACAAAAAAACAATCTTCAAGGACATTCTTGAAAACAAAAATTCCTAGATGATCATGTTTGAATGAAAATCTTGATAAAAAAAAAGAAAAAACTTTAAGATTTTTCATTTATCCTGAACTAAACTTTAAATTAGCTTACTTGTATAGTGGGTTTTTAACTAATAAATAAAAATAAAAAAATAATTTTATATATATATTTTATTTAAACTCCCCAACTAGACTATTATAAAAAAATAGCATGTTTTTGCAAACGTTAATGCTTAGCCATTTTCATGGTATGTGAAAGTCAATGCTATCTTCACTTGATTACTCACTATCGTATTCGTTATCATCATAATCATCATCATCATCATCATCATTATCGATTGATCAGCAGCTGTGATTTTTTTGGCTTTTTTCATCAATGTTTTTTGTTTTTAAACATGAATATTTTATCTTTTTAGAATTACGTTTAGCCAATTTATTCTGCATTTTCAAATTATAAGCAATAAATAAAAGCTATGATGCTCTTGTATCGGTTAGGCGATTTCTTACTTTAGATTTTTGCAATGAAAACTCTTTGTTTGCACGCTCAACAGATGCAATGCTGCAGTTACAAGACAATAATATTAATGCAATTCTATTCAATAATGTTGTTGGTGCATATGCTTTCCACCATGTGACTGGATTACAATCTTCATTAAACTTCCAAATATAGCTGCAATTATCCTGGCTAAATATTCCACTACGAGCTTTGAAACTCATTAATTCATTCAATATTATATCAGTGGCTAGTGTTTCATTTTCAGCTGTTCTGAATACATGCTGCTCAGCTAAAAGCATTTCTGAATGATTTAACTTTTGACCAACAAATCTTGGATCAAGTAAATTTGCTGCAAAGTGTATCGGTCTTACAACAAAGTCTTCACGCTTTTTAATGCAAGTAATGATATCCTCTTTTTGATGTAAAGTCAAAAGTGTTGAGTTTTGCAACACATCAGATATCTCAGTTATTACGTAAAAAAAGACTTGTGGAACAATAGATACTGACGCTGCATCACTCTCTAATTCCAAAATGGCTTCTGATATAGGTTTCAGAAGTTTGAAAATTAAATCCGTCTTTTTCCAAAAGGTTTCATTCAATACTAATTCCTTTAAGTCAATTCCTTTTTTATTATTATGTTTGTCAAGATACTTTTATGCTTTTTCATCAGTTACTGCCAGTCGCAATGAATCACGGAGTAGAATATTGCGTTGTAACATATAAAATTGTGATGACCATCTTGTTACTACAGGAAGAATTAAAATAAAACTTTTATTCAAGGAGTGTAGGCTACAACGCTCAACAATACTTTTTAGACTGTGCTTACTTTTAAAAAACTTAACTAGTTGTTTATTTCGCTTCAGTGTTTCCGAAATTATTTTGTTCTTATTTGCAAGATCACAAGCTAATAAATTTAGGCCATGAGAAAAACAGCCATATGCTGACATCCAATCATATTTATTTTCGATTAATTTCCAAACTGCTACCATGTTAGCTGCATTGTCAGTGCAAAAAGCTTTTATTTTTCTTTTGTTTGATATAACATTTTTATCTTCAATAATCTCAACAATTTGATTGAATATGTATTGTCCAGTGTGGGAGTTTTCTTTTGGATGAATAATTCTGATGTATATTGGAGTTGGAGTAGCTAACATAATCTGTATATGTGAATTATTACTTATACAAGACCAATCATCTGTCATCAGAACAAAAGTTTCTGACTGGGATATTAAATCTTTTATGAATTTATTTACTTGGTTATATACTGTGCCTAAAAGATTATGACTCAGGGCATAACGATTGGGAGGTGACCAACCTGGTCGAATCTTTTTAAAAAAATTAGTCCAGAATGGATTTTCCGACATTCTGAAAGGGCTGGCTGTTGCATAAATTGGTCTTGCATATTGTATATTTATTTCATCACACTCTTTTGTTGAAACTTTATCAAAAAAATATGATATTGATTTTTGATTGCTAGTATATATAGAAGTTGAACAGAAAGCCTTTTTTTCTTCTAAAATATTTGATAAAGAACATTCTTGTAAATCAGAATGTAATTCGTTATTAGCCACATTCATTGTGGAACTGGTTCCTGACTTTCTCTTAAAGATGGCATAATTGTTGTCACAGCAATCAATAAAACAATCATTTTCTATTATTAAATCTGACACACCTGCATTATTTGTTGTATTTGTGTTGAGTTCAATTAAAGATTTAACTAATAATATTCTGTTTTTTGTTTTAGGAGCAAAACTTTGTTTCATAACATCTGTTGCAAACTTTTTTTTTACAGCTTTTGGAGATTTAGTACAATCTGTAACTAAATGGTGTAGAGTTTTGTGTGCAAAATTTTGCATTGCAATATGTGCAAATAAATGCTGTTTTCCCATATTGACATTTTTTTTTTTTTAAAGTGACCATTCCAGACTTGATCTAATTCTCTAGGCATAATTGTTGCTAAAAAAATTTTTACAGTACAAAAATAAATGAGAATAATTTAAAATGTATACTTAGTTTAGAAAAGCAGTTCATACCGACTGCAAATCTAATAAATAATTTATATTCAACACTAATTTATTATTATCATTATAGCTATAGTACTAATATACCTATAAAGTATTTTTGTAATGTTTTTATTGTTATTATTTCAAAAAGAGTAAAAAACTTATTTAATTATATAACATATATAATGGCAAGTTATTTGTTGTTTCTCTTGTATCACCTATTCTTTGGTTTAGGTTGACAGCTTTATATAAATCATTAAAAAATGTCAAAAAGGAATGTTTGTGTAGCAATCATTTCAGATACTATAAAGTTATGCATCTATAATGTTATAAAGTTTTAATACTACTTAAAATACTATAAAGTTATACACCAAAAAATTAATAATATTGCAATTTTACCAATTCATAATATTGTATAAAATAAATAAGTAAATAAGTTATTTACTTATCTATTTTATTTAAAAAAGCTGTTAGTATTTTAATTAATAATCATATTTTTATAATCATCATCATCATCATCATCATCATCATCATCATCATCACCATTGTTATAATAATTGTTGTTGTTGTAATTATTATTTTACCATTATTACCATTAGATTTACTTTAGAACTACTTACTAATATTATTAGTGAATACCTAGGTATTTATTTCTGAAATTTATTAGTTTATTTATATAAACCTTCTTTATTAAAACAGTAAAATTATGGTAAACATATAAAAATAATCAGAGAAGCCCTGAAATTTTTTTTTTTAACAAGTATTTGAAAATTTCCAAAATTTCCGGATATTTTCCCGACTTTAAAATTTCCGGGAAATTTTCAACCCTAATTATATATAAACTATTATTGTGTTACGTCAGAAAGAACTTTGCGGCTGCGTCTTATATTTTATTGTATTTAACGTTTTTAATGTTTAATATATCCTCGGGGGTATTTGCAAATGTATTAATATACTGGGTAAAGATATTCATGAAGACACAGAGAGAAAAAACAAATATAGACTTATTATTTTATGAAAATTGAACACCAATGATAAATTGGTAGAACAAGGTGTTGTACTTGACGACTTACATTTCTGCAAGAAGTTTAAAACAACAATCCAATATTGGCTTGTAGCCAATATTGACTCAAACTAATTTGAAATAATTTTCATAGCAGCACGTTCTAAGAAGAATTTGTTTTTTTTATTTATTAATTAGATTACTAATATTTCAATTTTTTAATATTTCATAATTTTTTTAAATTATTTTTGGAGATTGCTGCTTTTTAATGCTGGTTTTTTACCAAATTTTAAGTTGTAAAAATATTTCACATATAGATTTTAAATTTTTCAATGACTAATTTTTATTCAGGAGTATAATTAGAATTGGAGTGTCCATTTTTTCTAATAATTTTTCCGCAAATATGATATTATGTTATCAATGTGAAAGAATAATCTCGAGATAATATTAAAAAATTGTAGTGAATAAGGCATATAGACTTACTATGACCTCATACGCTTGTTTTTTTTATATATTAAGTTTAGCGCAAAACGTCTGTACCCATAGAAACCACTCTCAAAAAATTTTTGATACTGATTGGTCTATTAAAATTTTATAAACTATTTTTACATGGTTTCCACTTTGGTTTGGTTTCCACAGATTTTTAGACAAAAATTAACGCCATGACTGTTTTTGGGCATTAAACTATTTACTACCATGATAAATATCATAATAATCTATCTACAAACATTGCAAGATTTTCGACAATATATCAACATATAATTTGGATTTTTCTTGCATTCTCCGGATGCAGCCCAGGTAGTGCACTTCAGCTCATTATCGACACAACCTACCAAAAGACGAAAAAGTATAACATAAATGATTATGTAACTTTAATCCTATAAATAATTATTAATAAATGACGTAAATGATAATGCAATTAAATAAATTTTTGCCAAAGCTCGGTCACTTAAGCTTTAAACATTCATTTCTCTATCATGAATAAATGTTTTATCAAATTTTTTTCTGAATTATACAGACTAATATAACATTAATTTATATTGCAAAAATAAAACATCAATAAAAACTAGCATTCAATATTTTGTTTCAAATAAAGAACAACTAGATAACCGAACGTTCAATACGATTTCATAAGTTCGATCACTATATACATTCCAATCAATACATAGTAATATTACACATTTAATATCATTTAACACATTTAACAATAACACATCACAGTATCGCAAATTTAATATCCGAATAACACATCGCAATAACTTATCGCAATATCACAAACTTAACATAAAAAGTTGTGAAAATAGCTTTCTAATGTAATTCATTTTTTAAAAATGTTTTTTTTTTTATTAATAACAGATAAAAAAAACTTATTAGAAAGCAAAAATCAAAAATTATTTTTAACAAACAAATTTATTTAGTTGACTTTTAAATATACTAATATCAAATTTGATCATTCTGAGATACATTGATACATTCATTTATACATTCAGAGTTCGCTTATTTGAAATTTTAACAGTATGCATGATTTTGCGATACAGTGGTGAAAATAGAAATAACCTCACCATTATTTTTGTTTTAATTTAACCAAAAAGGCAGTGAAACAATTTTTAAATCTACTTTATTTCTTATTACCTTCTACTACAATTAGAAAATTTAGAAATTGGCATGTCAAGTGGTATATTTGAATTCCTAATGAATTCAAATATACCACTTGACATACTAGTCACAAAATTTTGGCTGGTTTCTGAAGATATTTCATTCTAAGCTTCTCTGATACGAGTTTTTAGCTCTAATGCGGATTCAAATTGCTTACCGTTTTTATAAACCTTTCTAGAAAGTACTCCCCATAGATTTTTAATTGGGTTTAGATCTAGACTACATGCGAGCAACTTCATTACGTGAATATTTTTTTTTCTAAAACAAGCTTTTGTAAGCTTTAAACTATGGATAACAGCATTGTCTTGTTACAAATATAAATTTTCACCCATCAATTCTTCACTGTGTTTAATCAAAGTAATTTCTAGTAAGTCAATGTAGTCGTGTGAATTCATTTTTATTGAAAGTGGAAGTGAAGCCAGTGGAAGTTTTCCAGCAAAGTAAAAAGCCCCCTAAATGATAACAGTTCCACTGTTAAAGTTACAACTCATCCGAGTTTCTCCTTTTTTCAAAGATAGTACCAGTAATATTGATTATCTTCAAGACCATTTAAATTTAACTGTTTTTCATCATAAAGGGAACATGATGCCACTCTTTCTGCCAAATGTGTTTTTTTACAAATTGTAATCTAGCTTTTTTATGAAATACAGTAAGTTTTGGTTTTGGTTTACGCTTTTTCCAAACTACGTTTGGATCTTCGTGTAAGATTTGTCGCACCCGTTGAACAACTACAGGTAATTGTAAATCAACACAAATTCGAGATGTAGTCATGTGCTGAGCAGTTGCACGACGTATAATCTCGTTTAGTACGATTATCTTATACGACGTATAAGCTCGTTTAGTACGATTATCAATTTTAAGTTTGCCACCACTTCCTTTATAAGCTCCATAATTAACGCCTATCTTGAAACACTTTTGGAAATCTTTTAATTTCCTTTTCAATTTCTTGATTAGATAAGTCTGTATCTTGTGGGCTTATATTACAGCTATTTTTTTCATCAGTTAAACGTTAATTTCGTTAAACAATTCTTAAGCACGAAATGTCAAAAAATATTATTGCAGAAAAAAAAGTTCGTAAAAATTGAAATATGCATGCATTATTTCACATTTATTTTTAAATTATGAAACTACATGTCGACCGAACATAGGCAATTTGAGGGTATTGTTTATTCAATTTTATTCGAAAAAAGTTTATTAAAATAACAACATTGCCAGGTTTTGCTATAAATGACCAACTATGTGTGCAAATTATCACGTTCTACTAGTTGGTTATAAGGCTTTTCAGCATTTAGTTATAAATATGGGAGCAAGTGAAAATATTAGATAAAAACTTATGAAATCTACATAGTTTTAGAACCACAAAGAAAAAAGTTTGACATACTTGCACAAACATTGCATGACTTTTTACACGTTCTTAACATATAATCTGGATTGCTTTTGCATTCACCTGACGAAGCCCAAGTAGCACAATTAAGATCGTTATCTTCGCAGCTACCTTTAAAAATTTAATGTCAAACATGAAAAAATAAACATGAAAAAAATTGTCGATCAAATTGAAATTTTTTATTTTTTAATTTCAAGTAAAAATGTTGTAAATGTTATAAAGAATTATAACATAGCAACAAGAAATTTATTTTGTTTTAATATATATAAACAAGCAGTAATAGTAAAATAAAAGCGGTAATAAAAATATTATCAAAAATTTGGAAAAAGTGTTTATCAATGAAATAAAATAAACGTTATCAACAATATTAGGTTCAATAAAAATTTATAAATTTTTTAACTTAAAATAAAATACCAGGGCAGGAATTGCAAGATTTTCGACAATATTTTGACATCCATTCAGGATTGTTTTTGCATTCTCCTTTTGAAGCCCACGTTGCGCAATTAGTATCAAAATCACTACATGGTTCTGCATAAAAATAATAAAATTATAAATTATTTTAACATTTTATTAAAACTCCTTTAAAAATAAAACTTTTAGTAATGAAATTTAAAATTTAAACAATACCGGCACAAGCTTGACATGATTTTCGACAGTTTTTCAACATCCAAACAGGATTTTTTTTGCATTCTCCAGTAATAGCCCACTCATCGCAATTTACATCCTGGTCTTCGCATTCACCTATATAAAAATATATTGCAATATTCATGTCTACAACTTGTAAAACTATTTTCTTTTATAAACAATATTACCGGCACAAGATTTGCAACATGATCGTAACATCCCTTGAGAATAGTTGGGATCAGTACAATACCCTTTTTTAGCCCAATCAGGACACTCCTTGTCAAGATCAACTCCAACAGTGCATTGTGGTAAGGCTGATGTAGGTATCGGTTTAGCTGTTGTCAAACCTAAATTTACATTTTTAAAATTGCTCTAACATGTTTTTTTTAGAGCTATTAAAATGCTGTTTAACATATGTAATGTGCATAATTCCACAAAATACATGGTCCAATTTTTTATCACATAATGTAATTTTTTAATGCATTTAATGCTGACTTTTAAATAGAATTTCGCTAGATTTGTCAAATTCAACTCGACTAACTATACTTTATTTACTTTAAATATTTAATATTTTATGTTATTAGTGCCTCCATTTAATTTCTAAAAGTTTTTCTGACTTATTTAAATTAAGTGTACAGATACATGCTTTTAAAACCTAATATTCACAACACACATATTCTATGAGGTTTTATAGCACAAACATAAGGTCAACAGGCAACAGTTAGTCTACTTAACTTTAAATTTATTCCTTAGTTTCTATATTTCAAACTTTTATTTAAACTTTATGTAATATTATGTTACAATATTTACTTGCACATGATTTGCAGCATAGCCGATTCACATTTTGCCAAAAGTTTCCAGCTGTGCAATAGCCTGATTTAGCCCATTGTGCGCAATCGCTATGGATATCGGTTCCTGGACTGCAACGTGGTAGTGGTGTGGGACTAGGGGTAGATGTACCTAAAAACTACTACGCTACATCAGAAACAAAATTTAAAAACTTAACATACTGTATTAACTGTTATATGTACAATTATTGCATAAATATTGTTAGAAAAAGTTTTAATATTACCTGGACAAGGGTACATTTTATTTAACTGAATTATGTCCCCTTCGCTAAAACCGTTTCTTTGACCAATCACTCTTTGCTTGCTTTTATCTTTTGTGACAATTGTCACCTGACCTCCTCCAAATGCAGTTTGATCATAATGCATCATAGAATCATAGTCATAAAGTGTTCCCAAACTGTCAATTGTATTAAGAGAATGTTTGTTAAAGTTATACTGCATATCACTTTGAATGTTTCTCCAAATTATAGTGACATATTCATCACGATCAGGTCTGCTTTGTTCATGGTAAAAACCTGAAACAACCACAAAAGAAAAGTTCAATTATTAGAAAACTGAAAAAACTTTTATCGTAAGTGTTTATTAAGGAGATTCCAAACCATAGAGACATGTTGTGTTCATATTGAAAAGAATGATTTTATAAAAACCTTTGGGCTAAATTTTTTTTTTAAAGCTAAACTTTTTTTTGGTATGCATTATAGACTACAGACTTGATAATTTATTCAAGGGCGTTTTATTCCTTAAATTTTTGGTACAAGATATCATTGATTTTTTGTTTGTTAACATAATTTATCTTTTAAACAAACAAAAAAATCAATGATGTCATGTACTAAAACTCTATTAAAATATGCTTAAATAAATTATCAGGTCTATAAATTTCAGCATATATTATGAAGATTATTTGGCCTTCAACAAAACGAAGAAGGCAAGCTTCAACTAAAACAAAAAAGTTAGTTTTTCTGCGTATGCATTTATTCTTTTGTTTTAATCAAAAAAACTACCCTGAACATTTTTTTTTTAATAACTCTCTTTAATATAAATTACAACTTGTCTCAGTGGTTTGGGAACCCTTTAAATTATTATTTTTTACTTTTTTATTTTTAAAAACTAAAGCACACACTATTTTTTTGGGCTGTAATGTATAATAAAGCTCTAGTGCAGTAGTGGTGTAGTGATAGCACGTTTCCTTCATAAGCAAGAGGTTCCCAGTTCGATCCCCACCACGTCCCTGGTAGTACCGCAATCAACTTGTTTCTCTGTGCAGTAGCCTTTTTCATCAAGGTTCGTGTTTCAGAGTTATAGAGTTGAGAAAGGATTATAACCACAATTAAGTAGCCTTCTCGTAAGTAGTGGCCTACTTGGCCTTAGGAAGGTGTTTTTTTTTTAACATCTTCGCTTTCAACAAGGCTGTAAGGAACCATTATTAGAGTTAGAAGTTACTGAACGAGAAAAGATAAAGATTATAGAGCAAGATAATGATTGACAGAAGACTTAAAAAGTTGCAAATTATATGAAACAGGCAAGCAAGATAAAGAAAGCAAATTCCAAAGAAATAATATTGCCAGATATGGCAACAGTATTCCATACAAGGCCAGATTTGAAATTTATAGAGATAAAGAATAGAATCCGAAGTAAGAAAGTGACCAGCACAATAAAGAGATGCAACCTTAGCCGATGCTAATTTTGAAATGAATTTGATGTAGGGTTTCCAAGAAAGATCGTAAATAAAAGTTAATTCTATAAGAAGAAGGGTAGATGACTCATCGAGTACATTACCGTTCATAAATATAAGGAGATCTAAATTAATGTGATAACTATTATATTACCATAGTAACAACGATTGGCTGAAAAAAATTTTTTTATCAGAGTTAAAGTTTACCAGCTACTGTGACTCCCATCCTGTAGCAGAAGTGAGATTCTTTTCAAGCTCAAATGCCCCTTCCAAGAAATCAAAGAGGGTTGGCTTCTTATCATGACAAGAATAAATGGTAGCGTCATCAGCAAACAATGCCACCTTAGATGTGACAATATCTTGAAGATCGTTAATGTAAATTAAAAAGAGAATAGGGCCAGGGATTGAACCTTGAGGAACCCCTAAAGTTACAGGATATGAAGAATATTGTTGTCCATTGAGAACAACTTTTGTACTACAATTGAAAAGAAAGGACTCAATAATCTTAAAGATGTTACCAGCTACACTGTAAGAAGAAAGCTTATGGAGAAGACCAGCATGCCATACTTTATCAAAAGCTATAAAAATGGCAAGAGCGTAATGTTGTAAATGTTTTTACTACCTAGCGTAATGTTTTAGAAATGTCAAGAGCGTAATATAATAAATGTCAAGATAGCCTTAACCTCTCCACCTTTATCTAATGCACGATAAGAACTATTGTTTATTAATCTTAGCAAATCAAATGATCAGAAAGTAAGCTATTAGGTTCAAGATGGGAGATTAAGTGTTTGTTAATTAAAGATTCAAAAACCTTGCTTATGATAGGAAGAAGACAAATGGGACGGTAGTTAGACGAATCAGATCGCTCTCTAAAACTTTTGAAAGTAGAAATAATAGATGCTGTTTTCCAGCAGGCTGGAAAATAAGACTCTGATAAGTACTTGTTGAATAGTTTTGAAAGAATAGACGACAGCTCTGGAGAACACTTCTGCAAGACTATAACATGTATGTTGTACCGACCACAAGCTGTAGAAGAGTCTAAGCAGGAAATCACTTTAGATACAGAAGCTAGAGTGATATAAACGTAAAGCAATGGGTCTGTTTGACAGCTGGAGTGATACGAATATCAAGCAATGGACCTGTTTGACAGCTATATCAAGTACAACGCAACTAGTGGAATCAAGAGATGATTTGATAAAAAGTTCTTAGCAAACAATTTAGTTTTGTCTTTAGGTAAGGTGACATAGTCTGAACCATACAAAAGTGGTGAAATAGATATGTCTTTACTGTTGATACTGTTAGAGATTCTCCAGAAGTCACAAGAGTCTAATTTTTGTGATGAAATATGAGATTTCATGACCTGAGAATAGCAGGCTTTAGTGTTGGACAAAACCTTTTTACATTGGTTTCTAGCAGTAATAAACAGACGTTAGGAAGTAACATTTTCAATTGAAAATTGCAGCAGCACAATGTGAGAAAAACCATGGAGAAGAGTGAGGCTTGAACTGGAATTGTCAAGAGGGAATAAAGGATTCCGTGCCAGCCTGAATCCACGAAGTTATGTAAAAAGCACATTTGTCAACAGGAAGACAAAAGATTTCTACACAAGGGCCATCACGAAGAAAATCACGAAAAGAGTCCCAGTCAGCTCTAAGGTAGTTGTAAGAGGTACAAAGATAGGACAATTCAGATGATTAAAAAGAATGAGATAATAGTTTTAGAGAGATCAAAATGTGATCAAAAACACCTAAGGGTGAATCAGGAGAAACTAAGCACTGACTTGGATCAGAATTAAGATATAAGTTGAGTAGAGAAGGTAAATAATTCGGGTTGTCTGGAAAGCGAATTGGAAAGGTTGACTATTTGAGTTAGGGATTAAGAAAGGCAAAAGTTGTTGGCTTTAATGCCTGCAGAGTAACTGACACTAGAGCCAAGCTATTCAGTGTACTGAGCATTAAAGTCACCAACAAAAACAATATTGGCTGACGGATAAAGAGAGAGGTCTCGACAATGGACATCAAAAGTACGTACAGGGACAACATCCATGCACAACATGGCGCTGTTAATACTTTGATATTTTCAGCTATTGATGGGATCAGCCTCTCTGAAAGCTACTAAAAAGTTCGGTAAATCTGACTACCAGCCGGCCTCAGAACCATAAAACTTAGTTTTAGAGCTGCACCCTCATTAGGAGATAATAAAATGAGTTTTCTAGACATAAAAACAGAGACACAATCAAAATCCATGCATTGAGTCAAGAAGATTCTGCATTCAACATCCTAAATTGGAAACAATTTATTAAAAATACATCTGTGCCAGTCTAATAAATGAATAATAGATCTAAGATAGATCATCAACAGATAAAATCTGTTTACCCCCTTAAAGTGAATTAACATAAAAAAATTTAAAAAATTAAAAAAAGTTAATGGTTTAAGTTATAGGTTTAAGGTTATTAGAATTTAGCTTGATTGTCAAAAAACTTATTACAAATTTAAATTGGGGTAGAGACTATAGTAATGAAAAAAATCTCAAGAAATAATATATTTATATAGTTTACGACAGATATGCAGGATATATATTGCAAATTTTATGGTAGGAGATGTGTCTGATATTAAGTAATGTTTCTCTTAATAATATATTTATTCTACATACTAGTAAAAGAACTGATTAGTTGCATTATGTGTGTGATGCATACAAAACTATAAATTTGAATTTTAAACTTTGATTAAAATTTTCTGCTAATTGACTATAATTAGTTTAATGATTTTTTTGTCACAGACAACATGTTGATGTTTGTAAAAAATAAAAGTATTTTTTACAAACATCAACATGTTGTCACAGACAACATGTTGATGTTGGTAAAAAAACATCAACATGTTGTTACAGACAACATGTTGATGTTTGTAAAAAATACTTTTATTTTTCAAAATTTCACTAACTTCATAAAAATAAATGATAAACTTTAGTATTAAGTGTGTGACAAATTTTGTTATGTGTGTGATACTGTACAAACCTTTGATAATTTTATAAATTTGAAACAATTTTTTTAACATAACTGAAATAAAGATTAAACTGAGTAGGACTTTCGTTTCATATTTTTTTTTAAAATTCAACTTTTTAAGCTTTATTTTATAAGGGTACATAGTTTTATTGTTCTGCACAAGACATGAATCATTAAAAGCCATTTCTGGAAAATTGGGAAAATATTTCAAGAACTTGCATCTCATTAATATAGTTTATTTGAAAACCAGATGACTTTGATTCACTTGTTTTAAAAAATGACAAGTATCTTTTGAAAGCATTAAATGATAAATTTTTCCCAATGTTTTTTTTTTTGAATGAGTTTTTTTATTGTCTATTATACTAATGATTTTATCTCTGCTATTATAGAGAATATTATTAGCTGTCATTAATTGTTTGAGAACATTGAAAAAATCCATAGAAGTTTGTACACACACTTTCTCATTCTTGCTCATACATTTTATTCAAACAAGAGACTTAACTATTTACTTAAAAAACTCTTTCTCGTGCAATCTCTTTGTTTTTTTCAAATTCAGCAGCTTGAACTCTTTTTATACGAACGCGTACCTGAAATTTAGATAAGATAGATAGTAATTTCTTTATTACTTCTCCTATGCACCCGTTTTTGTATTGTAATTGAAGAAACCCAATATGAACTATTATTAGTCTATTGCTTTAAGTAATAAGCAAAGGTTCTCATGCAGTTTACATTTACACTGGTCTTTGGTTGTTTCTTCTAAAAAAAGGTATACTTTTTGGCTTTAGCTTTCAAAATATAGACAAAGGTATTATTTCTCTAAAGGTTGATTGAAAAATAGAATAAGCCTCTCTCAAAAACATTGTCAAAAAATATTTTCTCAGCTTTCTTTTCTTTCCATTCTATCAATTCATTTAGTTGGTCTACTAATTTGTTTTAATATTTTTTCTTTAAAATGAATCCTTTTCTGTGCTGTTCATTTTTTGCAACTTTCATTTTTTGCAGATTTTTAATCCTTTAAATTTTTATTGAACATTTGTCAGCTTCTTGTTTTCCTCTAAAGTTTTTTAATCTCTCAGCTCAAGACATTTTTATTTTTGTTATATATTGACCTAAACTATTACAATTTACAAAGACCTAAAAATTAATAGTATATAGAATTATTTGATTCATCTTTTTAAGCCAATTCAAACTGAAATAACTCTATCAACATACTCTATCGACAAGAAAACACCACTGTATGCTTGTTTTCTTGTTGAACTTATAAAAGAAATTGAGATTAATTTTAAAAAAGTAATTTATATCAATACTATATTCATGTTAAAGGCATTAATATTCAAAAAACAAATTTTTATATATAGTATTTATGATTTAGTTACAATCTGCATCAATTATTAATTTTCTAATTTTCTAAATTTAATGATCTTATCTGTGTAATATCGCATATATATCATTAACTATAAAACTAGGTTATGTGTTTTTAAAATTTAAAACTAATTTAGATATTTAGATATTAAATATGTAAATTAAATCTAAATATGTAAATTAATTTAGAGACCTTCATTTAAACCATAATGATGGTCTCTAAAAAGTTAATGCCCCATTTATTTGTGCCCCTATCTACTATAAAAGCCAGATCAAGGAGAGGGTAACCAACCATTTCTTTTTTTTATTATTAAGAAATGAATTATAATTAGTTGCACCCTTTACGTAGGCCAGTTGGCAGAGTAGAGGGGCACTGGTTTCTAGTAACACATTTAACTATTGATAATTGAAAAATCGGGTTATTTAAAAATGCTGGCATTTTTGGTGTTAATTGGACAAGTTTATAATGCTTGCATTTTCAGATAGTTAGGTCTAATGGCCTTATATTATGTTAATCTTAGATCAAAGTGTTAGAAAAATTTACAAGCATCTCAAAATGGCTAAAAATTGGACTTTTTAGGCAAATGGACATTTTACTATTAGATATATTTGAGTTCTAAACTGCAACAAACTGCCTATATTTTGCCAATTTATTGTAGACAGTAGTAGCTAATCAGAAAACTTATCTGTAAAGACTTGTAGATAAATATAAAAATGCCACAATTTGTTTCATTTTGGCATATTTTAGCAATTTTAGGATTTTTTCCAAAGTTGAGGAGATCATAACTTTTCTCTAATTTAATACAACTTAACAAAAACCACTTTTTTAAAGACAGAACTATCCAGAAAATAGTTCTAGAAAAAATGAGACACTTGTTGAAAGTGAGAAAAAAAATTTTTTAATTATTAAATGTTTAATATCTAAATATCTAAAATAAAGTTATACAGCTCACACATCACAAAAATAGGTTTTAAGTTTTAGGTCAGAGTTCCCCAAATATTTTTATGGAACTTTTATCTGTGGCTCTTCAGGACACTGTATCTAGAAGCTTAAAAATCAAATGGCAGCCGTTTTTGAAAAAAGTGATTTTTAAAAAAAAAAAAATTTAATGCAAGGCCATTTGTAGACAAACTTTTTAAGTGTTTGAGATACTCTAAACATTGATATGTTCATGTTTATGTCAAATAAGGATACTTTGCAAAAATATGTGACGATTGGAGCTTGGGAAAAAAAAACCTTAACGTTAGCCCCCCTGTCCATAACGCAAACACAACAAGTTTGTATTTAAAAAAATTTCATTATTATTAACTCAGTTTAAATTTATCAATGAATTTCAAATTCCATGCAATAATGTCTGAGTGTTCAAAAATTATGACCATATAAAGTTTGAATCCCCCTCAATTTGAGGGGACAATAAACTTTGGTGGGTCATAACAACAGAACACTAAGAGATTATTTCATGAAACTTGAAATTTGTTAATGAATTTAAACTGAGTTAAAACTAGTGATTTTTTTTTTAAATTGTTTTTTACTTGTTATGGGTAGGGGCTAACCTTTAGTGGTTATTTTGTTCCCAAGTTCTAATCATCACAAATTTTGCAAAGTATCGTTATTTGACATAAACATGAAAATATCAATGTTTGGAGTTTCCGACATGTCTAGAAGTTAGTTATCTCAAACACTAAAAAAGTTGTATTGGCCTTGAAATGAAGTGGAATTTTTTTTGAAGGGGAGAAAAAATGTTTAATTCTTTTAAAAAGACAATTCTTATTATCCTAACTCATATACCTGAATAACTATTCATGTTGCAATAGTTAATCATATTTCTAAAGTTTTTTCTAACATTTGCATAAAATGCAAATGTTAGAAAAAACTTTATTTTTTATTTTACTTTATTTTAGATTTTTTTATACTGTTAGCTAACGATTAAAAAATTATTTGTATTAAATGTTTTAAATTTATAAACATATATCAAAATATCTAAAAATTTTAATCTATAAATTAGTACTGCTGAACGATTCAGCAATTCTTCTGCTTCTAAGAGAGTGCTTTGAGCTTGTTTGTGAAACATTGAATCGTTCAATTATTGGCTTCATTTTTGAATGAGCCAATTCAGATACTTGTTCATTGTATCGTCCAAGAGAATGACCAGTAAGTTCAATAAATTGTTGCAAGTGAGCTGAGATTATATATATTTTCCAGGTCACAGTAAGTTTCTTTCCTAGAAACTAATAAAATATTCTATAAGATAGATAATAATAATAGTATATTAAAATTAAATTTAAAGCAAGTTCATTATAATTAACTGTACCTCTGAACAATACTCCTGTGTGGCTTTGTAGGAACAACCAAAGTCAGTTATTAGTTGAAGATAACAAGGGTTAAAATAACTTCCGAAGGTTCCTTGAACTAATTTCTCAAATTTTCTCACTGGACGTAGAAGTGATGAGAGTTCAATTGGTAGCCTTAGTGAAAGCTGAACACTTTTTTTAAGAATAATCCTACATGGATTGCCTTCATGTGTTCCCCCATGGTATCCTCTTCTAATACATCCAAGTGAGTCGACCCAGCCTTTGTATTCAAGCCAATAAACAATTATATAAGTTGATATATGATTTACAAATCCCATTAACATATGAAGCTCTAGCAAAGGAATGACTTCAAGAACTAGTTTTGACTTGTTTCTCACCTTTATTAGACATACATTCACCATATTCTATCAAAGTTTATTAATTTGATTACCAATTTTAAAAAAATTATTTTTTTATTTAATAAAAAGATTTTTAAATTTTTAAATTAAATAATAGTTAACATTCACACCTTATAATCTTTCATTTCAGAATTTCGATAACCATGTATCTCCTATGCCATAGATCCAATGATAAAAATGTTCTTTTCAACCCACCAAAAAGTTCACATTCTCCTTCACACCAAGCACAAGCATACATACCACCATGAGACTAAATTTTCTTATGTTTTTTTTTAAATCCTAATTAACTAATTAATAGTTACATAATAAATTATTTTTAAATCATAACTTACTGAAATTCCTAGAAGAATATTAATTATTTTCAAATCAGCTGCAAGAACATATTTACAATCTTCTAGCTTTAGAAGATCTAATAAAATGGCTAAATTTGTGTGTGTCTCCTGCAAGTTGTCACAATATGCAAGAACTATGGAGTGGTTAATTCCAGAGTATGTTCCGTGAGAACTTTGATCTTCGCATCGTTTTTTTCTGGATCAAAGAGGTTACAAATTACCTTAAGTGATCCACCTCCTACAGAATTTTAATTTTATATTAAAAAATATATATTTTTAAGTTCTATATTATATATAGGTTATATATTATCTCTTCATCTAATAATGTTTTTACCTGAATCAATTCCAATTCGTATTAATGTTTGGTAAGGGTTTTGCTTTCTGTAAGTCATTACAAAGTTAAGCAGCTCTATTAATTGAAAAACATAAACAAGGTCTCTTGACACATCGCCTGACAACTTTTTTTTTTTTTCTTTTGCAAATATTTTCTTCACATCATAAAATTCAGATAGGAGTTTACTTTTTTGGTAAAGTTTTTTTCAAGATTTGCCTCAAATTGAATTCCACTTTTCCTTAAGGATTTCAGAAGGATGTGTGATTTGAATTGACAAAGTCCAAGTCGATTAATCATAGTTTCAGTGTCTTCAAATTTGACTTTCCTAATAACTAATTGAGGAACACCAATAGTTATAGGTAATGGCAACCTGAATAACAAAATACTTTGGATGATTTAATCAATTTGAAAACACTAATAAATCTAATAAACAAATTACCAGTAATTAGATGGGTCTGGATTCCATGCTTAAGTTTCTTTTTCTTAATAATCGATCTTAAAACATACGAAGTGACTTTTTTCTGAACTTTTTCCAAAGCATTAAATAACTTAGCAGAAAGATTTGTATACACATTCATTTCAGTACATTGATGTTGAATTCCTTTTTTGATCGCACATAAGCAAACGTTACACATCCTATTAGAATTTACTAATTTCTTTGTTTTTTTCATATGTGGAAATCTTGATCTAGCCTTTGAACAAACTGTGCATGTTTCGCAATTTCTAGTGCTTACACATCTAGATAATTGGGAAGATTGCCATCGAGTTTTAACTGCATTTGGTATGTCTTTACTTTCCTTCAGTAAGTTTACATACTTTTTGCATGTTGGACAAATGCCTACATAAAGTAAATTCATTTTTAAATAATTATTATTTTTAGAAAGTAATTTTTAATCAAACAATTGCATAAGTTAATCATAATATGGAATATACCTGTTGGGTAACTGTACAGAGATATTGAATATTCAGGTTTTACATACATTTTTTATGTAAGCCTCTAATAACTTCGTTACTGGAATACATTTTAAGCATTTCTTCAAACAACAGCAACAAATAATTTTCTGATTCAATGAATGGTCTCGTTTTTCTTTGCTGTTTACTGTTTTGTTAGATATTAGGCATTAGGCATTATTATATATTAGGCATTTTTTTAATAAAGTAGTTTATGTTTAATATTAACAATAACGAAACAATAATTAGGGTTTGAAACATTCTATTATTATATTAAATAAATAAATTACTATATAATATACTATATGAATTACGTTTCCATCAACAATTCTATAGAAAAATTAACATCTTAAGATGATCAAAGTTTAATTATCTGCAACCTTAACATAATTAAAAAGTGGTAATATTGATTTTTTATAAGGAAAACCTTTACAACTCTCACCCCCTCCCCTTTTATAAAATAATTTACAAAAGTTTGAAATCGTTTTTTTCAAAAACGGCTATCTTTTGATTTTTAGGCTTCTAGATACAGTACCCTGAAGAGTCACTGATAAAAGTTCCATAAAAATATTTGTGGAACTCTGACCTGAAACTTAAAACCTATTTTTTGATGTGTGAGCTCTAAAGTAATCTGTTTTGACCATTTGTAAATTGAGGGGGGCCACTGTGTAATGTTTCTAAGGCTATAATTTCTGAACCCTTGTACTTGGAAGCCTGAAACTTAACTTATCTAAATAATTATATAACTTATCTAAATAATAAATAAACTTAACTTATCTAAATAACAATCAATGTAAAAATCAGAGGTGGTGACCTACAATGTTTTCTTCAAATTGGTTGAAATATAATGATTTGACCCATTAGCATTGGTGCTGACTATCATTAGTATCAATGTATTGAGACTTATTGGATGAATAATAGTTTTTTTTTACATCCAATAAAAAAATTTTTAAAAAGTGTGTGGTGCCATTAAAATAAAAATCTTTATGCATCTTCAGGGTGGCCAGTTAAAAATAAACTTAAAATTCCAGGATATTTCCAGGATTTTCAAGGATAATTTTGGATTATTCAAGGATTTATTTTCTCGACAATTAAATAACTAGTAAAAGCAAAATATACTTTCTTAGAACAAAATAACTAAATATATATAAATATATTTAAATACATAAGTATGTTTTGATATAAACTATTTTATTTCATATTTTTTTTAGATTACTCAAGTTTTTTTAATGAAAGGTCAATGTCTTGAATTGCTTGTTCTTTTTCTAAAATTGTGCTTCTAAAAGAATTTGCTTTTGCAAGAACAGTAAAGTCTCTCTTTGTTTCTGCTTCGATGCTCAACTTATCAGCATCAGATTTAAAAATTTCAATGCACTTTGCAACACTTTCTTTTTGTTTTTTCATTACTAAAATATCTCCATCAATCAATTGGCGTTTCCTGCTTAATTCATCTACCTTTAATTGATCTTTGTTTTCTTTCAATACTATATTGTAACGATTGTATGCTAACTTACAACTTTTTAAAAGATCACTAGGGAGCTCATAATCATGTATGACAATGTCATGAGAATTAATGTGGTCATAAACTATTCTTTGAGAAATGAGAGATCTCCTTGCAGATTTTCAACCAACAATTGTTTATTAACACTGAACCCTCGTTCTATTGCACATTGGCCATGAGATAACACAAAAACGATAGCACAGACTTTCCACAGTGCTGAATACTTCGGAATTTTATGCAAATAAACAGCAAAAAATTTATCAACAGAATCAGTTAACTCGTTGAAGGAATCAAATTTTTCGTTAAATTGAACACATTCTGCACTAACAAATTCATCATATTGTTGTTTTGCATTATCTGCATTTTAATGCACTTAATCTTTCAGCAAGAGCCTTGAATTTAAGAATGGATATTTCCTTGTTTTTCACCATTTCACTTGGAGATAAAGATGAAGCATTCCTCACTAAAGAATATTTCAAGGGGGATCTTTCTTGTAATTTTTGCAATAACGCTTCAATAATCTGCTTACATTCTATTATAAATTCTAATTTCTCTTCTGGTTTACAATGAAGAGAACTTAGCATCTGTTTTAGTGCTGTTCCGATATCAATTTTGTTTGCATCTAGTTGGTTATTGGATTTGCCTACTTCAATCTTTGTTAAACTATATGCAGTTGCAGCTTCTTTTAAAATGTTTGGTTTGAGAATCATTTTCATCAAACTTCACAATATACTTTCTAAACTATTAGATAAAAATGCAACCATAGGTCTGTCTGTTTGAAATAGCACTAGAAACCCTTTAAATTTTTTAGCCAGATCATTGAAAAACTGCATACACAAAGGTACAAACTTGTGTAGATGATGATCTACCAGAACCTCGTGTAAACTGTAAATCAATAAAATCCAAAAATTTAAAGGCTGAAATGCTCTTAACTTATATATAAATAAAAAAAGATATAATGAATTATAATAAACTTTTTTCTTCTTAAACATGCATACTTACGGTAAAGCAAGCAGATCTGTTTAACAAACTCTAATATATTCATCTATTTTAGCTGGTGACTCTTTGAAAAGATTATACATTGCACGAAATATTTTTTACAACTCCCACTTTTGGGAGTTTATTGCTGTCTGTAGGGCACCATGAACAATATGCAAGCTGCAACTGCCCATATTAACAATGTCAGAATATCATTTTTCATGTCTATGCTCATTTAACATTTTAAGAACCTCCCAATTAACATTAGGACCATCCATTGAAACTTGAATAAGTTTTTCAAGATCAAACATCTCTGTTGCTTCAATAAGTTTGTCAAATAAATTCTGTGCATTAGGGCGTCTGAGGAATTTCGAATCAATATATCGAACTTTTACAACACCTGAATTGGAATCCTAGTATCTAACTCCACAGTCCATTTGTTCATTTTTAAAGGTTACATTCATACTCTCATCATATGACAAAACAAAGATTGGCGATGCTCTGACTTCAGATATAAGTTGGTCTCGATAGTATGGCGCCAAACCAAAATTAATGAGGTAACCACATTTTGTTTTGCCTAATGCAAACTTTGATGCAATTTTACTGTCAGAAAACATAAATTTGAATATTTTATTTAAATTTAAGCATGATCTTAAAGAAAAATGTGACATTACAACATTTAAGGTCCATATTATTTCTGCCTTCGTAACCAAAGCTGGAGATTAAAGATCCTCTGTAGTAGGCTGTGTAACTTTTTCATTTAAAACTTTGTTTGAAAGAGGAGAAAGTATTTGAAAATTACTGGAAGCTGCTTTATCACCAGATATTTCTGTAGTAAAATCTAAAAGTGAAACATGAAAATATATATCCTGTAAAGTGTGCAGCTAATCAACTTGCTCCAAGCTTTTCAAAATTAAAAAACTAAATTAATTAAATATAATATAATTCTTTATAATATATTTAAATATAAATATAAATAACTAAAAAATAACCTGTAAAAAATATATCAGCTGCATTATGTGTCCTTGCATGCTCTTTATGCTTCTTACCAGTTGCATGTGAATCTAACGCAGATACTCCAATGTTAGAAATATTAATATCTGTTCGACACCAATTACATCTTGTTTTCTTTGAATTTAAAGAACAAAATTTTATCCAAGAAGAATACTTTTTATTGTATAGCCATTCTGTTTGGAAACAGCAGTTCTTTGTTTTAGGCATTATATTAGTGATATATATATATATTAATTGTGTATTATATTTTCTAAATAATTAGTAGATATTATTAAGATATTATTACCATGGAGAAAGTAACATTTAAAATATTTATATATATTTTTTGAATATTCTAGAAAATACATAATCGAAAATAAAAAGATAAAAACATCAAAACGAAATATTGAAATCTTTCAAAAAAAGTTCCAGGATTTCAAGGATTTTTTGTAAAAAAGAGTGTTTTTCCAGGATTTTTCCAGGACCTTTAAAATTCCAGGACTTTTCCAGGATTTCAAGGATTTTAAGGACCGCTGGCCACCCTGATCTTAAAAAAAACATGATAAAAGGTTAAAACTTAATAAAACTTTTATACATTTTTTATATAACAAATAAAAAATTGGGGTATATATAAAATAGTTTCTATAATACATCCCGTCATAGTTCTTTCAATAATAAAGATAATCCTTAATCTTAAACTTTAAACTGAAGATATTTGTTCTAATTTCATGTTGGTAAATCGTAAACGTAAAACTTATAAAATTTATAACAAAAAATCTTACCAGCATATTAATATTATTGCATAACATTTATAAACTTACCTAAACTATGGCCTATCTCGTGCATAACTGTTCCAATTATAAAACAACCATTAGCTAAAGATATTTGGTTTACTCTGTATCTTCGAAACCCAACATCGGAAGAGCATCTAAATTATTTTTTTAATATTTTTAAAACAAGAAATTGACAGGAATAAAAAGAAGTACTTTATTACTCCATGATGATAAAAAGTATAACAATCCCTCATAAATGCTTTTTTTCAAAATACAGTATTTTATTTTTGAAAAATATTGTTAAAACTCTTTTTTTTGTTTTGAGTTTATTTTTTTTTTACATTTCGTTCCAATATAAAATAATCAACTATCTTCAAATACTAAATTTCTCTCAATAACTAGATTACTGGGGTATTTTTTTCACTTATGCTCAAATTACTGTTATATTTAACAGAACATTATCATCTTAAATGAATAACAAAATCAAAAAAAAAAAGGTAAATTTTATTGGAAAGCAAAAAAATGTTCCCCCTCCAGGAAATGATGCCAAAAAAATTATAAATTTATAATTTAGGCAAATAAAATTCTACAGTTAAACTTAAGTAGTTCAAACCCTCAAGGGAAATTCTCAAAGTTTTTAAGACATTTATGATACTATTTACGATTTATTGAACCACATAATTTGAATTTTCAAAATATGTTTGAGGTCTCAAAATATGTTCAAATTACAAGAGTTTTGAATTATAGGAGTTAAATCCTAAATATTAAACTCTGAAGGGACAGAAGAATTAGTTCCATTTAGATAATAAACTCTAAAGAGACAGAAGAATTAGTTCGATTTAAATATTGAACTCTCTAAAGAGACAGAAGAATCAGTTCATTTTGAATATTAAACCCTGAAGGGAAAAAAGAGTTAGTTCGATTTAAATATTAAATTCTGAAAGGACAGAAAAAGTAGTTCGATTTAAATGTTACTCTGAAGGGACAGAAGAATTAGTTCGATTTAAATATTAATCTTTGAAAGGACAGAAGAATTAGTTCAATTTAAATATTAATATCGATTTAAATATTAGTTCAATTTAAACTTCTGTTAGCAATGCAATGTTAGCAAAAAACTAAAACATTCTGTTAGCAATGCCCGTACGGGCATTGCTAACAGAATGTTTTAGTTTTCTTTCCATATTTTCAAACATAAAATAATCTTATTTGGTGTAAAATAATATTCAATAACAAACTTAAAAAACAAAAATAGTAAAATTCTGTTATTGTTTTTTATAGGTAAATGTTGACATTTAAATTAGAAAAAGTTAGCAAATTTAAAGCTTGTTTTTTTGTAAATTTTATGCTAAATATTCGCACGTTCCCAAACTATTGTGTAGCTCTCAGAGAGGCTGATTCCATCTGAAAAATATCAAAGTATTAACAATGCCATATTGCGTATGCATGGTGTCCCTGTTTGTACTTTTATTGTGAATTGCCAAGACCACATTGAAGCCCTTTGTTACACCTTAGGGTTTATTAATAGAATTAGGCTATTGCTTGGGCTATTAAACAGTGCACTGAATCATATCTATGCTTCGAGTCAAGTTCTTTAACAAATTTAAAAATGAATAAAGTAATAAAAACAATTAAACACAAAAAACCATTGTCATAACCAAGTTCTCTAAACCTATCATTTACTAATATTCGTGATCTTCGAAGTAACTTTTCTTCTGTTGAGTCTTATCTCTTCCAAAGTTCACCAGACCTACTTGCTCTTTGTGAGACTAATTTGAGTTCAGCTGTCTCATCTTGTGATGTTATTGCTGATGGTTATCTGTCTTTAATTTGTAAAGATTCCAATAGTCACATGCTTGGCCTGGGCATTTACATTCATAAGAATTCACCCATTTGTCGCGAAATTAGTTTGAATCCACAGACTACTCTTTTATGTGTTCTTGTTTAGCACTACTTCACTCTATTGCCTTTGCCTTTGCTCTATATAGTTCTCCTTCATCTCAAGACTCTACTCTTTTTGAAGTTATTTCTGATCATACTGACCAAGCTCTCTCTCTTTATCCATCAGACACTCGAGCTTGGTTCTAGTGTCAGTGAATCTGCAGGCATTAAAGCCCACAACTTTTGCCTTTCTCAATCTCTAACTCAAATAGTCAACTTTTCCAAATAGCTTTCAAGACAACCCTAATCATTTACCTTCTTTAATCAACTTATGTCTTGATTCTAATCCTAGTCAGTGCTCAATTTCTCCACATTCACCCTTAGGTACTTCTGATCACAGTTTGATTTCTCTAAAACTATTAACTCATTCTTTTTAATCATCAGAATTCCCCTATCATTGTACATTTTAAAATTACCCTAAAGCTGACTGGGACTTTTTCTGTGATTTTCTTTGTGATCCTTGGGGTAGAAATCTTTGGTCTTCGTGGATTCAGGCTGGCATGGAATCCTTTATTCCCTCTTGACGTTTCCAGTTCAAGCCTCACTCCTCTCCATAGTTTTCCTCACATTAAGCTGCTGCAATTGCCAATCAAAACCAATCTTCCAGAAGACGTCTGTTTATTACTGCTAAAAACCATTATAAAAAGGTTTTGTCTAACGCCAAAGCCCGCTATTCTCGGTCACAAATTTCTCGGTCACAAATTTCTCGGTCACAAATTTCTCGGTCAAACTATTCTCGGTCACAAAATTCTCGTATTTCATCTCAAAAACATATCTCGCAACTTCTGGAGAATTTTTAATATTATCAATAATGAGGGTGAATCTGTAATTCCATCTTTCTTGTATGGTTTAGACTTTGTCACCTCACCTAAGAACGAAGCTGAATTGTTTGCTAAGAACTTTTCATTAATATCATCTCTTGATTCCACTAGTTGCATTCTACCTCATATAGCCATCAAACATGTTGATCCATTGCTTGACAATCGTATTACTCCAGCTACTGTATCTAAAGTGATTTCCTACTTAGACTCTTCTACAGTTTGTGGCAATGGACAACATACCTGTTATAGTCTTGCAGAAGTGTTTTCCGTAGCTGTTTCCTATCCTTTCAAAACTATTCAACAAGTGCTTATCAGAGTCTTGTTTTCCAGCCTGCTGGAAAGCAGTATCTGTTATCCCTATTTTCAAAAACTCTGGAAAGCGATCTGATTTGTCTAACTAACGTCCCATTATTCTTTTTCCTATCTTAAGCAAGGTTTTTGAATTTTTAATTAACAAACACTTAATCTCTCATTTTGCATCTAATAACTTACTTTCTGATCATCAATTTGAAATTCGATTTTCTCGTTCTATGGCTGATTTGCTAACAGTAATAAAAGATGGTTTTATCGTGCATTAGATAAAGATGGAGAGGTTAAGGCCATTGCTCTTGACATTTCTAAAGCTTTTGATAAAGTTTGGCATGCTGGTCTTCTCCATAAGCTTTCTTCTTATGGTGTATCTGGAAACATCTTTAAAACTATTGAATCCTTCCTTTCCAATTGTAGTATAAAAGTTGTCCTCGATGGACAGCACTCTTCTTCTTATTCTGTAAGCTCAGAGGTTCCTCAAGATTCAACCCTTTGCCCTTTACTTTTTTTTTAATTACATTAACGATCTTCCAGATATTCTCACATCCAAGGTGGCATTGTTTGTTGAAGATACTACTATTTATTCTTGTCATGATAAGCAGCCAACACTCTCTGATTGCTTGAAGGGGGCATTTGAGCTTGGAAAGGATCTCATTTCTGCTACAGCATGGGACTCACAATAGCTTGTGAACTTTAATTCAGATAAAACTCAATTTTTTTTAGCCAATCATTATCGCAATAATTTAGACCTTCCTATATTTATGAACGGTAATGTACTTGATAAGTCGTCTACCATTTATCTTCAAGGATTAACTCTAACTTCTGATCTTTCTTGGAAACCATATATCAAATCCGTTGCAAAATTAGCATCTGCTAAAGTTGCATCTCTTTATCAAGCTCGACACTTTCTTAGTCCAGATTCTATTCTTTATCTCAATAAATCTCAAATCTGGCCTTGTATGGAATACTGTTGCCATATCTGGGGTTGACCTTTTGTTGATGCCCTTTCTCTTTTAGACAAGGTACAAAAAAGCATTGTAAAAATAGTTGGGCCTGCTCTTGCAGCCAACTTTCAACCATTATTACATCGTAATAATGTTGCTTCTCTTTCTCTTTTCTGCTCTAAAGAGCTAGTGTCTCTTGTGCCATCTACTAAAATTCATTTTCATGTTACTCGTCACTCAATTAAGTCTCATCTATTTTCTGTGACTGTTCCTAAGTGCTCCAAAACTTTTACTCCTCTAGTTTTTTTCCTCGAATATCAACTCTTTGGAATTCGCTTCCTTAATCTTCCTTTTCTGATTCGAATAATTTGCAACCTTTTAAGTCGCCTGTCAATCGTTATCTTGCTCTACAGTCTTCATCTTTATTTTTACAGTAACTCTTATTAGTGGTTACAGCTTTGTTGGAATCGAAGATGTTTAAAAAAAAAAAACATTTTTTCAATTTGTCGAGCCCTGTTATCATAACTTATTTTGGCGATTAAAAAAAAGAGGTTGATCATAAATAAGGTTCAAAACACCTTTGTTTTTTGAATACTTTACATTTCAAAAAGTTAGGAAAAATTAATAGAGACCTCTATTTAAATACAATATGTAACACATTTAATTTTTTGTTTTTCTTAGTTAAAACATTTAGAACTTTGCTTATATTCTGTTTTAATAAAAAAGGTCATAAAATCAAAGTATTTGTTCAATGTAGTTATTTTTCCACAGTCTTTAGACATAAGCAAGTGAATTGCTTTTGTGTGGCCGTGGCGCAGTGGTTAGAGCGCTTGCATTATAAGCAGGAGATCCAGGTTCGAAACGAGCTTAGGGCATAATTTCGCGTCACGGAAAGGAAGGAGGCGTGAACTGGTCAAATACACTTTCGCTGTGCTCTATGACAAGGCCATTAGGCTTCTTAGAGTACCTAAATAACAAAACAAAAACAAACAAACAAACAAAAAACGCAAAAGTTTTGTTACATTGCGATATTTAAAGAGAGTACTATTTCTACTAAAAAAAAAAAAAAGTCACTCACCCCCGTCCATGATAAAAACTTAAGTATTCAACTTGGTTTGTTCTTTGAACGAACTTTATACATGTCTTTTTATGGTAATTTTCTATAGCTTGTAAAACCATTGGTTGGTTTTGCCTATCTGAATAATATAATATTTAATGAGAGCTAAAATATAAATTAATTAAACAGTTTACTAATTTAAAAAAATTTAAAATAATTTCATTTTCTAACACCACTTGGAAAAAAAAACTTGTAAAGATAAAAAAAGTATTGTGTGTGTGTTCTATTTTAATAAATGTTTGATGCTGTGTATAAAAGCAAAAAAAAAAAGAATTTTTAAATTTATATAATTGAAGTGAAAATGCATTTTGATTTTTTTGAGTTTTACAACATTTGATAGCTCTGAACATCATGTTATGTTTTTGAAGTTATAAGTTGATTGATTTTTCTGATAGAACTAAATTATAGAACAAATTTGTGTCATCTGCAAAAATTTCGAAATATAATTTAGATGAAACTTTAGAGAAGTCTTTATAGTATAATAGATATAATTTAGCTAAGTTAGACTTTAGCTAAGTTTTTAATGTGAAAAAATGGAAGTGTAAAGCTAAAATAATTTTTTTAGAAACACCACATCTGATTTTTAGTATTATTATTACTATTGTGATATATATTGACAAATTGTTGTCTATTATATATATATATATATAGTTTACTAGCCATTTTGGTGTTTAACTTATTTTTTAATCTTATTTTTTTTCTAGTTTTTTATAATACTATTGACAGGTCAATTTAATAATTAGTTCAATTGTATCAATCAATATAGATTTTAAAACGCAATATTCCATTCCATTTGATTAAAAAAAATTAATAAAAAAACTTCGATATCAAAAGATTTTTTAAATTTTCTGTTACAGAAAATATTGGATTTTGTAACATAAATATTATAATATATAGTAATATATTATATTATAACAATAAATAATATTTTTAATTATACACTTAATAGTTATATTTAATTATAAAAATATATTTAATAATTAAATTAAATAATATAATAAATAATATAAATATTATAATAACATTACAAAATTAAAAAGATTCTAAAATAAAATAACATTATTTAGAATATAAAACTACTATAATAAAACAAGAACAACAAAACAACTTTTTGATTTTAAGTTTGACTCAAAGAGTTGCTACTTACTACTAACTACTAACTAAGAGTTACTACTAGTACTAGAATTACTACAAAGAGTCACTGTTAGGAAAAGGTTTTAAAAAGTTAACCAAAAAGGAAACCTAATTAAATAACCAAATAAGGTAACAAAATAAATAAATATACTATTTAAAAATTTAAATAATTTTTGATTGATTTTATGTTCTAACAATTAATAAGTATAATTTTAATTTAAATTTAAATCAGTTTTTAAATCAGAAATTTAAATCAATTTTTAAATCATAAATTTAAACCAGTTTTTAAAACTAAATCAGCTTCTAATGGTGATTAAAGTTAAAAAGATGAAACTACTAATGTTGCTTTTAATTTAATTTTCTTCAATTAATTAAATTTTAAAATAATCATGATGTTTGTAAATTTGTATATGTGCTTTTCAAAATTTTATACACATCCTGTGTTGCAAATGTGAACAGGATTTTGTTTATAAATAATAGTTAAGTGCTAATTGAAGTTTTTAATTGAATATAACCAGGGCCATGGAGGAGGAGCAAAAGGGGCATATATGCCATGGGTGCCAAGATAATAGGGGCACCAGAAGACAAAAGACAAAAAAACAAAAAAAACTTTTTTGTTTTGACAAAAAAAACTTTTTTTTTTATGAGATATAAAATAAAATTACAAGATGATGTGCTTAGCAATTAGCTTGGCTTTATTTATATTCCCAAAAGAATTAAATTTGAAATAATTTTCTTTTATTTAGTTGGAGGGGGTAACCAAAATAATAAAAATTTGACTTGTTTTTTATATTGACAACATCGATGAAGACACTAGATTTTATCCACAAAAAAAATTTTATTGTTAGATTTTTTAGATTATACTTTTTCAGGTTATTTGAGAGAAAATTTCATAAACACTTTTATAATTATTTTGAAAGAAAATTTAATCAGAATTAAATTTTAAAAATAAGAAAAAAGCTAAATTAATTAACTTTATTTGCTAATGTTTAGCAACTCTTTATAGAGTGCTAAAAATGCAAATGTTGTGCTGGATCATTGGTTGGCTAGCTAATAGACAACAGTGAGTTTTAATTAGAAAATAAATAACCAAGTGTGAAAGAGTGATAAGCGACGCCTCTCAAGGACATTGATAGTGCTGTAAATTGGTCACCAACTGCGTTGTGGATTTCAATGTCAAGAAGTGTGGAGTAATTCAAATTGATTGTCACAAAAACTAATTGATAATGGCTGACATTAACTGTCATATACACCATATCCAATATACAAGTTGAAGCAGTATTTTCGGCAAAAAGAATGATGATAGCAAAAAGAACCTGGAAATGCAGTCTTTTTCCATAAGTTTCCAGAACATAACTTTGAAGTGAATTTAACGTCTTAAACCTTGTGCTTTATTACTTCATTCAACAAATTCGATTCAAAATTGAGATTGTGAAAACTGTTTCTCTAAGATTCTCACTCATCTAATTGAAATATCAAGAACCAATAAAAATTAAAGCTCATGAAAGGAAGACAACTTTATGGAAGATAAATCTTAGTAGTTTGAAAGAAACTTCATTTTTTATTTCTGGAAACACTTTAAACTTTCAATCAATCTAATAAACTTATAAATCTAATAAACTTTAAACTTTAAATCAATCTAATATACATTCAAGGTGTCTATAGCCTATTTTCCAATCTATATGCATTTTTTAATGCAATGCCAGTGCCAACTGCAGAAGGTAAACGACTATTAAGTAAACTGAAATTGATTGAAAAAATTGATTATAGGGCCACAATAGAACATAACCGTCTATCAGACACACATGTTAAAAATAACTTGGATGCAACTCTATTGTAAGATGACATAATATTAATAGTAATTTTAACTGCAAAAGTAATAATAATAATAGTGAAAAAGTGAGAAAAGAGTGTTTTTAATATTAACTTCAAAGAATCTCTTTATTTATTCTAATCAGCGAATGTTAAATGTATTGCATAAGTGTTATATAATCCAAATGCCATTCATGCAAATATGGATGCAAAGTATAGGTATTAAAAATAAAATACACAGTGATTAACTTGTATAATTGTACATGCTTTAAATTTTAAAATATGCATGCTTATAGGAGCGCATAAATGCTGATATGCCGTGGACATCATGAAAGCTCTTAGCAGCCCTGAATATATCACATACTGTAATAAAATATTTAAATATAACAAATTTAGTACTGTGTTACAGCATAATAATCTATAAAAACAATGACTGGTAGTTAAAGAAGTAAAGAACTAACCTAAACCTTAGTACAGCGACTCACTTAGCAGCGAGAATTATTTTTCATCTACTTGCAGCAATTATTGATTGCCTATCCATCACAGTTTGTTTAAACCTAACTGAGCTTTCTTTCAAACAATTCTGCCAAAATTTGACATGTAATACTTTAAAGTGTTTAAAGTCATTATAAGTCATTATTATTATTATTTTTTTGTTCTTTATTACAATATTTATGATACAGATACAAATAATATAAAAAAGAAAAAAGAAAAGATAACAAATCAAGATATCGTTAAGTAATAAAGAATAAAAATAGTTAAAAAGAACGCTGATACTCAAAGAAGACCATCAGGTCTTGCCACAGAGAAACCGCTATTGAAATTTTTTATATATTTTTTTCAATGTTTTCATTCTTTATATTTATTTATTTTTGTTCAAATTCTTTTTATTACAGAATTAGTTTTAATAATAAAAGTAAATAAAGTTCGTAATATAATATTATAAATAAACATACAATATTACAATATAAGAGTTCTAAAACTTAAAAACTAAAACATGTTAAATAATTCATTAAAATAAAACATGTTAAATAATTGCTTGTTGATAAAAAATAAATAAATAAAAAAGAATGTACATTAAATGTATACATATACTTATATAGATAAGGGATTTTCAAAAACTCAAAAGTAGATTAGTATATTTTCAGTTGAAAAAATGAGTTCTTTAAGATTTTGTTTAAAAGAACCAAAATTACATTGTTGAGAAAAAGCTTTAGAAGTATTTAGAACTATACTATTCCATAAAAATGGTCCGCGAAATGAAATAAAAAATTTTCCAAAACTAGTTTGAGAAAATGGTTGTCGAATTAAATTATTGTTCCTTAGAATATATTTATTTCTATCTTTTTGTAAATACAAGTTACGAAAAGAAACGGGTCTTGCATTTATACATAAAACAAAAAATATTAAAAACATTCAACTCATATATTGAGTGCTTTCATATCATATAAAAGAAGCTTGGCGTGAGCAAAACGGTCCTTAAAATTTATAAGGCGTGCTACATGCTTCTGTTGCCGATAGAGAGGTTTAAGTTTACTTTTATAAGTGCTACCCCAAGCAATGTTTGCATAGTTGATATGGCAATGAATTAACAAATAATATAATTGAATTAAGGTATTTTTATCAAGAACGTTTCTTATTTTGTATAGTATGCCTATACTATTTGAAATTTTACTGCACAAATTGGCAATGAGGCATTTCCATGTAAGATTTTCATCGATATATACACCTAAAAATCTTGTCACTAAAACTCTATTAATAACTATGTTATCGATAAATAGAAAAAGTAAGTTGCTAGGCAGCTGGTGCTTTTTACCATAAGGATGAAAAAGAATCCATTTAGTTTTATCAATATTTAGTGAGAGTTTGTTTAATCTAAACCATTCGGAAATTTTGGCTAGTTCAATGTTCATATTGCTAAAAAGTGTAATAATGTTATTATGAGAAAGAAATAGGTTAGAATCATCAGCAAACATAATTGTCATTAGGTTAGAAACTGTTGGTAGATCATTAATATATATTAAAGATAGGAGAGGTCCTAATATGGATCCTTGAGGAACTCCACATGAAATATTTAACAAACTAGATGATACGTTATTATCGGCATAAACAAATTGTTTTCAATTATTTAGGTAACTTTTTAGCCAAATTAATATTTTTCCAGTAATTCCGTGCCACTCCAACTTTTTAAAAAGAATTTC
The DNA here is from genome assembly GCF_022113875.1 of Hydra vulgaris. Classification (NCBI taxonomy): domain Eukaryota; kingdom Metazoa; phylum Cnidaria; class Hydrozoa; order Anthoathecata; family Hydridae; genus Hydra; species Hydra vulgaris. Next base: position 29,402,472 of record NC_061170.1, on the reverse strand, counting down.
GTGATCTATAGTATCAAAAGCTTTCGCCAAATCAATGAAAACACCTAAAGTAAGTTGAGAATTTTCAAATGAGTCAGATATATTTCTTGTAAATTGTAGAATGGCATTTTCAGTAGAATTAATTTTTTGGAATCCATATTGATTGCTGTATAATAAATTGTTTAAAGTAAGATGACTATAAATTTTATTGTACAAAATTCTTTCTAAAACTTTAGAGAATAGAGAAAGAAGTTAAATAGGACGATAGTTACTTATATTCTCAATGTCACCACTTTTTAATATTGGTATGATTTTTGCTAATTTTAGAGCTTGTGGAAAAATTCCCTGTTTAATTGATATTGAAAAAATTTTAAAGAGTACATCTTTTAGAACATCAAATGAACTTATAATAATGTTGCCATTAATACCATCAGGGCCTACTGCTTTGTTAGATTTTAACATTTTAAAGGCATTTTCAAACTCTTTAAAAGATAATTCAAAAGAGTTCAAGTAAGAGTTTAGAGGGAAACATAGATCATTCATTAAACTGTTAGCTATAGGAATTCTTTTTGTCAGATTTGGTCCTACAGACACAAAATACTTATCAAATTCTTCCGTAATTTCTCTTTTATCATATAAAAATTCATTATTATGTTTAACCGTGTTTCATTATAGACATGGAGTACCCTCGAGTCCCTAACACAAGGGGCAGGACATTTATAAATTTTTGCAAAAATTTTTCCACCAACCCCAAGCTTATTAGGAACCTCCCAGATCTGGACTAAAATTTGCCTTTCTTTCTCCTTTATATTCCCACCCTCCCTTGTATTAAGGACTCAAAAGTAGCTCATAAAAAATCAGCTTATTTTTGTGTTACATACATACAAACAACACTGGTCTAGAACTGAGGCAAGAAGAAAAACAATTGCCAATAAGAATTAAGTTAAAAATAAAAAGACTAGAACAAGGTGCAAAAACTCAAAAATCAGCAAAATAAAGAATAAAATAAAAAGAGAAATGAAAAGCAAACTAAAAGAGATACACAAGCAGCAGAGAAAAAAAAACAAGAAAAAAAAACAAACAAAGATTGCTACAACTTTTTATTTAGAATCAGTGCATAACATGGATTTTTAAATAGTAAATCTTGCTACAAATGCAAAGTTTATGATTAGAAGTCAAGCGATTGGATGGCTGCAATAATTAGTTTTACTTGAAATGTATAGACAAATTGGTAAAATTAAAAACCAAATATTTTTGAGCAAAAGAATGTTAAAACTTGTAAACAATTTTGTATTATAACTTTGTTTAATTACTAAATGTATTACAGTAATTAATTCATTTCAAAAAGACATTTTTAAGTAACATAGCTAGGATCCTAGAAGGAGAAAAAAAAGCAGTAAAGAAGAATTTTAATATCTGTTTAAAAAAGGCCATAGTCAATATTTTTTAAAAGGACATGGTCAAACATTTTACTAAGGAGATGCTGAAGGTAAGGAGTGTATGAGAAACTTGCTGAGGAAGATGATAGAAAAAAGGCATCTGAAAGAGAAAACAAGAGCAAACCATGAGGAAAAGAGAGTAACCCACTGAAACTGGGAAACGAAGAAGCTTTAAGAAACTTTTAGCTAGAATTTTCTAGTGGGTGTAATGGAACAGATTCTGATTCATTCTTTGAGACTCCTATAACAAAGAAAAAAGGTAAATGATGTCCTAATCAAGATTTTTCATCAATTTATTTTAGTATTTTTGATAAGAATTTATTCATGACTAAGTAAATTAGTATATGAATAAAAAATTCAAGTATTAAGTTAAGTTTTAAGATAAAAGAAAAATTAATTTAAATGTGACCAAGTATAAGAAATAAAAATGGTTTATCTTTTTTAAAGTATCAAGTTAGTGTGAGAGCTTAAACAGAAATGTTGTCTTTGGGCTAGATATTGATATGTTAAACATTTCCAAATTGCAGAGAACAAACCATGAAATTGGAAAAAATGAAGCAAGATTCAACCATGAAATTGTAGAGATTCAATTTTCATGTAGGAGTACTTGAAATACTCTTCATTATTAAATACTGGCAACCCAAAGACTTGTGGAATACTATAACTTAACAGACCAGATTGTACCTTGTTGTGCTGAAACAGCTGATTCTAACATAAGAAAATATAAAAGAATAATTAGAAGTATTGAAGTTTATTCTCTACCTACAATTACAAATCTTAAGCTATTTGCAAGTATACTGTTTTACTATATAAACTACAGTCAGCGTTTTTATTTTAACTTTAGAAGTACTAGTAATAAAAAATAAGAATAATAATTTTTAGGCTTAGGAAATAATCAGAGATTACAGGATGCTACATATATATGATCTTTCACTGTTTTTACTTCTTAAGGAGCCTATAGACATATCAAGTTTCAGCTAACAGATCATGATATATCCACTTTACCAGGGGGTGGGCTGCCAAATTTTGAACTACCAGCTCACTATACATTTGAAGAAAAAAACAGTAAATGAGTACATTATCTTCATTTATTTTTGTACAGTATAAATTATATAACATATATAACAAAACATTTATTGAACAAAATAATGTGGGTGATATAATGTGTAGTGCGCTGAAGCTTTATAACTTGTGACTCACTCACAAGCAAGAGCAGGCATTTCATATTTTAGGTACGCACATGATATGTGTGTTGTGTTGCGCACATGATATGTTTGAAAGTGTGTGGGACATGTGTGCAATATGCATATTTTGCACATTGCACACATGTTTAAAATTTAGCTGGCCATAGCTCAGAGGAGAAAGATAGAAAGGATACTTATGTGGAATTGCTGAAATATTATATTCCAGATCTATTTTTTCCAAAAGTTTCCTGACTTTGTCTTTTAAGAGTCCTATATCTTTTTTCTCTATCTTGCTACAACTGAAGATGATATTTTTCCATATAAAGAAAAAGACAAAGTAAAAAACCAAGAAAATGTTTTTTGAAGAAAAGTTTTAAATTCTATGTGTTCAAACTTATGCATAACAATGAGCAGGGCTAAACTAATTTATAATTTTCACATATACTTAATTAAAAAGTAAATAATCATGCTATCATAAAAGATACCATAATTATTTGTATTTTATTTTATTATTAATTAATTTAGTTGTACTAATTCTAATGTATAAGTAATTAGCACAATAAGAGTAATTATTAGCAATTATAGACTAATCTCAATTCTTCCTATATTTTCTAAACTCCTTGAAAGAATAATTTACAACAGACTGTATAAATATTTAATAGAACATAAAATCTTAAGTGAAAATCAATACGGGTTTCAAACGCAACATTCAACAGAACATGCTATCCTAGATCTCATTAATAACATTACAACTTCCTTTAATGATAGGAAATTTGTATTAGGAGTCTTTATTGATCTTACAAAGGCGTTTGACACAGTAGACCTCACAATACTACTAAAAAAAATGGAAAAATATGGCATAAAAAATCAAACTATAAAATGGTTCGCCAACTACCTAGACAACAGACAACAGTGTGTTACCATAGATCACTATAACAACTCGAAACAACTAAAAATCAAATGTCGGGTTCCTCAAGGATCTATTCTAGCTCCTCATCTTTTTTTAATTTATGTCAACAATCTCCCTAAAGTCTCATCTAAGTTAGATTGCATAATTTTTGCAGACGACACTAATCTGTTTTATTTTTCTAGCTCAATCAGTGACCTCTTTATAACCGCAAACTTAGAACTTATTAAACTTAACACATGGTTCAGAGCTAACAAATTGTCATTAAACTTAAACAAAACTAAATACGCCTTATTTCACCCCAACCAAAAAAAAAAGGCTATCCCACCAATTTTACCAACTCTTAGTATAGACAACACAATTATTGAACGAACTTAATCATCTAAATTTCTTGGTGTGCTTCTTGACGAGAAATTATCTTGGAACTCTCACATTAATACCATTAAAAGTCTCTCACATTAATACCATTACAAAAGTCTCAAAAAACATTGGTTTACTCTATAAAGCAAGAGATTATTTATCGTTCGAAAATTTAAAACTTTTTTCTTTATTTTTCCTTTATACACAGCTATCTCTCATATGCCAATATAGCATGAGCAAGTACCCATAAAACTAAATTAAGTTTACTCTATAGACAACAGAAACTCGCCTCAAGAATTATTTTTTATAAAAACAAACTTACTCACGCAAACCCATTATTAAAACAGATGAATGCTTTAAACATTTACCAAATTAATATATATCAAAATATTTTGTTTATGTTCAAACATAAAATGGGAATTACTCCAAGTCGATTTATGAATAACTTTTTTAAAACTAATATAAACAAATTTAGCACTAGAGCAACTGGAAACTATATAGTACCCCCTAAAAAAAGAAAAGTCTTAATTCTCAATAGCATATCGTGGTCCTTACTTGTATAACAAATTAATACCAATGTGTGTGTGTGTGTGTGTGTGTGTGTATATGATTATATGTATGCATGTGTATATGTATGTAAGTATATGTGTATGTGTATGTGTGTATATGTGTGTATTTATGTGTATGTGTATGTATGTATGTGTATATATATATATATATATATATATATATATATATATATATATATATATATATATATATATATATATATATATATATATATATATATATATATATATATATATGTGTGTGTATGTCTATGTGTGTATATGTATGTGTGTATGTATAAATGTATATATATATGTATATGTATGTATATATGTGTGTATGTGTGTGTATGTATGTGTATATATATATATGTATATATGTTATGTTTATGTTATGTTCCTTCCTAAAAACACGACTAATTATATTGAAAAATGTAATAAGTAATGAATAAAATATTTATGAGTATCTCATGAAATTGTTTAAAAAAAGGGTTCTCGATGACAAGACTTTACACAGTTTTCTGCGAGTTTCCCTTGACTACATAACTAAAGGTTTAATTTTTACCTTTTTAAGACTTTTTTTGTCTTTTCAAAGCATAAACTGAAAAACTATTTTACATTATTTTATTACTTTGTACATCAAATATATCTTAGTATTATTTCAGTTATTTTCAAAGCATTTTGACTGTATTTGTAATAAAAGTATATATTGTTAAAACTATTTGTAATAAAAGTATGTATTGTTAAAGCTATGTAGTTGTAAAAAATATATGGAAAAAAAAAAAAATATTGTGTTAATTATTATATGTGCTATTTATCTTAAAAATATTTAAAAATCTAGAAACAAAAAATCCCTAATACTTACATACATATGTGAATTCATACAAATCAAAAAAGATGAGATATTGCTCATAAAAAAGATTTAGGAACATACAAGATTCCAAAGGCAATTTTTAACAAATTTGTACGCAACAAAACTACATGGTAAAAGTACAGCAGTTATGCTTAGTGCAGATTTGATTTTGCTCTTGTTTCAGTACTTATTAGTTTATTCATAATGGGGTTTGTCAAACCGTTTTAAGATGTTATAGCAGTAGTTGAGGTTATTAGGCATCTACAAATCGAAGTCATCCATCAAACAGTGTACTATTGATGGATGACTTCGATGACACTGTTTGATGGATGACAGCTATCAAACACTGTTTGATGGATGACATCTATCAAACAGTGTACTATTGATGGATGACATACAACAATGGTTGCAATTTTTTGAATTATTATTACAGTTAATACAAAAACTAGTGTGCACCACTAACCACTGTATGTACAACATCCAAGATGGCTTGTTTGGAAGAGAAACAATTCTTTGAATGGCTTACCAAAGTATTTCTAGCAGCAATTGATTTGAATTCAGGTAATTAGTTTGGACTTCTTAATTTGAAAAGTTAATTAAAATAATTTTTTCAAATATAGTTATTTACATTTTAGTCACGGATGACATATGTTACTATAGTAACATATGTACAATAGTAACGTATAATAACAATCTTAGTACTAAGGCTGTTGAGTATTTTAATTGAGTATCTGCGCGCTGATACGCAATTAAAAACATTGTTTCTAGTGGTTCAGATAACAGATTCCTTGTAATATAATAAAGTTGGATAATATAAAGGGGCAGTGGGTTAATTATAAAAGAAAGGAGACACTAAATTAAAAAAAATATCATAAAATGTTAAATAAATAGGTTAAAAGCTAAGGTACTTTTAGGAAGGTGGAGGATACTCAAAAAAGTGTTTGCAAAATGCGGGGAGGGGGGTGGACGAAAAAAAAACGTATGTACTTTATGGATGACCCCTTAGGGGCTGTTTATAAATTACGTCAACAAAATAAGGGGGAGAGGGGTCGGAATTTTTTTGACAATTGTTGACAAGGGGAAGGGGGGAGGTAAAAACAAGTTGACGTCAACAATTTTACTTTTTTAATGAATTTAGTTACAGTCGCAGTTAAAATATTTATTAATACGCAAGATATTTATTAAAGTAAAAAACATTTAAAGATTTTTAAGTTTTGTCTCTTAAAAGGATGTATGTTCAAAGGGGTAGTCGATAAATAACATCACGATTAAGAAGGAGGGGGAAGGAGTTAGTGGTTTTGAGACGATTCGTTACTAAAGTGTTACGTAAATGTGACGCGGGGGAGTGACGTAATTTGTGGACAACCCCAAGTTAAACTATATATTATAAACTTTTAAAGTTACATAACAAACTAAGTTTTCTGTTATTAAGTTTACGAAAAAAAAAGCGCATTAAAGCATAACTATTAAAACTTGTTGTTAAAAGATATGTAGGTATATATGTATGTATGTATGTATGTATGTATGTATGTATGTATGTATGTATGTATGTATGTATGTATGTATGTATGTATGTATGTATGTATGTATGTATGTATGTATGTATGTTTACATACATACATACACACATACATATCTTTTAACAACAAGTTTTAATAGTATACATACATAAATATATTTATGTATGTATGTATGTATGTATGTATGTATGTATGTATGTATGTATGTATGTATGTATGTATGTATGTATGTATGTATGTATGTATGTATGTATGCAGGGCAGCCAAGGGCTTTCGTGGCGCCCGGGGCAAATAACAATTTGGAATCCCTATAAGCATGCATATTTTTGAATTAAACCATGTATATAGTTATACAGGTTAAGGGGTCATCCGTAAAGGACGTCACATTAAGTTTAACTAATTGCAAGAAGTAGGAAAAGAGATTTTTAGAATATTAAAGCGCCTTGTGTTTAATGAAAATCTCCGCGGAAGTGAGCCAATAAACTTCTACTTCTGGTTAGTATTTAAATTCTGAATGACGTGCTTTATGGACGACCCCTAATGACTGTTTTTTTACTTCTAATATTGTTAATCAACATTCATACTTTTAAGAATCGCATCTGGATTAATAACACTTATGCAGAATATCCACTGATTAGGATTAATAAATATATTCCATGAAATAAATATTGAAAACACTCTTATTTTGCTTTTTATAATAGCTAACTTAGAATTAGAGTGCATATAGATTGAAAAATTGGCCATAGGCTATTTGAGTCTATATATGGTGGAGAAAGCCTAAAGTGTTTCCACCATTGAAAATTGAAGACAAGGAATCTTAATTTTAATTATTTCGCATCTTAATAGTCAAATTATTAAGATGCGAAATAATAAAAAAAAAAGTTGTCTTTTATTTCACAAGCTTTAATTTTTAACAGCTTTTGATCTTTTAACTAGAAGAATGAGAATCTTGAAGAAACAGTTTTTAGTCTGTCTTCCGTCATTCGTGTTCTCAGCCAGGTTTTAATTCTTCACAGAGTTGAGAAACTACGTTCAGCAGTGGTAACACTAACAGGACATGTTTTAATAATTTGAAACAATTTGTGACTGATTGGATATTGCACCTGGTCACACAAATAATTTTATGGCATTACATGGATACATGATATAAAACATACCTAGATTTTCTTCTTTGTTAGTACAAATTAAAATAAAATTGGTGTGGGGGGACGACAGACCCCCTAACTTATGGAGGCCCGGCAGACCCCCGGCCCCGCAACCCCCCAGCAGAGCCTCTCTACCCGCTTGGCATGCATAAATTAAATTGCCCCCCTTCCTTTAAGAGATGACCTGGATCCGCCCCTGAGTTGAGCCGAGTATTTTTAGTTTATGATCGTAACTAAAATGTTTAAAATTAACAATATTGCGCGTTGTTTGACTCGTTTGAGTAAAGAAATTTACAAATACAAAACTCTAGATACGTTTTAATGTATAGCTGGTACAACTTCTTCTATAGCTAGGGAGCTCAACCACTAAAATGACTTCTTGAGATATCCAAGTATTCGATTCCCAACCCAAGCTTCTGTTTCTACTGCATCTTTTAAGGTTGTAAGATATTAGTACTCCAAAATCACGCTCAATGCATGTTGGAATTAGACTGTGTCCGTTACCGTCAATGTCAACCATGGTATTATTAATTAGTTTTCGCAACAAACAACTTGCATTACATTGCACTTCTTGACGTTGAAGTTCATAAAGCAGTTGTAGAACCAATTTACCGCGCTGTCAGTTTCCGCTTGCAGTTTTTCATAACCAGAGTAAAATTAATTAACATCAATAACTCAAATGATGTTGCCATCATCGGCGTATAACTTGGTAGGTTTATAAATGCAGTCTGGTAAGTTATTGATGAAGGACACAAATAGCAGTAATGCAAGAACTAATACTTGAGGGACGCCACTCGTCAGTGTTTTCGACTTGGACGTTAATTCTCAAATTATTACTCATTATTATCCATCAGCTACCCAACTAGAAATCAAATTTAATAGCTCACCCCCAGCCAGAATTTATGATAACTGTATATAGCAGACCCAGAGAAATGGCTGGGTGCATATGAAAGCCCTTGATGTCAGGATTTCAAAAATATAAAATTTAAAGTCCAACTATTTCGTCTCGGAAAATAAAATGAGTTTTTATTAATATTATATTACAGCAACTAGACAAATGACAGCATAACTATTTTTTGCATTTTTACAGTATACAAAAAAATTTAAGTCAGTGATAATTTTATTATTGCATCACTAAAACATTGTTTTTTTTTGTTTTTATGACTTTGCAAAAGAAGCATACCTGTATTTCTTACATAAAATGATTTTTTTTATTATTGGTGTTAAAATTACGGTAAAGAGCTATTCTCAATACATCAAAATAAAAAGCCACTCATTTTTACGATTTTGGAATCATTTGGTCTTTCAAAATTCCCAATCAAACTAAAACTCACAAAGATTGCCGGAAATCTGTGTGTTTCTTGTGCTTGAAAAAAAGCATAAGGACAATTTCACTATTAGTGACACAGGAAATTTCAAGCTTATTTGAACAAAAGATTAACTTTGAAGATGAACGAACGCCAAATGGGATTTGTGAAGGATGTTGTTCAATACTGCGCAGAAAACTTGATGGAAAAGAGGTTGTCATGCTAAGACTCTTTGACTTTGAAACCATCAGTGTCAGGCGACCAGCAAGCGGATTGATCTGTGATTGCATTATATGTCAAGTTGGGTATCTGAAGCTAATTGAATCCCATCCTCTTGAAAAAGTCAAAAAAATGATAACATAAAAAGAGAAAGCTGCGAATAAAAATTCAATCTCTGACCACAGATGTTCCAAATGCCTCTCGGTTCTGGGGAAAAGAATTTCTCATGTATGCACTAAAGCTAAGTTTTGTAAAAATATGAGACTTTTGGCATCAAATGACAGCACAGTTGCTCAACAAATTGCAGCTTCTGCAATAGCTGGCACAGATGCTTCCCCTCAAGGAACAATTCGTCTGGCTCAAGCAAAAGGTGGACGACTTTTATTTGTCATTCCAGGTAAAAATGACTTTATTGTAGCATAATTAAAGGTATTCAATTCTATTAGTTTCCAATGCCAAAAATGTGGTAAATTCTTGAGAAAAGTTAATTACTTTAATAGTGACAACTTGTAAAATTTAAATAAAATTGCCAAAATAATTACTTAAAGGTCCTTCAAGTGCAAGGAGACTCTTTGGATCAACATCCTTAGTTACTGCAGGGGATCTCGTTCACGTGCAAATCAATACTGGGTTGTCAAACACAAACGTGAAAAAGTTAGCGACAATTTTGAACCAAGTTTCAGCAGTCCAAATTACTGAGCCAAACATTCGCTCCGAATTTTTTGCATTAGGAAACTGACTTGCCGGATTTTTTGATCAAACAGATATTCTACCTGAACAAAGCAATGGAGTTATTGGCAAGAAACTTGTAGTTCACTGTAAAGATCTGCAAGAACTGATAAATGAAGTTCTTTTGTCACGAAAAGTCTTCACCAAGCCACTAATCAAACTTGGCATTGATGGTGGTGGTGGGTTTCTAAAAGTCACTCTGGGAGCTATTGAGAAGATGCCTTGTGAAGATGATCCTCCTCCATGTTAGAAAAACTTGACTACAAACTCTACCAAAGATAGCGGCTGCAATCGTCAGCTTATCACTGCAATTGCTGAAGATTTATCTGAAACCTATTTGAATTATTCTGTTTCTCATCAAGCCTAACCTTAAGGATTTTGTTATTTCTTGTGACCTGAAGCTGGTCAACATCCTCTGTGGACTTCAGTTTCACTCATCATCACATCCTTGCACGTGGTGTGATGTCTCATCAAATAACCTTGCACAATCTGGAAATCTTCACACCTTTGGATCTTTGGATCAAGCTTTTGATGCTGCAGGACGTGACATGAAAAAGGCAAAAGAATTCGAAAATGTGGTTCATTCTCCATTACTTGCTTTGGATGATGAGCAATTGGTTTTGGATCTAATTCCACCTATGGAAATGCATCTGCTGCTTGGAGTTGTCAATCACTTCTTCAAAATAACAACCTATCCACGGAGGACAATTTGCTGGAAATGATTGTCACAAGCTTCTGAAGAACCTGGATTTGTTGCAAAATCTTGCAGAGAAAACATCCTCAATTTATATTTGTCCCATTATCAACACTTTCCTCAAATTTGAAGCTGTGGTCAGTGCTTGATTTAGGCCCACATTATCTTCTGATTTTTCTAAAAAAATTGACTTATTCAGATAAGCACATATGGCAATGCCATCTGGAAGCGTGACTCCAAAACTGCATGCAGTATTTTTTCATGTGAAGGAGTTCATCCAAAAGAAAAATATTGCTTAGGGAATCTTCAGTGAACAAACGACAGAAGCTATGCACCATCACTTTCATTAACACTGGCAAAGATACAAGAAACCATCAACCCATTCAGAATATGGAAGGCAACTTTAAACATGCATAGTTAACTTTAACAGCAAGCATCTTTAAAGGCAGTTTTGAAACAGGAGCAGAAGACTTATTTCAAGAATTAAAAAAGTTTTGCATTATTTTTGTTACAGTCTATTTGTTAGAATGTATTATTGTTTATTTTTATCAAACCAGTGCTGTAAAATGAATGAATACATATATATCATTAAATAATATCATCGAAGAAATAAAATTATCACTAACTCAAACTTTTTGATGCTGTAAAAATGCAAAAAATGGGTATGTTGTTTTTTGCCTAGTTGCTGTAATATCATAAAAATAAAAACTCAATTGATTTTCCGAGACAAAATAGTTGGATTTCAAATTTTATTTTTTTGAAATCCTGACATCAAGGGCTTTCATATGCACCCAGCCATTTCTCTGGGTCAGCTATATGCAGTTATCATGAATTCTGGCTGGGGATGAGCTGGCCTCAAATGTTATAGACATGAGTCATATTATTATTAATTATTACTTATTATTAATTATTTCAACTAGGTTTCCACGGTAAACTGCTTCCGTTAAACTATTACGCAGTGATATTTTCGTACACGAGAACGAAAACGAGAACGAAAAAAAAAGCCTTTCGTTTACGAAAACGAAAACTAAAACGAAATTTATTTTAAGAACGAGAACAGAATAAAAACGATAATTTTAAATTTTCGAACGGAATAAAAACTGAATCGAAAATTATTTTAAAACGAAATATTTTCGTTCTAGATTTGAAACGAGTTGAATTATTTGATATATATAATTATTATATTACAATACATTATAATGATATATTATTCGAACTTAATTGAATTTTATTCAATTAAGTTCGAATAAGTTTAGTTATGATATAGTTCGAATATATTTATTCGAATATATTTTTTCGAACCAAAAAAAAATCAAACTGTAAGACCAACACAACTACGCGATGAGTTTGAGTAAACTTTTTGCTGGTAGGAAGAGGAATAGTTCAGTATGGAAATGGTTTAAATAAGATGCGTCATCCGACAAATCAGAATGTTTAGTTTTACTTGATGGTGAAAAAGTATGCAATACAAAGTTGTGTGGAAAGTTAGTTTATCTGTTAGAGGATATGTTTTCATTCTGAAACAAACGACTCATTTTTATCATTTTAGAGTAATTATTCAATAACGTATACGAACTTATTTATACATTAATTGATAAACAGATAGATAAATAAACATATAAATATACAAACAAAAAATTATATAAATATGTTTATTTTTTTCTAGCTACATTTAGCAAGAAACCATAAGTCTGTACACGTTGAGCTGGAAGAGTCGGAATTAAAGAAATTAAGTGAAAAAAAGCAAACAGGGATAAAGAGAAAAGCAGTGGATGAAAATGGACCCACTCTTTTAGAATCGTCCTCAAATCAGAACCAGACCTTGGTTCAATGCATTAATCGTAGGAATACCGCATGGCCTATTAATTCACACGAGCATAAAATTCGACTAAACTCTCTTATTCAAATGATAATTGCAACATGTAATCCAGTGACATTGGTGGATAATGCGAGTTTTAGAAAGTTAGTTAATACCTTGGATTATAAATTTTCATTGCCTGCTTCTGCCAAAATTACTAGCCTACTTAATGAAGAATTTACTGTTTTAACGAGAAAACTTCGTGACTTCATATCTGAAGGCAGGCGCTTCACAATATGCCTTGATGGCTGGACTAAAAAAGATCTTACTGCGTCCTTTTTAGGAATTTCGGTTTGTTTTTTTCACTTCAAATCCGAAAAACCAATACATGCTCTGCTTAATTTGTATCTTGTGAAACATCCACATACAGGTGAACAAATTGCTAATTGTTTTGAAAAATGCCTAAAATATTGGAATATTTCCAGAGAAAAAATATTGCTTGTTATTTCGGACAATGGAGCAAACATGGTCAAAGGCATAAAGTTGTCGAGAATGAAAGCTCAGGCTGAACGTGATATACTTATTGAATTAGAAAGTGAGGTTAATGAAGAGCAGATAACAGATCTGGAAGACGATGAGAATATGACAAATAGTGAAGAGTGGGAACATGTTGACTTGATAGTTGATGTAATAGAAAACGTAGCATTTAGAAGATTGGGATGCCTTGCACATGTTATGCAGCTAGTTGTAAAACTTGCATATGATGGTAAATATCATGGCTTACTTTTGAAGGTACGTGGATTAGTGGGAAAAGTTCGCAAATCTTCTGTTGCATTGGAAAAAATTATCAACAAATGTGGTAAGACTGTGATCAGCGACTGTTCTACAAGATGGAACAGCACTTACTTTATGGTTCGGAGATTTCTGGAAATAAAGACATCTATCAACGAAGTGCTTGGAGACCTTAACATTGATTCACTTGCCAATAGCGAATGGATAATGCTTCAGGATTTTGTCAATCTTTTAGAACCTTTTGCCAATGAAACTGATATTCTTCAGACGGATGCACTTTCACTATCCAGTGTTATACCTTCAATACTTAATTTAGAATGTCACCTTGAGCAATTTGGAGATGCCAAAGATGTAGCAGTTAAAATGCTTGAAGATCTACGCCGTTGTTTTGCCGTTCTTTTGCAGCCAAACGATCCTAATTTTAATCCACTGCCATGTGCCGCATGTCTACTTGACCCCACATGTGCAATAGCTCTTTTAGGTAATGAGCATACACAAATCAGAGAGTGTGCAAAGAAATAAATTTTGTCAGAGGCTAAAAAATCGGTGCAACATGATTTACCTTTAGCAAGTGCATATACTCTTTCTGTTGAGATTGCTCCAGAAATAAATGGATTAACAAAATGGAAATTTTTAGCGGCAAAACAGCGAGTAGAAAAAATAAAGCTTATTCCAGGTAATGAAGCACAAAATGAACTCAACAAATACTTTATTGAAATAAGGAACAGCTCTATGTGCCAAAATGCTTTAAATTTCTGGAAGATGAGACGTGCTGTTTACCCACATATTGCACCATTAGCTGAAGACCTCATTGCAGCTCCTGCAACTCAAGCATATTTTGAAAGACTTTTTTTAATCTGTGGCTTGCTCACAAATGGACGGAGAAATCGAATGTCAGCGTCATTGGAAATGCGAGTTTTCTTAAAACTAAATTCTCATCTAGTCTAGATGATAATCATATAATCACTAGGCCCTTTATTTGTAAAATATATGAGTAATTATTAAAGTCTATACAATAACTATTCATTAGTTTTTATTGTTACCAAATTTGAGAAGTTTTTTTTATACCTAATAATTGAAATTTTTTTAAGTTTTAGAGCAATAAAGACAGGTTGTTGTTGTGTTTTTTATTAAGGGCGGTGGGCGGGGCTTTAAACTTCTAGCCATGGGACTGGGTGTATTACATTTAATTAAGTTCTCATTTTTTTGTTTGTTTATAGAACTAAGACTTACTTCTTTTAATTATATATGCCTATATTATTTATAAATTATACTAAACTATAATTAGATGAGATAAAAAATTTATACCACAAACGAAAATTGAACTAAATAAAAACTAAAACTAAAATTATTTGAAGATGAACTGAATAAAAACTAGAACTAAATTTATTTACTGAACTGAATAAGAACTAGAACTAAAAACTTTGCCTCTAAACTGAATAAAAACTAAAATTATTTTCCGAACAAAAATATCACTGCTGTTACGGCATTCAATCCGGTTTGTAAGCATTCTTTGTGATACACAAATCCAAGTTAAGACTTTGATATTAAACTGTGCACATTATTTTATAACTCTCTCCGTCACCTTGCACGGTATAGGTGAGAGACAACAACTTGTAGTTATAAGTTTTAAGTTTGTTTTCTTTTTTGAGGTTAAGCGTAGTATTTGATATGCGTTGAGATTTTAACATTCCTTGGGGAGTTGTTAAACCTTGGCAAATAAGGTTGATAAATTTAGTTTTTTTTTAATTTTTTTATTTTATTCTTTAAAATCGTTTGTAGATTTTTTAGAATAATCTAAAAGCATTTATGAGATTTATGAGAACAAACTATTTTTTTTTTGGATAAGACCTAGTGTCTTCTTCAATATTGTCAATATAAAAACAATCAAATTTTTTTAGAGAGATAAATTATTTAAACTATAATTCTTTGATAATATAAATAAAACTTATAATGCACATCACCAAGTAAATTTAATTTATACCTCATCAATAAAAACATTTTTTTCTATTTTTTTCTAAATAAAATTTCATTACGGCTTTTTTTTTTTACTTTCATCTTTTGGGACCCCTTTTATTTTTCCACCCGGGAAATGTATGTCACTTTTGTCCCTTTTTTTCGGCGGCCCTGTATGTATTTATATATATATGTATGTATGTATATATGTATTATGTATAAATGTATGTAAGTACAAATATATGTAAGTATGTATGCAAAACAAATATAAATTATTACTTAATCTACTCAGATCGTATGGTACTATATTATTTGGCCAACGGCCTCCAATAATACTTCCGTAGCCGTTGTTTACTGCTTCTCTTTCATCAGGATCTAGTCGCATGTCTCCTTCAAAAAGATCTTTGTCTGTAAAAAATAATAATAATAACTGCATTCACTTTATTTGTTTAAATAATTTCATACTGTAGAGTTGTATTTATATGTACAGCTAAACAAATAAAATAAACTTATTTTTATAATGTATAGAGCAAATTGGGGTGAGAGTAAACGAAAAAAAATGAACAGTTGAACAATTTTGCTTCTTTTGCATTTATTGAAAGCTGAAGAAAAAAATATTTAAAAACGCAAGGCATTTGGTAAAGTTTTTTAAAATTTTGGGCGAATTGCACTGTAGAGAATTTTGTGCTCTATCTTAAAGTGTAAGAATTGTTTTAAAAAATTTATTTTTGTCTTTGCAAACTTTTAAATTTTCATCTTTTTAAAAAAAAGTTTTTTTCAATATAAGCAACTTCGTAACTTCAATATAAGCAACTTCATAACTTCAATATAAGCAACTTCGTAACTTCAATATAAGCAACTTCATAACTTCAATATAAGCAACTTCATAACTTCAATATAAGCAACTTCGTAACTTCAATATAAGCAACTTCATAATTTCAATACAAGCAACGTCATAACTTCAATATAAGCAACTTCATAACTTCAATATAAGCAACTTCATAACTTCAATATAAGCAACTTTATAACTTCAGAAACTAAAATTAAATTTTACTAAACTAAAAAGACTGTTTTGCAGAACATTTTATGATCATCAAGGTTCTCTTTTCAAAATGACCGAGCCTGCTTCATCATCCTCAACCGTGTTTGCTTCATCATCTTCATCTAGCCTATATCATCATCAAACATTAGTCAGCATCAAACTCCAATTATTCGCCAACTTCAAAATTTAACAACAATACCAGTGGCTCCTGCTCAAACGTATTGTATGTTGCAACACTTTACAGAAAGACTCGAAGGCAATTTGAAATATTTACAGCACTACTGTGTTGACACACAAAAAAAACCCAAAAGAGTCAACATACCGAGAGTTGAAGACCAGTGTTCAAGTACATCTAAGGTGCTCGAGATACTAATGCAAGACAATGAGACCAAAAAGTCAAAGCAATTGAAAAAACGCAAGATTGACTTCAGTGATACTAAAGATAAAACTTAGCTAGCGCAACATTAAAAAAAACCGAGACAAGACAAAACATCAAGAGGTGCAAAAAGTGTCGCAAAGTTTAGGAAGCATTGCTAACTCAAAACAACATGTGGTACCAATGTGAAGCTTTTAATTGCAAGTTTTGGGTTTGTCAATCGTGTTTACCAAAAAATACAAAATTGGAGAAGAGTTTCTTAGCATGAAAAAATGCCGCGGACCTGCTTCTGACCATGAAACAACTCAAACTTATTTAACTAATCGTTTTTTTCGTATATTTGATTCAAATAAGTTTTTGTAAACTAAACTTCTAATAAGTTTATTTTTTACTCTGTTTTTGATTAATTTAACTTGATTTTCTTCATATCTTAATCAATTGATTTTTAAAATTTAACTTGTTTTTTTCCCCCAATTTTATTGGGGCAAAGTAAACCTTTTTTTTCTTTATAAAAATTGATTTTTTCAGAAAATCTTAAAAATAATTTTTCTCAAAAATTTTTATATTTATAAAATGTAAAATATTATCTATAAAACAAACTAAAAAAGCCCATCATTTATTCAAAAAAATAATTCAATGTGAAGCTAAACCGTTTACTCTGACCTTAGTTTACTCTATTACATTTGTAAATATTCGTTTTTTTATATACACTTTATAAGGGTATTTTACATAATCGTATTTGTATACTATATTTATAATAGTATATATTTAAAATAACTTGTTACCATTTTTAATAAACAAAAAATCAATGATTAACAAAAGTAACAATAATATATACAATTTTATATATACAATACTATATACAATACAATATATATATACAATAATATATACAATACAATAATATATACAATACAATAAATACAGTAATATATACAATACAATAAAACAATAATATATACAATACAATAAACAATAAAATTTTTGCTTTCTTGTGTTGCTTTAGTTAGCATTAAATGGACTTTAGTTTTTTTAAAGGGCAAAAAGGAGAAACATTATATAGAGAGGCGGTTCTACGGATAAAATGAGGGGGGGGGGGAGGTTTTGGAAATTTAAAAAAAGTACCAACTGGTACATTTTAAGGATTCAAAAGGTCATTAAAAATAAAATGTGTCAAATATCCACCTAGCCGACAATATTCTTTAAAAACAGATTTTAGCTTAAAAATAACCTTCTTTGGGGGTGTCACACCCTTTACTCACACACGTAAAATCGCCTCTGATTATATACATATATATATATATATATATATATATATATATATATATATATATATATATATATATATATATATATATATATATATATATATATATATATATATATATATTCAATAAAAAATTTTATATATTACTTTCCATTTCTGGAACCCAATGAGATTCTGCATAACTTGTACAGCAAATGAGTACAATGCTAAAAAACGATATCATTTTAAGTTCAGCCTTGAAGATAAAACGTTCTTGATAAAATGGGTCAAATAGGTAACAATCAGTTTCTTTAACGAAAAGCAGTTGTTTAAATATATTGCTAGCTAAATAAACAATATATCGAAAAAATGAATAAATTTAGGCACTTGTAAAAAACTTAATTCAATATTATTATTTTACAATTACAGTGGTGTGTTTGGTAAAAAGGAGTCTTTAGGTTGGTTTGCTTGTTAGGACATTTTTTTTAATGAATATTATAAATTATATTTGCTAAGTATACAAAAGTTTGATTTTTGATTAAATTTAAAAACGCGCATTTAAAACTTTGTTTACAAAGGTATAAGGTATAAGGTATAACTTACATTCTTAAGTTGCGTTTTTTATTTTTTATTATTAGAGTCAACCTAATACTTTTTAAAAACATTTAAAAAGTATATTTAGCATAAGTAATATTATACTGAGTTCGTAAGACTATACTAAATATATACATAAGTAATATTAGAATTAGCCGTGTTTGTCATGTTTTTTAAATTTTGGGTAAATCGTTTTTGAATATAAGAGCAAGTTGGGGATAACACCTAATAGATAAAAGTTTGGGAATTCGTATTGCACATTGCAGCCGTTAAAAATGCTATTTTTCTTTTAGATAAATGGTTTCTTTTTTTTAATCTATTATTTGCTATATATATATACATATATATATATATATATATATATATATATATATATATATATATATATATATATATATATATATATATATATATATATATATATATATATATATATATATATATATATATATATATATATATATATATATATATATGTATATATATATATATATATATATATATATATATATATATATATATATATATATATATATATATATATATATATATATATATATATATATATATATATATATATATATATATATATATATATATATATATACTGTACATATTTAAAATAGCGTCTTGGGTTAAATGAAAATTGCCGCACAAAAGACCAAATGATATTTGGCTCTATTTTTTAAATAGCTTTACAGGGGTGCGCAGGTTATCGCAGAAAAAAATAACAATATGAATTTAAAATGTCCACAAATTTAGGAAAAACAAAGTTGGCGGGAAAATCAATAACGTCTTGACTTGTTAATAATAAAAAAAAATTTGCGGTTTTTATAAATTGGTAAAAAAATGGGTCGAATTAATCGCCTAGAAAAAGAAATGGTAAGAAAACTTGTTTTTCACTCTGGAAGGCAGGTGTAAAGAAAGCAAAATTTGCAAAGCAGTGAAAAAACAGCTTCATAATTCAAATGTTTACCGGCTTATCAAAAATGTAGAAAAAGGTGGAAATGGTAAACTGAGGCAGACCTTAGAAGACCTAAGAAGATTTGTAAGAACTAAAGAACTTTAAAATTCTGATGACTCCAAAATGCGGCGAAATCCAAATCGATCAATATCCAGTTTAGCTAGAGAGTCTTGTGTGTCAAAGAGAACACTGCAACGAGTCATCCATGAAGACTTAGGTATGAAGAGTTTTGTAAAGCCAAATAGGCAACTTTTGAGTGAAGGTACGTAAAGTAAAGTAAGGTTTGAGTGAAGCGCTAAACGACAAAAAAGAGCAAAGCAACTTTTCAGAATGATTCAAAATCCACCCAAAAGATCTTGTTGTCTACAGTGATAAAAAAATCTTCACAATCGAACCTGAGCCCAAAAGATACAACAACAGAGTTCTATTGAAGTCTTGAAGAACAGTTTCATTGGAAATTCGGACCATGCGATGAAGATAGCCCCTATAGAATTAATGATATAGGGTGGCGCTTGTTCAGATGGCTCAAAACTTGTCTTTGTTCCCAAAGGTGTCAAGGTGAACCGAAAAAAGGTCCACAAAACCTAACCAAATTTGACAGCTCTTAAAGCAGATATATGTTTGAGTTCTTTATTCATAGTGGTAAAGAGTTCATATATATTACTGCTTGAAAGGAATAGGTTGGTATCATCTGCGTACATGATACTTAAAAGGTTGAAAGCTTTTTTCAAATCATTTATATATATCAGGAAAAGTAGGGGTCCGAAGATTAAACGTTGAGGAACACCGCATACGATATCAAGATAATTATTTTGATAACCGTCGTTTACTAATTACAAATTTTTTTCTTTTTGTTAAGTAGCTTCTAAACCATTTTAAAGCAGTACCTTTAATTCACTTATATTTAAGTTTTTGCAGTAAAATATAATGATCTGTGTCGAAAGCTTTTGATAGGTCAATGAAGAAACCTTTTTTTAAATTTAAATTTAGATAAGTTTTTTTAAATTTTTTTTGTTTGCTTGTGGGGGGGGGGGGGGGCAGAGAGAACTTTCCCGGTGTTGGTAACATCTTCTGAATGGTAATGAAAACAAGTTTTGCGCTTTTACGTTATTTGAATAATTGAAATCAAAATTAAATTCAGCAGAAATTAGAAGAATACATAAACAAACAAAAAATGTAAAAAGTGTTTCTGATGCATGTGTTACCGGGGTAAATAGTTTTAAATCGACCGGGAGAAATTACTTTTTGACAGGGAAACTGGGACACGGATCTTAAAACCAGGATGTATGGCAGCCCTATCTTGGATCGTATAAACTAATGTTATCAACTTTAATCATCTGCGGCAGAAAACCTAAGCATGATTTTTGTTTTTCAGTAATTTTTTTATAATTTGCCATGTGGGTTTCAAGTCATTATTACATTTATTAATTTGTTCTGAGTAATAATTTCTTTTTCTTTTACGTATTTTTTCAAATAGATATTTGTAGTTTTTATATATTTTTTCGCAAACAGGTGTTTTTGTTTTTAGATATTTAATAATTTTGTTTAATTTATTAATTTTTAAACTTTTTAAAAAATAATCTCTTTGTAATCCAGGGACTTTTATTGCTTTTATTTATTTTCAATATTTTTTCAACAATTGGAAAATTAGCGTCGTAAACAGAAAACAATGTTTTATAAAATGTTTCGTAGAAGTTATTTCCATTGTCATTAAAATCAATATGATTGCAATGGAGTAAAGATAGCTGATCTTTAAATTATTCAAGATTTTTTTGTTTGAAAATACGTTTTTTACTATTAGGGTGTTAAAATTTTTTTCTTAACTTGAGTTTAAAATTAGGAATATTGGAAAATGTTCGGATATATCAGCTTTTATGATATCTATTAGGGTAGCCGAGTTTATTGTTACCCTAGTAACAATAAACTCGAATAATTAAGGGTATAGATCCTGTTTCAAAAATTGTGTCATAAAAATTTTTAACTTTATGGTCGTCATTGTAAAGAAAACAATTCATATTAAAGTCCCCAATTTCAAAACATTTTTTTTTCTGAGTCACTTGTTTCCACAATATCTTGTAAAAACAAGCTTAGGTTTTCGCGCGTGCCGTCAGGTGTGACAACATGCTTGGAATAATGTTTTTTAAGGCCGTTTTCCACAAGACGAAATATTCGTGCGAAGCGAAGTTTTTCGCAATGACAAAATGCTGTTTTACTTTCTTTCGCGCTACTTTTTTTTCGTTGTCAACAATAAAGCAATAAGTTTACGCTGTATGTTTAACTAAAAGCAGTTATTACTTTTTTAGCATACTTTCTACTTTGAAGCATGTGAAAATTTCTATCCATGCATTAATATTAACATTTCTGCCTTTATATGTAAGATGTGATATTATTTTGTAATATAATCATTTAATAAAAGGTTTTTTTACAAGAAAGTATCAGAAAATAAATGCTAAACTTTGATATGAACATTTCTATTAAAAAACTGTCACTGCAGGAACGAACAGCAGGTTTAACTCTATGTAGAATTTTTTACAAAAAGGTTTATCTTCGTGTGGCCATTTGAAGATAAACATTCTTATGAAGTCTAACTTTTGTTATTGACAGTTTGAAAATTTATATTTGTAAATTCTCGATTTAGTTTTATATATAAGTCTGGTCATTTTTTTATGTAAGTCTTGCCACTTGTTTAATGAATTTACTCATGCTTGCCAATTTTTAGAGTAAGTTCATATAAAATTAATAAGAACGCCAGGTTGAGAATTTTATTTTTTGTTACTTTAAAAACAACATGTTTTCGCTTTTTTTAAAGTTGACATCAAGTTTTGAATATTATATCACGTGAATATTATATCACGCAAATCGCCAAAAGTCGAAATGAATCCGGCTTTTTTTTTCGCTGCAGCGAAACGCCGTAGCGAAAAAAGATCAAAAAATGTTTAATCTGAGCATGCTTAGCGACGCTTCGCGCGAATTTTTCGTCTTGAGGAAAACGGCCTTTATTTTCAAGTCAAAGTTCAATTGTTAAAATTTCGCCATCGGAGACGCTTAAATCATTTCTCATATTATAAAGGATATTTTCATGAACATAAATTAGAAGTCCTCCACCCCGTTTATTCGTTTTTCTTTCTTGTGAGATAATTTTAAAATAAGGAATTTTAAAGTTATTGTCAAATCCCTTTTGTGTAACCCATTTATCAGTTCAAATCCCTTTTGTGTAACCCATGTTTCAGTTAAACAAATAATATTAAAAAAATTTTTTGATTCTCCTAAAAAAGTTAAAAGTTTTTCAAAATATCGATTTAAACTCACGGTCGTTTAGATATTAATAAAAAGCGCTATGTTTAGGTACGCATGCGTAAAAAAAATATGAACTTTAAAAATGGCTACGGTACTTAACTACAGAGAATATTTTGTATGGCAACAGATTATTTGTTAATTAATTTCTGAAAAACCATTGATGTAGCCTTATGTTTAACGTAAATCAATAGGAAAATACAAAAATTTCACAAAAAAATATAAATAAATAGAGGTAACAAAAACCTTTGCGCGTTTAAACTTTATTTTTATTTAATATCTTTTTAGTGTAAATCATAGATTTGTTTATTTATTTGAAATCAATTTTCTAAAAATCTGACAGTAGGATTTTAATAATTTTTTTTTAAACTTCAGATAAATATGTTTTTTATGTATGATAATTTTCTCGTCAATGCTTCAACTTTTTTTCCATACAAAAATTTGTTTTTACTGTTATGACTATTTCCTTATATATCAAAGTGCAATTGTAACAAAAATAATAAAAGTAAAAAACACTTAAATATATTAGGAAAAAGTCATAACAGTAAAAGTAAATTTTTATATCGAAATGAAGTTGAAGCGATGACAAGAAAAATATCATCAATATAAAACATATTTATCTCAAGTTAATTATAGTTAATTAAAAAATATTATTATCTAATTAGGTTTTCCCAAAAAGAACATTTTTGAAAAATATATGCTTAATGTGTTTTATATAATAAAAAAAAAACTAGTTTTTAAAAATTTTTGAATAAAAAATATTTTGATGACTCCCTCAAGACCCTTAGGAACTTGTTATGTTCATTTTAGACCCCAAGCTCCTAATATTAAAAAAAAAAATTATTTAAGTGTATCATGTTGGGTCTCAAATAAAGCAAAATTATATGAAAATTTCAATGTTAGATTTAACACCATAAAAAATGAAGTTTATTACCTAAAAAAGAAAATAGTGCATTTTAACCATTTTTTTGCAATATTTTTTTTACAATAAGTTTTTTATAATATAATTATCATATTTGAAATTTTCATGATTTCGCTTAATTTGAGATAAAATGTCAAGATACACTTTTGAAGATTTTTTTTTGTTGATAACATTAGGAACTCATTTATGTCTTGAGGGACTCCAAAAAAAATTTTTTATTCAAAAAATTTTTTGGCGAATAAAATTTTTTAGATTTTTGAAGGTTTTTGAAGACCCTTTTGAAGATTTTTTTATTGATAATATTAGGAACTCGTTATATGGGACTTTTAAGGGACTCCAAATATATATATATATATATATATATATATATATATATATATATATATATATATATATATATATATATATATATATATAATTATTCACCTCTACACTGACTGCAGTTGAGGAGGCTACTTTTGTGATTACAACTCTTTCTATAACTCCGAAACATGAACAAGGTCGCTGCACGAGAAGTTGACAAACAAGTATATTATCACAGCTATCATGCAAGTAACAAAAAAAAAGAAAGCAAAATTAATTTTTAGTACCAAAAATTTCGTTCTTATATTATAAATATTAGTAATTTAGCTAATTCCTGATACTGGATGTAACAGTAAAATATATAAACAATATATATATATATATATATATATATATATATATATATATATATATATATATATATATATATATATATATATATATATATATATATATATATAGATATATATATATATAAATATATATATATATATATATATATATATATATATATATATATATATATATATACACATATAAATGAGGAACAACTATCAATTGATTAGACTAACACTTAATAACTTAAGTATCCTTAAAGGCATACTCACTGGCTAACTAAGCCAGTTAGAGCAAAACTTACTAACTACATATATATATATATATATATATATATATATATATATATATATATATATATATATATATATATATATATATATATATATATATATATATATATATATATATATATATATATATATATATATATATATATATATATATATTAAGAACTTAAATTATGAATAACATATATTAAGTATTATTATATTTAATACAAAGCAGTCTTATATTAACAAGTAGATAATATAGTGTAACAAAATATATTTCTTTAATCCTTTTTTAAAGCTTATGCTGCTATGGTGTAGCAGAAATAAAAAAACTGCTATGGTGTAGCAGAAATAAAAAACGAAATGTCTTTGTTTTGCTTTTTATTTCTGCTGCACTATGTATGGTGTAGCAGAAATAAAAAACATAATAATTCCCAAAAATTTTTCCATAAAATTTCACATGTTTATCTGTCTAAAATGTTTTGTTTGATTTCTTGCTCTTAATGTTATATTCCAATTATAGCATTTGTGATCTCCCACAAGCTTCATTTTCATCAATTGTTGTTCACAAACAAGAGTTGGTAATTTTTAAAATAGCTTCAATACAAGATTTGCACAACTGTTGCACAACTTGTTTAATTGTAAATATTTAGTAAGTCAGATAAATCTAATCAATATTAACATAACTAAAAACTAAAAGTTATAAAAAAAATTATTACAAGTTAAACTCCTTAGAGATTATTATTAAATTAAAATATTTTATTATACTTTTTACTAAGTTTGTTGAATATTGCAACAAAAAAGTAAAAAATGCAGTAAAAAAGAATACTCTTATGCTAAGACTTTCCCTATATTTTAAGTATAAATATGCAAATATATGCATTTAAACAGTTTATATATGCAAATATATGCACTTATACAGTTAAAAAAATGCATACTTGCTTCATAACAAGCAGGTCCATAATAACTTATTTTTTTATATTACTTCCAAAAAATATTTGCAAATTTCAGGTAAAAAAAGCATGTATATGTGTGTGTGTTATATATATATATATATATATATATATATATATATATATATATATATATATATATATATATACATATATATATATATATATATATATATATATATATATATTAGTAAATACATTTTAAATAGTCATAACAGTAAAAACAAATTTTAATATTGAAAAAAAGTTGAAGCAGTGACCAGAAAAAAATTATAAATATTGAACATATTTATCTAAAGTTTAAAAAAAAAATATTTAAATCCTACAGTCTGATTTTAAGAAAATTTTAATATATATAAATTATATATTAAAAAATTTTAATATATATAAAATATATATAAATTAATTTTAAATAAATAAACAAATCTATAATATTCACTAAAAATTTGTTTATTGAAAATAAAGTTTAAGTACTCTAAGATATTTTTTATCCTTTTTTTATTTATATTTTTGTGAAATTTTTGTAATAATATACTGATCTACATTAAAAATAAGGCTACAACATAGAGTTTTCAGAAATCAAATAACAAATAACACGGTTGCCATATAAAATATACTCTGTAGTTAAGAACCGTAGCCATTTTAAAAGTTCTAAAGTTTTTCGTATTTTCTCACGCATGCGTACCTAAACATAGCGCTTGTAAACGACCGTGAACTTCTTACATTGAGGTGGAGAATTATAATTCTTTTAAATTGCATTCTGAAAAAGAAAACGCAAAAAAAAATTATTATCTGGATCTAGGTTTTTATCAGAGGAAAAGTGGTTTCTTTCGAAAAAATTAAATGTTATGGATTCAAAATCATTCAATAAAGCCATTCTTATTAAAATTAGGTTAACTAAGGTTTCTTTTTAAGAATGCGCAATTCGATTATTTGTTTAGAGCGTTTTTAAAAACATGTTTAAAATAAATAATTTTGTCGTAACGAACCGAAACATTCTCACCATTTAAACGTCGTTCTTTTACTTCCGTAAACAATTTTCTTCTGATTGCAACCGTTTTACAAGAAAAATCTTCATTTACATAAATGTTTGTTCCTCTGAGACAAGTTGATTCTTTTAAAACTTTAGCTTTGTCTTTGTATTTTTGAAATTTTAAAACTTTATTTTGCCCAGTTCAATTTTAATGTTCTTTAAACCCAGTTTTTGTAGAAAAAATGAATAAACCTTTTCTTCGGTTTCTTCCCAAGATTCGACTTCGTCTTCACATATTCCATAAGTTATTAAGTTACTTCTTCGCGATCTAAACACTGTCAAAAAAGTTTTTATCCACCTAACTAGCACATTTTAAAAATGCAATAAATTTTTATTCAGCAAAGATGTTAGCATGATATAAACTAAATTATATCATTTAAACATTTAAGAAATATTGTACAAAGAAAATACAAAAATATTTTTTTAAAGTAATGAGTAACAAATAAAATACAGCATTTCGGAATGAAAGACATTTTTGTCCTAAAAAAGTTTTCATCCGCTTTACAAAATTCAAATAAAATTGTTATCCGAACTCAATTTGTTAGTTTTAATAACTTGTGTTTCCACCACGAGCTTTTATTACTTCATGTAGTAAGTTTTTCATTGAACCAACTAATTTTTTGATAATTTCTAGAGAGATTAAGCCCCCCTCTTTTATAATTACTAATTGTTGTTGTTACTTATTCCTTACATCGTGGGTGCTAATTTATCTACCTAATTCATCCCACAGATGCTCGATAGGATTCAAATCTTGAGATTGCAGGGGTGTATGAAGTTGCTTAGCTATTTTAAATATAAGCCATTCCTTGACACATTTAGCTGTATATTTTGGATTGTTATCTTACTGAAAAATAAATGACCTAGTAAGTCCCAATTTGTGAGCACTTTCTTCCAGATTATATTTTAAAATGTTTAAATACACATTTTGGTCCATATTTCCATCAATGAAAACCAAGTTACCTACACCTGAAGCACTCATACACCCCCACACTAAAACACTTCCTCCACCATGTTTCACCGTTATACACAAGTTTTGTTTTTAAATGCTTCATTTGATTTTCTCCAAACTTTAACTCTTCCATCTGATGAAAACCAATTAAATTTTGACTCATCGCTGAAAAGAACCATTTCCCAAAATGTTTGCGGTTCATTATTATAAAGTTTCGCAAAGTGTAGTCGATTGGCTTTGTTGACTTGCTAATGTAGGGCTTTTTCAATGGTACTCTACTATTGTATCCAGCTCTTCTTAAAGTTATTCTAACAGTTTCAGGGTCCACTTTTAAATTGTAATCATTTTGCAGCATTCCAGCAAGTTTGGGAGTACTTATTTTAAGATTTTGGATGACTGTTCTCAAAATAGCTCATCGATGCAATACTTGAATTTTATTTGGACGTCCTGTTCGTGGCTTATCAGCAATTTTTTTGATGGTTTGGTATTTCTTGATAATTTACTGAACAGTTGCACGT
Organism: Hydra vulgaris; assembly: GCF_022113875.1. Taxonomy (NCBI): domain Eukaryota; kingdom Metazoa; phylum Cnidaria; class Hydrozoa; order Anthoathecata; family Hydridae; genus Hydra; species Hydra vulgaris. The sequence continues at coordinate 29,374,240 of NC_061170.1, read as the reverse complement.
GATTTCTTTACTATTTTTCTTATTTTTCGCTGTGATTTTCCCTCCTTCCATTGTCTAACAATAAGCGTTCTAATTTCCTCTGCAACTCTCATTTTTTGTTAATAACCTAATACAAATAAAAAATATAAAAAATTCATATAAAGAAAAAATAATATAAAAATCTTACTAAATCTAATTTATTTTTTAAAAATGATACTTTAATACTGATTTAATAGCAAATTGAGGTTGAAGTGCAGGGTGGATGAAAACGTTTTTGTCACTAAAACGGACATTTTTTTTATTTATTATATTGTAAAATCTTTTTATACAATACTTCTTGAATGGTTAACTAATATGATTTAGTTGAAATTGTACTTATATCTTTGCTGAATAAAAAATTATCACGTCTTAAAAATGTACAGAATAGATGGACAGAGTTTTGACAGAGTGTATCTTCGAGGTTTCGGATTTTTTCGTTTAGAATTGTTAAACTTTTCTTTCTCTAGTTATTTGCAGGGCCGTTGAGAGCTTTTATGGCGCCCGGGGCATAGGGTTGAGCAGGCGCCTCTTAAATATACATTATTGGTATTGTGGTTTATCCTCCTCCGGCTGATTGCCATATAGAGGCCACATTACCAAGGCCCGCAAAGACAATTTCGGCTCCCCAAGGAGCGTCATAACCCGTTCTACGGACCAAGAGTAAAGTGATTTTGGGAAGAACGAAGATATGTTAGAGTGAAAGATAGAAGTAGTTGAGTTAAAAAGACAGCATAGAGAAAGCGGACAGGATTGCACATAGTTTTAGAAGGAACAATACGTTAATATACACATAATTGGTTTAATCCAATTGTTGTATGTCTGAATTTAAACTTGTTTTTAATTAAGTTTAACCAAGATACATTATAATAGTTTAATTAAGATACATTATTGGTATTGTAATTAAGATACATTATGAAAAAAAAAAACTTTATCAAAGGCAATCTTGCATATATATAAGTGAACATAGTTTTAAAATGAATTTTCTTAATTGTGGTTTATTTCTGTTAAAATCATTTTATGGCAATATTTTCAAACATTGCGTCTTTAAAAAAATACAACCAAGCAACGCAAATACAACATAAATGCATTATTAAACATTCTTTAAAAGTTCAAATAAGTAAAAAAACAGCTTATATAAAACACTCTTTTCTTGCTTTTTTACCGGCAAAATTTGTTATTATATCATTATATGACATAGTCTTAGCTAACTCATTTTCCACTGAAAGCATCATGAGATCCAAAAGGCGTTTTTGTCCCATAGTGGCCCTACAATAATTCTTTATCAATTTAAGTTTACTGAAGGATCGCTCATCCTCTGCAACAGATACTGGCATTGTATTAAAAATTTGAATTAAAATGCATACATATGGAAAAATAGGCTGCAGACTCTTTCAATGTATTTGGTTGAGAAGGCTAAATGAGTTTCCAGGAATAAAAAATAAAGACTCCTTCAAACAATTAAGATGCAAAATTTCTTGTATGAAGTTGTCTTCTTTGACATCATTAGCGTAGAACTGTGCTAATTCACGAGTTTTTATCTCTTGAGAATCTGGTTCTTGGTCTTTCAACGAAATGAATGAGAATCTTGAGGAAACACTCTTTACTACGTCAAATCTTGACTGAACTTGATTAACAAAATGATCATGAGCAACGTTGAAGATGTTTAACTCAAATTGATGCTTGTGAAGAGAGATTCCAGTCAATTCTTGCAAAATCTTCCACCTAGCCGGACTGCAGCTGAAAAACACGTAAAGAGCTTGGATATTACCGAATAAAGTCTTTATCTCAGCACAAGATTCAACTGCATGTACTCCAACTAAATTAAGACTATGGCGCCACAATGCATATAGAGAGCTAATGGATTTTTCTGTAAAATTAAAGCTTGTGCTCCAACGTAAATTCCAGCCATATTTGAGCCGTTGTCGTAACCTTGGCCACGGCATTTCTGCAAGTCAAGATTTACTTTTATTAAAACATCACAAAATAGTTTTGCAATATCCACTCCTTTTTTTTTTTTCCATGTCTTCAACGCAAAGAAAGCGCTCTTTTACCTCTTTTAC
>NC_061170.1:29082162-29367162 GCF_022113875.1 Hydra vulgaris | reverse complement strand
CAGCGTCAATTCTAAAAACAAAAGCAAGAGACTTTTCAAACTTGCTGAAAAGATCGATATCAAAGGATTTCAAGCGTCTGATGGTTGGCTAGATCGTTGAAAAAAACAGAAATATTTCTTACAAGACGGTATGGAAAGAGGGTAATGTACAGGTGATATAACCACGTCATGGAAAACTGCCTATAATGATAAAAATATCCAGGTATAAACTTGAAGAAATTTATAATGCAAATTAACTTGGATTTTTTTTTGTATGCAGCCTAATAAATCACTGAATCTTCGATGTGAAGCTTGTATAGGGGAAAAACACAGTAAAATTTGTCTTACTGGGACGGCCCAAGGAAATGCAGCGGGTAATAAAATTCCTATGTTAGAAATAGGTAAATCAAAATCACCTAGCTATTTAAAGAAGTTATGCGCTTACCTTGCAGATACAGAAATCAAAATAAAAGCCGGATGGATAGTGTACTTGTTTGAAAAGTGAATACAAGAAATGGATACAAAGTTTACAAAAGAAAAAAAGAAATGAGCGTTTATAATAGATAACTGCCCATCACACTCGAAGATTGATAATCTAAAACCTATTTAGCTTATTTTTTTTACCACTGAATACCATGTCTAAACTTCAACCAATGGATCAGGGCGTTATACACTCTTTAAATGTTTATTACATATCTTTGGCATTACAAATACTGGTCATAGCTATTGATAAAAAAAACCCATTTAAAGAGCTTCAAAATCAGATAGAAAAACTTGATAATTTTTACCCTATAGATACAACAGCTGAAGATGCCATTTTTGCAGATGAAAATTTAATGAGCACTGTACCTTTACTAACAGATGAACAGTTGAGAGAAGAAAAAAAAATGTAGCGAATGAACATGATGCTAATGATGAGGAAGATAATGATGATGATAATACGATTGATTCAGTTTTTCCAAAAGTTGCTGATATTCGGGAAGCACTGCGAGTTTTGTATGACTATATGACTGTATGCCCTTCAGTCTTAGTGGTGAAGATTTTCAACAAAAACTCAATGCAGTCTCAATTATATTTGAAGGAGACATTTCTTCAAAACTAAGACAGTGACAACATCTTTTAATTTATGTGTTGTATTTACCTTTGGTATCAAAACATTTGATAACTATATATATACTAGGTTGGTTGAAAAGTTCGCGGAGCGGCACCTATGTTGCAGTAGTAGAAACAAATTTATAACTGTATTAAACGTATTCATTCTTCGTATGAACGCATAAAAAATTTCAAGTCGATATGTCATTTCAGTCTTTGTTTACAAGCTATTGAAATTAGACGTGTCATAGTATTTTTTTAAATGGAAAATATTGAACATCGTGCTGTAATAAAATTCTTTGTGAAAAAAGGTTTAAAGCCCATGGAAATTCATAATGAAATGGTAAATGTGTTGGGTGATGATGCTCCTTCAAAAACAACAGTATGCAAATGGGCTGCGGAGTTTCAACGTGGGCGTTCAAGCCTTGAAGATGACCCTCGCTCTGGACGTCCAAAAAGTGCTACTACTGAAGAAACGATTAATGCTGTGCATGACATGGTTATGGATGATAGACGATTGACCAAACGTGAAATTGCTGAGGCTGTGGGCATCTCAGATGAACGGGTATTACACATCTTGCACGATGAATTACGTCTGAGAAAGCTGTTGGCAAGATGGGTGCCGCATTCGCTAACTCTGGATCAGAAACGCACTCGAGTAAAACTTTCTCAAGAACATTTGGCCCGTTTTCAAAAGAATAAAACAGATTTTGTGCGTCGATTCGTAACCATGGATGAGACTTGGGTTTACCACTATGATCCGAAGCTGCGACAACAAACTGCAGAGTGGACAGAACCCGGTTGTTCAGCTCCGAAGCAAGTGAAGGCGTCAAAATCGTCAAAGAAGGTTATGGCATCAGTTTTTTGGGATGCGAAAGGAATTTTATTAATAGATTACCTTCAAACCGGTAAAACGATAACAGGTGAATATTATAAAAATCTTTTGGACCAGTTGGATAAAAAAATTCGTGAGAAAAGACCTGGTTTGCTGCATAAAAAAATCATTTATCACCAGGACAACGCACCTGCTCATATCAGCGATGTTGCAAAGGCGAAATTGGTCGAATTAAAGTACGAACGCTTGGAACATCCACCCTATTCACCAGATCTGGCTCCGTCCGACTTCCACCTCTTTCCACATCTCAAAAAATTTCTACGTGGAAAGCGTTTCTCATCACATGAAGAAGTCATTGCAGCCGTAAATGGGTATTTTGAAGGCCTTCCGGAATCGCACTTCAGAGATGGGATACATGAATTGGAGAATCGTTGGAAAAAGTGTATTGCTCTTATAGGAGAATATACTGAAGAATCAAGTCATTTTTTGAATCATAAAATTGTTTTTTCATTTCCGCTCCGCGAACTTTTCAACCAACCTAGTATATATATATATATATATATATATATATATATATATATATATATATATATATATATATATATATATATATACACATACAGTCTTGGAAAAAAGTTTAAGATCACACCGTATAAATGCTATACTTTGGTGCCTAAAATAAAATGCTATAACTTGGTGCTACTTTTGATTTTAGCTGCTATGGACATTACTTTAATGCATTTATTTTTTATTTTTGAACCAATTTTTGTGTACTGTAATATCTTTTTCATTAAATTTTCAGTACCATAAAACATCGAAACGAGGTCGGCTAAACCAAATTTTTTTTGCCGACCGCAAACATGTTTAGGTCGGCAGTTATATATATACATACGACCCTAATTCCAAGGGTTGTATGTATATATATATATATATATATATATATATATATATATATATTATATATATATATATATATATATATATATATATATATATATATATATATATATATATATATATATATATATATATATATATATATATATATATATATATATATATATATATATATATATATATATATATATATATATATATATATATATATATATATATATATATATATGTAAGAGTGGGGCACCATGACACTTTTGGTTTTTGCTTTGTAACAATTTTTAATACACTTTTCTTTTAGGCAATGGTTTTGATTTGTAGAATAATTTTATTCAATTTTAATATTTATCAAAATATAACATTTTAAACTTGTGAAACTTAAGTAAAATTAGAAATTTGTATCAAGGTACCCCACCCATGGGGTACCTTGATAAAACCTATGAGCATCATTAAAAAAGTAAATAAAAAGTTTAGAAATTAAAGAAAAGGCAGATTTTGACACAAAAGACAAAAAAAAACTAATAATTATAATTCAAATAATGCATCTAAATCACATTCCAGAAATCTAGATAATGTATCATTTTCAATGCCATTTTTAAGCATTAATAAATAAAAGCTTTGTATCAAAATTGGATCTCCTAGTATTATAATTACATAAATCTTTTAAAAAAAGACTGCAAATATTAAAAGAAATGATTTTTAGAATTGTTTATAACATTATGGAGTACAATTCTACAGTTTTAGGGCCCCCACAAATGCTGTACCAAGCTATCCCATACTTACTAATAGAAAACAATCATTTTATTATTAATTATTTTTATTAAAAGTTTTATTTAATGAAGTAATGAGCTTATGGACTGTTGTTTACAAAAACTTGAACATGATAGAGATACTTATGTTATTATTGTACTTAGGTAATTAGTTAAGTCTGGGTGTTTAACACACATTAAAGAGACTTTTATTTCTTAAAAAAAAAGACTTTACATTCAAATTTTTATTTTCTTTAAAATTAATTAACGGGTAAGAGTCTTAATAAGCTGAGGATGGTCTGAAAAAAAATTTAATAAAAACTTAATAGAAAAAAAGTAATGTCCCCATTTTATTATAGAAGTTCACAATTTTACATTAAGAAATTAAAAAGAATTGAACATTAATCGTTAACTCAAAATCAAGATTTTAAAGTTTTTTTATTTTCTACTGCTTACTAAAAATTATAGAAATAAATGACTAAATAAAGAATAAGTATAGAGATAGTCAATGTGGAATAGACCTACTATGACAAGTATTATATAGGTCATGGTAAGCCCATTATTCTACATATTTTTTAAGACTATTTCCACATGTCTTTTTATACCGATTATAATTAACCAACACAATTCAAGCAGGTTTTCTAAATATTATTTAGATGGGTACTAATATTCGAATCGCTGATAAATAGCATTTCCTGCAACAGCTAGCAAAGTTAAAAGTTAATTATATATATATTTTCCATAACTTTAAAACATAGAAAAGTTGTTAGTATATATATATATATATATATATATATATATATATATATATATATATATATATATATATATATATATATATATATATATATATATATATATATATATATATATATATATATATATATATATATACATATATAATATCTGCATTTTAGAACGGATCACTATCAAAAAAATTCTGAAATGAGATTTAGAATTTTTTTTTTGTGCAATGTAGAGATGATTCAAGTGAAAACTCTTTTAGCATAAAATTTATATTCTTTACAAGGCATTTATATATATGTTATACACACATAGTTTATTGATTCTAAAAATATTTTAGATTGACTTTACTTTCGAAAAAAAGGCCAATAAAAGGCAATTTAAGAAAATTAAGGATTTGCGTTTTTGTGCATATTTTGATGAACTTTCACATAAAGTCAAACTGAACAAGGTAAATTGTTTTAAAGAAAAACATTATTTGATGTATAAAGAAAGATTTTATTACTAAATTGGACTTTTTTATATTAATAATAACTAAAATTTATATACTTCAGAAAAAGCTAATATATAAGTATAGAATGTATTAAAAAAATCAATTAAAAATTAAATAAAAAAAATAAATAACAAAAGTTATTTAGAGATGTTATAACTAACAAACTTTAACATCTCTAAATAACTAAACTATTGAAAACCAGTTTAGTGAAGTAAGCAATCAGAGTTAGCTTGCAATGTTTTCTCTTGATTAAGTTCATTAAGAGAATATATATATATATATATATATATATATATATATATATATATATATATATATATATATATATCAAGTATAAATATATATATAAAAAAATTTCATTTTTTCCTTTTTTTTGAAATAATTGTGTAGTTGTCTTTTTTTCTCTAAGTTATGTCATTGTCATTAATTATTCATTGTCATTGTCAAAAAATAGTGGTAAAAAACTTATACTTTCTTGTTTGATAGAAGCTAAATTGGCTCTGTAAACTAAAGCACAGCTAGAATAGAATATAACATAAAATTAGATTAAATATGAGTCACATTAATGTATTGGTCTTTCTGATGTGTAGATAGTTTAGAAACTGCCAAGGACTAACATATTTTTATAAACAAAAGAAAATCAGTAATAGTGAAGCTAATGGTGCTAAATACAATAATTGGTTAACAAAAAACATTTTTTAATAGATAATTTTTATATAAAAACTCTCATCTAGTCATTTTAAATTTTATGCTAATCAACCTTATTTCTTAATTGTAAAGGGCTTGAATTAATGCAAAAAAATCTTATCGCAAAAAAAAAAAATAATTTTGAAATCCTCTGCCCTCCTCATCCCTGGCACCCCTTTGGAGTAAGAGGGGTTAAGTTAGTATGAAATTGTTATAATATAAAATCTTTCGTACATTAGTTTGTATTAGTTATTTTTTAACATAATATCACTCATATTATACCATAATATTCATATATATATTAAAAATATTATCTTAAGTTACTGTTATAATTTACAGCTTAAGTTATAATTTAAAGTTTAAGTTGCAGTTATAGTGTATTGAGCAAGTAATGTATTTAATACTATTACCATATTACTTTTAGCAACTGTTTTTACATATCATGATACTTGAAAAAGTAAAAGTAAAAACAAAAATATTACAATATTTACTTTTAGGTGCTTAATACACGAGAGGGGATATTTATTAATTTTTGGAAATATTTTCCACCCACCAAAATTTCTTCAAAAACTCAAAAAAAAGAAAAAAAATTTCTTCAAAAATTCAAAAAAAAGCAAAAAAAATTTCTTCATTGTTTCTTGATACCGTACTATTAAAAATTTAAGTATAAATTTTTCATTCTATTGGTTTTTAAGGATGCTTTCATTCCATTTTTTTGTTCAAATTGTTTTGCAATAAAAAGTGAGAGAAAAACTTGGTTTAATAAGTCCAATTACATTTCCATAAGTTTAAGTATATGATTAAATTATTTTTTTGGAAAATATTTTTTTTGAACAGAAGTAGAATAATTTTTTTTTTATTTTTTTTTTTAATGTTTGAAATAATCACTTGTTTATTGTTAACAATAAAATGTTGTTTACAAAAAAAAATTTACTATTACAAATGTTTACGACTTAAATAAAACTTTCTTTCTCAATTGTACTATCTTATAAATCTGTATCTAGATCTATGTGTATTTTTATTTTATTTCAATTTTTTTTTCAAAAAAATTTGAAATAAAATAAATTTTTTTCAAAAAAATTTGAAATAAAATAAAAATTTTTTTTCAAAAAATTCAAGATTATTTGAATAAGACTAAAAATCTTTTGTTTAAATAGATTTCTTTAAAAAAAAAAAATTTTTAAAAACAACTTGTGTGGTTATAGAAAATGTTTAATTTTGATAGTGCTTTAAATAAAATTAAAAAATAAAAATCAAATGGTATTGCGTTTCTCATTCTATTTAAGATTTTTTTTTTAAATAATATTTAGTTAGAGGCTTATTATGTGTTAACATATAAGATATAAATAAAAACATTTGTATGGCTAACCTATGTAAGTATATTAAGTAAATTTAATAGTTGAGTAACTTAACTGTAGTAACATAATTGGTTGATTTCTGATTGGTTGAACTGGTTGTTTTGATTTAGCTTTTAGGTAAATTTACTCTGATGTACTTTATCTATCAAGTAAACCAAACTAAATTTAACTTTAAAATAGAATTAGGATACTATTGGCTCCCACGCAGAGATTTAGTTTTTTATTTAGCAATGTCAAGCGGAAAATTTTTTTAAGATTTTGGGGCCCTAATGACTGTTTTTTTTTTTTTTTTTTTTTTTTTTTTTTGGGGGGGGGGGGGGGGAGAAAGGGAGGGAAGGAAGAGGGGGAGGGGCCTCTGAAATACTAAACACAGCACTGCCCCTAATAAAACACTTACACAATACATTCTTTACTTTTAAGAATGGCCAAAAAAATGCTAAATAAGAAAAGAAAAAAAAATAGCAAAAAAAAAGAATAAACTAAGCGAGAAGGTGTGAAAAGCAATCGCAATTTGCTATCGTCATATGCTTAATTAAAGCCCTGTTGTATCCTTGTTTTTGGATTGTTTATGGATTTGAAGAAGATGTTCAATAAAATAATTAACTATAGAAACATTTTATCTGTCAATCAAAAAAGGACTTACTCAATATTTTTAAATAAACAATAATTAATATAAATGTTATAACTGTAAAGATATAAACAATTTTATATGAAAGTTTATCATATTCATAAAAATGCAAAGTTTTAACTCTTATAAAATTGCCTAAATTGTACCTAGTTTTATTTGAAATAAAAAAAAATGCTGCAATATAAAAAAAGTTACATAGATACACACATACATAGATACATATATATATATATATATATATATATATATATATATATATATATATATATATATATATATATATATATATATATATATATATATATATATATATATATATATATATATATATATATATATGTATATACTTATTTTTATATTTATATATATATATATATATATATATATATATATATATATATATATATATATATGTATGTATATACTTATTTTTATATTTATATATATATATATATATATATATATATATATATATATATATATATATATATATATATATATATATATATATATATATATATATATATATATATATATATATATATTTAAAATTAATCTACACCATTATCAAGAATCTAAATATATATAAAAATGTCTGGCATTGTTAATACATGCTTTCAAACCTGATGAAATATCTTCAGAGCTCTCTCCCAAAACTTCAAAATCAGATAGCTCATCAAGAGAGTTAAGGGATTGAGATTTACTTGGTTCCATAGTTGAAAGATTGTTGGTTAATCTTCGCCTATGATTTTGAAGAAAATCTTATTAAAGTATTTGTAATTAAAAAAAACATTTGGAAAGATTATTTTTTAGAAGAAACAAGATCAATTTAATATAAAAAAATATAAAAACTATAAAACCTTTCAGCATCCATAGAAGATATTTCCAGCTCAAGCATTTGAAGTTCTTCATTGTTTATCTGCATTCTGCCATCAATCGATTCATCATTCATTTGCTAAAGCAAAGTACTTACAAAATAGGATTTCTTTTAATTAAAAGTTTCAGAATTTAGTAGAAAAACAATAAGAATTTTACATTTTCTTTAATTTCTTCTAATCTCCTTTCTACAGAACTTGCTGCTCGGTCTAAAACACTGATGTCCTCTACCATGTCACGTCTTGTGGTAACTTGGACTTGTATTAAAATTTCGATACATCTAAAAATTCACAATAATATAATAATACAAACAATAGTTGTGACTATTGTTTGTATTATTATATTATTGTGAATTTTTCATCATTTTGTTCATGTTTTTTAAACTTTCAAGTAAACAAGTATAGAATTTAACACACACAAACACACACATATATTATACTAATTTAATTAAAATAATTAAATAATTTGCCTCATTCGTCTGTGTTTTCATACTAAACTTTTTAAACAAATGTAAAAAAATATTGCTGAAAAAAAAAAATGCGATTGAAAATGTTATTGTTTTTTAATAATTAACTTTTCTAATCTTTTTTTTTTTTAGCTCTGCATGGTCATCACTTTATTAGTTTGAAAAGTTAGTGTTGAAACATGATTTTAAAATAGTAAACTTTAATGATTTAAAACTTACTTTATTAGTCATTAGTCAACAACTAAGTAGAAATTGGAGAATTCTACTGAAGAGAGGAAAAATAATTTTGTCAACTGGTAGCATTATAAATCAGTATTTATGGTTAAGTTATTGCTTATGATGTTTTTGTCATCGTATATGCTCATTACATAATTAAATGTTGTTTTTTTAAAATATATTCAAATTATAACATATTGTATTTCCTTTTAGCATTTTTTAACACAGAATGTTGGAATTGTAACACAGTCTGATTCTCTATCTGTAATGAAGGTTTAATAATATAACGTATTATAATTTTAATGAACATCTATAAGATGATTGATATTTTGAGGGTGGGGTAGGGGGCTGGTGTATTATTAAGGGAGTTAAATTTTTGAAAAAAATTATATACATGACATGAGTATTTTTAACATTTTTTAAAAATAAGGCACTATAATGACTCTAAAGTTTGATGTGACATAAAAATGGAAACAACAGTGTTTCAGCCATTCCCATCACAATGATTTTTTACTAAAAGCCAATCGTATTATATAAAATAATATTAATGAATGGTGTTATTAAATAATATTATTTTTTAATAACAGCAAATACTGAACCAGATACTACAGTATCAGCTAAAAACTTGTATGTTTATATGTAGATTTTTTCCTTTTAAATTTATATATTATAAACATTTCAATATTTTTTTTCATTTTAAATAAATTTTATAAAATATTTATGCATTAAAAAGGAAGGAAATTGACAATATGTTATGCTTTGTTAATTTGTAAACAAAATTACTAAAAAGATATACGCTTTGTTCCTTTTGTTACATATTTTATTATCTAACTATTGTTTGTAAATAAATTTTATTGTAAATATTTATATTTTTATTTGGCATTTTATTACTATATTAATATTAGCTTCTCCTCAATAAAAAACTCAATTATTTTTATTTAAAATAACTAAGTTCAAATCATTTCTATTTAATGTATACTTTGAATTAATTAAAAAATCCTTCAGGTAATTTTTATAAAACGACCTTCACTGAAATAACCTGATCACTGATCACTGCTTTTAAAAATGAATACAAACAACAAAAGTTAGGCATGGAACATAGACCAAACATGAACTGTATTCTGGGTTCTGACAGCTAGTCATACATAGGAATACTGGACAAACATAATAAATATAGTCTCTATATCTTTTGTTTTATGCATTTTTAAGCATAAAACAAAAGGTATAGAGACTATATTTATAAATACAAAATAGAAAAAACAAAAAAAGCATCGGATTTTATTGTTTTTCTCAAAACCATAGTTTAGAGAGTAAACTAGATTATACAAGGAAGAAGATTAACAAAATCTACTTAACAAGGAAAAAATTAAAGATTAAAATCTACCTAACAAGGAAAAAATCTACTTAACAAGGAAGAAAATCTACTTAACAAGGAAAAAATCTACTTAACAAGGAAAAAATCTACTTAACAAGGAAAAAGATCTACTTAACAATGAAGAAGATCTACTTAACAAGAAAGAAGATCTACTTGATAAGGAAGAAAACCTACTTAACAAGGGGTAGAAAAACTATACATAACAAGATCAAACAAATAACTTTATCAAATTACTCTTGTTGTAAATATTTATACTTTTATTTGGCATTTTATTACTATAATAATAATAGATTTTTTAACATCAATAAAGTTTATAAATTTTAAACAAACTCCTTAAAGGGATCCCCAACTGCCGAGGCAAGTTGTGTTCATATTGAAGAAAATGTTTAAAAAAAACATTTGGGCTAAATTTTATTGATTAAAACTATATAATGAATGCACGCCATTAAATTTAAAATTCATGTTTTAGGTGAGGTTCGCCATCTCCATTTTTTTTTGTTCTCAGAGTCTGCATAATGTTAGCTGCAATTTACAGACTTGATAATTTATTCCATGTGTGTTTAATTTATAACAGTTTCGGTACATGACGTCATTATATAAAAAAATTTTTTCAAGATATCATATTAGTTTTTTGCCACAATCTCCAAATCATGTTAATTGTATAACTTTTTACTAAATCCCAAAAAAAAGTTTATGATTAATAAACTTTTTTTAAAGCAATTAAAAGTTAAATTTATAAAATTTATAAAAATAAAAATTTAATATATAATGAATATTTACAGTAAAACGTAATAAACTAAATATAAAACTAAATATAAACTAGATATTAAAAGGTTTAAACTAAATATAAACTAGATACTAAAGGATAATTTTACTAAAGCATGTAAATTAATTTAAAATATAAACTGAATAAAAAACCAGTGTCTTAAATAAAACATATAAACTGAACTAAGCAGAAAATAAATATTAAAGAAATTATTTAACTAATAACCGTCCAAATCAAACTAAATTAAAGTTAAAACAAACATTTGTACTAAAATATACAAAAAATAGATATAATATAAATATAAAAACGAAGAATTGCATTAACTTGTTCGCTAACAGCCAAACAAAAATTTTTTTGTAGCAACCGCACATTTTTTTGAATAACATTTGAATAGCATAACAATGATAATTAATTAAAATTTGATAATAAAAAAGTTTTTAACATGCATCATTAAACAATAAGAAATGCAAAGTGCTTAAAACCTTTGTTTTTATGAGTAGTAATTAAAACAAGTCCAAAACAAACCTCGTTTAATGAATAAAAAAAATATTTTTTCTACAAAATACTTTGTTAATAACTTAACTTAATACTTAACACTTCTACAAGTTAAGCTTTACAGTGTTAACGCTGTTTTATTTTATAACTAAATTTAAAGAATTTTTTTTTATGAAGGATTATTCAAGATTTTTTAACTTTGTGATAACTTTTTTATAATTACATAATATAGTTCTTTTTTTTTTTTTTGATTGTGAGAGCATTAATTGAACTTTTAGAACAAAAATAATTCTGTGTCTAGAATGGAAATTTATGTAAGAAACAAGATAAATTGTAAAGCATACTTGAAAGTCGCTACCAGAGGTTTGTGGTAGTGAAAGAGTTAAACCATAACTAAATGTAAATTAAACAAAACAAACAACTTTATTAAACCATATGAACTAAAAACGAGAAACCGCATCATACTGCCTTTATTTTTCTTTGCCTGCGAACTCTAATTATCACAAAATATGTATAATTGTGTCATGATTTTGGCTGGCTTCTAAAAAGTAATAATAAAGCAAGTAAAAAAAAAATTATAAGTATAAAAATATATATATTTGTATAATTTTTTACTAAATCACAAATATTTTTTGTGGTTTAGTAAAAAATTATACAAATATTTGATTTTCTGATTTTAGTAAAAAAAATACTTAAATCATTAAAAAAACAACAAAAAAAACGCTAATTTTAAAAAGATATTGGGATGACATCATATACTGTAACTGTTATGAATTAACACTCATGGATTAAATTATCAAGCCTGCAGATTGCAGCTTACATTACACAAACCCTGAGAACCAAAAAAAAAAAAATGGAGAAGACAAGCTTTGACTAAAACGATCATTTTAATTTTGTTGGTATGCATTCATTATTTAGTTTCAAACAAAAAAATTTAGCCTAAATTTTTTTTTTTAAATATTTTCTTTAACATAAACACAACTTGTCTTGGCAGTTGGGGATCCCTTTAATTCCTTTTTTCAAAGAAAAGATTTATATATTCAAGTTGATAATATTATTCAATTAATTGTTTTGATTTATGATATGAAATATAATATAGTTTAAATTAATTATAATTAATTTAAACTATATTATATTTGTATATTTTCAACTCATGTCAATTAAGCACTTCTCTCCTATGCACTATTTTAAGACTCCAGTTACTTTTATAACGGTATTTCAACTACCATTTTTTATCTATATGCATTTACTTAACAATGGAAAGTAAAAATAAGTTTACATAGGAGGTTCAAATATGCTAATATTTCGAAAAAATAAACTTTTCCACATCAACTAAAATTTATGCATGTAAACAAACTTCTTATATCCTTTTTGTATTCTTAATTTATGATTTTAATGATAAAATAGAAAATGAAAAAGATATATATCAGGCAAAAGTTACTTTGTTTGTTTAGAAAGCTGTTGAATTGTTTCAAGAGGATCAGTATCTGATGGAGGGCGCATTAAACATGGAGCCCAAATAATAGCTAACGCATTTGGTGACATCTTATTGGTATCCTCATACATTGCAACTCTAAATTTAAAAACAAAAACAATTAATTCAGTTTAATTCTAAACAATATGCAATCAGTGTAATCAAAAATACTACCTTGACAAATGTATGATAACTCGTTCTAAAAGCTCTTTGTTGGCTTTAGGAAACCTTTGTATTAATTCATACAATGTTGCCTGAGTATCTTTTGCCTTTTTTAAATCTAGGAGTAAACATACCCTAAAATTATTTAAGTTTAAAATGATTTTATAAATGCAATAAAAAAAACTATAAAAGTAATTATTAGGTGTATCAAAAGTTTTCTATAAGATAAAGTTTAGTGTGTCAAGATAACGAGAAATCATCCTATGTGTATAATCCTAAGGGTAATGACCTAAGTATAAAGCTTTTAAATGTAAAAGAGGATTCAATGGTAAAAAAATTTACTTTGATTTAGCATTCTTTTTTGACACAAATTATAAAATTGTTTTTTTTTCCTGATATTTTTCATGACTTGAGAAAAATAAGAAATTAGAAATCTAGTTTACAAGTGCACTTACAGGTGTAAACAAACTAACTGTAATAAAGGGTAATAAAGCCCCATAGTGCTTTATAGCAAAATAAAAATGTTTTTTTTTCTTTTATATAAAGTTAGAAATTAAAAATAAATACTAAAACAGTTTAACTAAATAATCAATAATCAAAAAAACTTTTAAAAACTTATGTACTAATAATTTATCAATAAAACAATAAAGATACAAAAAAAAGTAACTTAATGTACTTGAAGAAAGAAACAGGGGAAAGAAAAGATAGGGTAAATAAAAATTTCAGAAGAGAGAAAGAATGAAAAAGCTTTTTTTAATATATCATAAATTTAGACAAAACCAGAACGTTATATTAACAACTAAAGTAATTTATTTTATATAGTAATATTGCTTTCTATTTTATATAGTAATATTATTTTTAAAAGTTAACATCTTAGATAAGTTTTTATATAATTTAATTAAGTTTAAACGTCTGTTATAGTATGTAAACTTATCCTTATATAATTCTTTGTAATAAAATACAATATTTCTAGGGGTTATATATACCCTTGTTATTCAAGTAATATAAAAAACTGTTAAAAAAACAAATAATTAAACTTCAATGTAATGTGTTCTTGCGTCTTAAATAAAAAAAAAAGGTTTCCAAAACAATGAGATGACGTAATCACTGTTGTTTTTATTCAAACCACCTTCATTTGGAGAGCACTGGTGATACTGAATTTCCAAAGACTCACTCTCACTTTTCTCTTAAAATAGTCTCTACTTTAACAGCGTTGTTTTTATTCCAGCTAAAGGCACCATGGCAATTTCTGGAATGCCCCGCTACAGCCAAATTTTTCCATTTTTCCTCAAAAGTATGTTTTTGATGTTGGCAAATGCGATTTGAAACCTTGAGTTTTGTTTCACCTACATAGAGTTTTTCACACAAACACTCCTGTTTGTAGACTCCTGGATAAGAGTTGTTGGGAAGTCGAGACTTCCAACAACAATCTATCAAAGATAGACTAAGTAAAAATTAATACAAACTGATTATACAAATTATAGTAAGCAAAATAGCGAATTATAATAATCACAATAGGGTCATCTACATATAAATTATCCAATTATTTAGTAAATCTCATTCAACCTACCTCCAATCTAAACAAAACAAAACTTAGAAATTCAAAACAATTTGTTGAATGTGCTCAATCATGGTATATCGATCCTGGTGAATTTCAAGTTTCCTTCGATATTGTTAATCTTTACCCTTCAATACCAGTTAAAGAATCAATCTATATTTTATTAGAACAACTCCATAATGTCTCCGACGTCCTGTCTTTAATTCAAAATTATCGTTTTCAGAAATAAAAAATACTTTTTGATTTGTGTTTATCAAACTGTTATTTTTTACAAGAAAACAATATACAAACATTACTACCATTATTATCATTAATGGCAGTAATGGCAGAGAGTTTTCTGCAACATTATGAAGAAAAAGCTTTAATACAGGCACAATATCTTACACCACCAATATGTGTAAAATTATTCAAAAGGTATGTTGACGATATCCGTTCCTGTTTTAATAATGAGGCAGAATCAGAACGTTTTCTTGACTTGTTAAATAATCAACACACAAGTATCAAATATACAATTCAAAAAAGTGACTCACACACAATAAATTTTCTTGATCTCTCAATAACAAATAACAAATCTGTAACATATCTTTTTAATATTTATCGCAAAGATGCAATAACAAATGTGCAAATAAAGCTGCATTCTTGTCATGATCCAAAAATGATTTATGGTGTATTTAAAGGTTTTATCCAAAAAGCTTTTGCATTATGCAGTAAAGAAAACATAAATCATGAATTAAAGTATCTTACAGATATGTTTATAGAAAATGGTTATAAAAAAAAAATACTTTAAAACATTGTCAAAAAAATTAAAAACAATAAACAAAATTATCAACAAAACAACAACAATAACATCAAAAAACTAGAACTTAACTATATTTCTCTGCCATGGGTACCAAAATTAAGTAACCAATTAAAAAAGATATTTAAAAATGCTGGCTATACTTCAGTTTTTAAATCACCAAAAAACCTTCAACAATTATTAACTCAAAAAAACAAGCCTGGACTTCCCAACAACTCTTATCCAGGAGTCTACAAACTGGAGTGTTTGTGTGGAAAACTCTATGTAGGTGAAACAAAACTTAAGGTTTCAAATCGCATTTGCCAACATCAAAAACATACTTTTGAGAGAAAATGGAAAAATTCGGCTGTAGCGGGGCATTCCAGAAATAGCCATGGCACCTTTAGCTGGAATAAAAACAACAGTGTTAAAGTAGAGAGAGTCTTTGGAAATTCAGTATCACCAGTGCTTTCCAAATGAAGGTGGTTTGAATAAAGACGATGGTGATTACATCATCTCGTCGTTTTGGAAACTTATTTTTTTTATTTAAGGCGCAAGAACACATTACATTGAAGTTTTATTATTTGTTTTTTTAACGGTTTTTTATATTACTTGAATAACGAGGGTATATATAACCCCTAGAAATATTGTATTTTATTACAAAGAACTATATAAGGATAAGTTTACATACTATAACAGATGTTTAACTTAATTAAATTATAGTAATACTGATTTCTATTTAATGTGCAAAAATGCTTTGTTACAAAGTCATGTCTCAAAAAACCAAACTAATTAACATTAATATAAAATTCATCAAACTAAAAAAATCCATTTTTACTGATAAAAATAATCAATTAAAAAATAATCAATTATGTAACAACTTAATCATTTTTTGTTTAAGCAAGCTTAAAAATTTTTAGTTAATTTTGTTTTGTTTTCCTTTACATTTTTAAAAATAAATTTGTAACTTTTTAATTCCATTACTAAAATCTATTTTTGATTTATTTTTGATGATATTATTCATCTTGTTTTTATTTTTCGATTAAGCATATCATTTTATCATTATTGTTATATAAGTTCCATATATGTCCATCAAATAATAACAGTCATTTTTCTATATATTTTAATACATAAATATAAACCAGATTATCATAAAATCAACAGCAAATTTTAAAAACAGCATAAATTAAAATTGTTTTTAGTTTTCAAATTTTGAATTTGAAAAAAATATACAGCTAGTTAATCATTTTATCAATCAAAAAGATCTATATATACATACATATATTCGTTCATACATACATACACACAAACTATGTTTTAAAAAAAAAACTGTATATCTACATGCTATAATAGATATAAAAATATACAGTTGCAACAGAAAGTAAGTTGACAACCCTTATTTTTAGTAATTCCAAGGTAAAATAAATAAACCAAACAGATGTTTAGTTAAAAGTTCGTTGACAACAAAGAAAAATTATAGATACTGTTTTAGATTTTTTATTAAAAGATTAATAACAGGTTTGAAAGCCTTTTGGTTTGATGACCTCTAGCAATCAGTTATACATACTATCAATTTATTTTTGATGATTTCTTGAGGCATTTCTTCTGCAGAACTCCATTTGGCATTCCTCTGCAGAGGCAGTTCCTCTGCAGAGCTCATTTGAGCTGGGTTTCAAAACCTCTTTTGTTTTGTTTTTGTCATAAAGATGTTCTATGGGTTTATAGTCAGGGTAACAAGTTAATGTGATTTTCTACCAATAATTTCTTTGAAATTTTGACAGTATGTTTGGGATCATTAGCCCATAAGCCTTAATTGATTGAATAAATCCCAAAAAATTACTTTTTATTACATTAACCTAGCCTTGAGGACTTATCTAACCACCAATAAATTGAAATTTATCTATACCACAATTATCTATATCACAAGAAAAACAGCCTAAAACCATAATAGAGCATCCACCATATTTTATTGTAGGTTTTATTAAAGTACTTTTATTCTCCACAACATTTAGCATGGCATTGAGGTTTCTTATAAAATTTACTTTTTGTGGCCAAAAGATATTTTCCAAAATTATTGAGACTTATTTGCATGCTCTCTGGCTAACTTCAGACGGTAAGTGGCATTAATCTTTGAAACAAATAGTTTTTTCCTAGCCACACAGCATACTAATTTAGCTTTACTTAATCTTTATTTATTTTAGGTATCACTATTTGCTAAATTAAAAACTTTATTCAGCTTTTGTAATGAAATAAATGATCTTTACTTTGCCTCAGTCGCAACTAATTGGTCTTGACCAGGTGTTGTCCTTCGTTTTCAGCCACTTTATAGTAAAAAAAAGAACCATTCCGGTCTTAGAAATATTTTTGCAAACTTTATTTACACCTTCTATTGAAATATGGAATACGCTAGTGACATTTTGTAATGATTCACCAGTTTATCTTTGCTCATTAATGTTTTGTTGCAGGTAGACGTTAAATCTTTAACTTTCAGCAATCTAGAATAAATATCTAATTATAATACACATTTTAATTTAAAAAAATATACTTGGAATTAATTTTTTTAAATGCATAATAACAAAGTGTTATCACATATATAGACATGGACTAATTTGAATATATAATTATAAATTTAAATATAATTTTATTTTTGTCAACTTACTTTCCGACCAGTCAGTAAAAACTCTGATAAACAAAAAACCATAATAATTTCCCACTTCGAATATTATAGAATAACTAAAATTATTTGACTAATGATGTTTTATTTATACACAAGATGTTTACACTACATAAGCGCTACAGAGAAATCCTTAGTGAAAGATATCATACTTTTACACATTGTCAACTTACTTTTCTGGCGCAAGTGCATATATATATCAGGGTCTATTCTAGGAAAAAAATTTGGGCCGCAGTACCTCCCCCCCCCTCATCCTGGAGAAATTTAGCAAAAATATTGCCAAATATAGGCATTTTTTCACAATATATATTTTTTTCCAAATATTTGGCGTAAAAACATAAAAAAAAGGTCCTCAATTTTTAATTTGGGCAGTGCCCAAATACTGTCAACGCTGTCGAAAACGGTCTAGAATAGCCCTTGTATGAATATATATATATATATATATATATATATATATATATATATATATATATATATATATATATATATATATATATATATATATATATATATATATATTTCTAAGACTATGGCTTTTTGAAAATATCAGTTTTTTTCTTCAACAAATATATATATATATATATATATATATATATATATATATATATATATATATATATATATATATATATATATATATATATATATATATATATATTTATTTATATATTTATATTTATATATATATATATATGTTGAAGAAACAAACTGGTATTTTTAAAAAAACATGATCTAAAAAGTACTACATATTACCTGTTGATCGAAGAAAATCTTCGTAGAAGTCTTCACAAACAACTGGTTTTGGTAATTGTCTGAAGAACAGTTTTAAAAGTGAAGCTAACGTATGTGGTTTTTCATCTTCAAAAATCAAGTCTTCAGCATCTTAAAACAAAATTTAAAAATACAATTACTTTTGCTATAGAACTTAACACATCTGTAATAACATATTATGTTGCTATAGATACTTATATAATGTGAAAATTATGTTGATTCAGATAGATACAAAAACTGACTCTTTATCTAAATTATCTTTATCTCTTTGTAAAGATCATTGTGGATCTAAAACCAGATCCACAATGATCTTTACAAAAAAAATAGGCAAACCCATGATAAACCTAGCAAAAAAAAAATGATCAGAATGACACACCTCATACAAAATATTCAAACAACTTAAAAACAAAACAAAAACCAGATCAGCAATAACCGATCAAGTTTAACATCAAAATATTCCATAATTTTGAAAAATAGAGTTCATGGTCTATCCAAAATAGATAAAATTATTAGAAAACCAGAATGTTTATTAGTTTTGAATATCTAAATGAAAATATTTTGGACAAGTGTATATGCTGGAGTTTTAAACACTCAAAATATTGACATGTTTGAGTAATAAACACCCAAAATGTACACACAAGAAAATATTTATTTTGCATCGTTTAAAAAATTTGACAAGAAAAGTAATGAGATTTAAATCATTTTAAAAAATTTATCAAAACTAAAAAACAAATAATATTTAAATATTTAAATGTATTTTTTATGCTTTTATTTTAATTTTTTTATGCCACTGATAACAATATTTATTACTAAAATCTTATTTAATTATTCATTTAATAAAATAAAAATAATCATAATAACCACTAAAACTCTGACAAATATAAACTAGATCTGAATTTAGAAAAAAAAGTTGAAAAGTTTTTTGCAACAATCCTAACAAAATCTGAAAATCTAACACATGAAGAAAAATTCAAATTCTATACAAATCTATTTTAAAAAATATATTTATGAAGTCATTGCTTCTACCTACCTTTACTTGTTAGAACACTTTTTAAATTATTTATAGCAGCTTGAGGTCCTGGTTTTCTGTACAGCCCTTCCACATATAAACCTGAAGAAAAACATACAACTATATATTTCTATATAGTCTTTGCACAGGACTTGTAAATTTAATAATATTTAAGATACTTGCTCATATCAGCTAAATATTGAAAAAATATACTTAAAAAAAAATTGGATTTTGATAAAAAAAACAACAACATTCTCATTCATCATAATTGCTAATAATGACTTACTTTTCATCCATACTTTTCATAATTATGAAATAAAAAGATCATAAAACCTTATTAATTTTATTTATATACATAATTTTTAAATATCTGTTATTTAATTCATTACCATATTTTATCTGTTATACAATCATTACTTTCTGTATTACTTACTTTTGCACCTCTGCTTCATATTTTTAAATATCTGTTATACAATCATTTTTTATATTACCTCTATATTCCACTCTGATGCCCTCTCTAAATTATTCAACACAATCTCTCTTTAATATGGTGGACATTTAATAAACATTAATAAATAAAAATAAAACCTCTTTTTTCTATTTCTTCAATTAATTTTAAAATGGCTTCTGGTATTGGATTGTTGTTGCTAGTAATTTCAGAGAGATCAGTTCCAAAAAGCTATTAAAAAAGCAAAATACTTAAAGATTACTCTTTGATAAAAATGGGAAATTGAAATCTTAAAAAATTTCTTACAGAAGAGGGACCACACACTGAAGGACGCCGCCCTTTGCATGTTTTCGAATACTTTATATAACACTTTTTGTGACATGTAAATGAACAAGCTGAAAAGTAAAATTAGGCAAAAGCAAAAAAATAAAATTAAAATTTTATAACTTCAGAACTAAATTTTAATTCATCTAGATTTAGTAATAGAATAATAAGAACATGATTAACCATAAATATAAAAAACAAAGAAACAAAATAACAATTATGTACCTTGACATAATAAACCTCTTTCATAAATAAACGAGTTACAGAACTCGCAGTAAGTTTGAATATTAAAACTTTGCCATGAATAAAGATGACCATTATGATCCTATAAAAAAAATCATTGCTATTTCTTATTTTTTATTAGGTTGCTTTGTTTTTGTGTTTGTTTGTTGTATTTTTTATTAAAAAAGATTTTGATTTACGCATAATTCACTAAAATTAATTATTCTCCAATGTTTTTTAATCAAACAAACAAATCTCTGTCTTGCTCAAACTATACAGATTGACTTACAATATATTCAGATGTTTTTCTTCTATTCCTTTTTATAGGTTTGCGATGTTTCTAAAACAGAAAATTAAAAGTTAATGTAATGATACTTTGCAATAATCTATTATAAGAAAAATGAATTTCGCCAGTAAGTTGTCAAAACAAGCAGCCTCCTAATGGTCATGGATTTCTGAAAAAACCATTTGAGAGCATCTTAGCTTTTTACGCTTCAACTTAGAACAGTGTCAGTTTGTTTTAGTAGCAGTAAATTTAGTATGAACTCTAATATTAAAAACACATTTGAGATTTAAAGGAAACCAAAAAACTCATATGTAGGCAGTTTTCTTTTCAATGGTTTTTTAACAAAACTTAATTAACCAAATTTTTAAATTAGGTTAATGTGTTAACTTAAAAATAATACTCATAAAAAGTGCAGAATGTTTAATTTAGCCTTTAACCTTTAGCTAAAACATGGGTTGGTGCAAAAATTTTTAAAAATTATTAACGCTCATCTCACAAGTCTTTAAACATGTGAAAGTAATATTTATTTTAAAAATATAGCTTTTAAAATATAAACTTTTTTTAATGTTACACAAAAGGAAGATGTCGCAAAATTTTTATAAAACCTCTACAACTTTATAATGATCATATGCTATGATAAAAGGTCATTTTTTTTTAAAAGACTTTTTTTCCTTAAAAATATTCCTAAGAAATTTAAAAAAAAAAAATTTAAATCAATAAGGTGAATAGAATAATATGAGTCACATTCTCTCAAGTTCTCTGCAACTTCACATTTAAATTGCAGAGAACTTAGAGCTGTATTTAAAGATATAAAAATCAAAACAAAACATTTTGGTTTTTCAAGAAACTTTATTTTAATAAAAAAGATTTTTTTATTCCTTGTGTCTAGGAGGAATAGAAAATGCAAACTTATGAACACCTAATTAAAAAAAACTTCGACATCATCACAAAATTATATAAAATTCATCATCATTACAAAAAAAAAATAATTTGTATTCTTATGATGATATTGAGTTGTTGTGGTTCTGGTGGTTGAGTTACACTTATGCAACACTTTTTTGGTGCAATAAAACTGCTGTTTACAAATTGCTTTGATAAGTACATTTAACTAATCCAAAGCATTTTGAACTTTTACACTCATTGCATTCACCATTTTGACTTGTTGAAGCTTCGCTAAAAACTTTAAAACACTTCATATCATTAACTTAATTTGCTGCTGTTATTGTTGTTAAAATCGCTTTTGTTGTTTGATTTATTTTGTACTCATCATCAAAGTTTAACTTACATTGTTTACTTACTTGCTTACATTGTTTGCTAGCTTGCTTTGCTGCTTTTTTCTCACAGCTTCTTGAGTGTTTCAGTTTTGATGAGACACTCCCTTTCAAATCTTGAAAGGGAGTGTCTCATCAAAATGAAAACTGGATTATTGTATATAAAATAATTTTTGAAAGATATTATGTGAAGGATACAAGGATATATTTTGAAGTCTACAAAAATACTTTTTGAAAGATACGAGAATATTTTTTACAAAATTTTGATCTCATCTGTCTACTCAAAATAGACTGTAAAAGTAATACAGAAAATAAAGTTTAAATAAAAATTGAAAATAACAGCATTCTGCAATAAATAATATAATCATAACTACTTAATCTTATCAATTCATTTACCAATTTTTTATTTAAAATATTTACAAATTTTAAATAAAATATAGCTTTAATATTAGCTTGGGATGCCTGCTACTAAGAAGAGCAGAGATAAAAGAAGAAAATGTTTAGTGCATTTATAAGGTAAAGATAAATAGATAACAAATGTTAAATGTATTTTAAAATCAAGTTAAAAATTACTTTTTAAATAAATTTTTTACATTTACCATAAACAAAATTTAGTGCTCTTTTTTAAAGTCAAAAACTACGTTGAAACTACGTTGAAACTATGTTGAAACTACGTTGAAACTACGTTGCAGTTTCCTAATAAGTTCACCTGAAGATAAGTTTTTTGATAACCTTTTAGCTAACTTCATTTAACTATATATTTGAAGTCAGTAAATGTGGTGCTAAATGTTAAATTCAGTGAATAAAGATAAATTATCTTCATTGATCAATGCAATTGTATATGTTTTGAGTTTTATTACACTGCATAATGCAACCATTTTGGAATAATGACATTTATGCTATTTAGAAAATTCCAGGGTTAATATTTTTTGAAAATAAACATTTAATTTTTTGATTTGATTTTTAATTTATGAGTTTTACTAAGAAAGATTAAATCTTGAACATTGTAAAAATTTTTAAAGGTTTTTAAAAATTTTAGCAACCTTAAAAGTAATTCAGATAATCTAAAATCTGTTTACAATCAACAGCAATTGGCTAACAATACTAAAGTCTACTAATAACTAAATCATTATTAAAAGGCCTCCCAAAGGACCTCAAACTCTGGTAGTTGTCTTCATTATTAAAAGGCCTCCCAAAGGACCTCAAACTCTGGTATTTGTCTTCATTATTAAAAGGTCTCCCAAAGAACCTCAAACTCTGATATTTGTCATCAGGAGTCCATAATTATATGTCTCAATTCAGAAAAAAACTTTTAAAATTGTTTGCAATAGCTGTAGTGAAATTTGCACAATTATTTCATAAAGTAAAACAAAAAGTAAAATTTTTTACCTTTTTCAGCAACAACTTTTCTCTAAAAAAATAATCATATATACTATATTTATGTGTCTGTATATTAGGGTACATCCAATGTCCCATACATTTAAAAATTGATCTGTCCTTATTTTTAAAACTTTCTCTTGGTTCTCACAAGAAACTCTGTTAAATTTTTCCAAAATTGTATGAGATTTAGGGGGGCCACCTCAAGTCTGAAACTTCCAATGAGACCTTAAACAAAAGAAAAAAAAAAGTTTTTCAAATGTACGTTATGTTGGGTCTCAAAAGAAGCAAAATTTTATGAAGATTTCAAAAATAATAATAATATTTTACACAAGAATTTTTATTCTAAGTTTTATTGCATAAAAATTATTATTATTTTTTAAAAATTAAAAAACCCATGGTTTTCATGGTTTTTGTCGAAATTTTTTTTCAAGGTATTTTTAACAAAAATTAATAATTATATTTGAAATATTTATAAAGTTTCACTTCTTTTGAGACCAAACATGACATACATATGAAAAAAAAAAATTTTCTTCTGTTTAGGGTCTCGTTGCAAATTTTAGACTTAAGGTGGCCCCCCTAAATCTCATTCAATTTTTAAAAAATATAACAGTGCCTTGTGAGAACCAATAGAAAGTTTTAAGAATAGGGACAGATCAATTTTTGAAAGTATGGGGTGTTGGATGCACTCTACTGTATATATATGTATATATATATATATATATATATATATATATATATATATATATATATATATATATATATATATATATATATATATATATATATATATATATATATATATATATATACATATACATAAAATAAGACATACTTTTGTTTGACAAATTCCTCAATAATTCCTTGAAAAAGATTACGCCCCATTACAGAAAACTCTTTAGAAACTTTCATATCTTGTATACTTTCAAGAGCAAGTTGGAATCCAAAAACCAGGTCATGATCATTCAGAGAAAATTCCTTGTTTGACTAAAAAATAAAAATTTTACTTTATAATTTTGATCGTTTATAACTTTATAACTATAGACTATATATATTTAAATTATAAATATTAAATTATTGTAATTGTTATAACTAACAAACCAATTTACCTATAACTATTTATAATATTTTATAGTAAAATATATTTTATAATTTACTTTATTTTATATACTAAATACTTAATACAAAATTAAAAACATCTCGAAATATGATAAAATAAGTTAAAACAAAAACATCTAAAACTATGATAAAATAAGTACAATAACAATCATTATTTACAAATATTATAAAATAATTTCTGTTGTATAGCATTAAATTAATTACAACCTGTACAGCATTTGCATATGTAAGTAATAATTTGCCATGATATATATGCAACCCATTTTTAAAAAGAGTATCTGCTTCAGAGTTACTTTTTGTATTATCAGCTCTATTCATAGCTGTTACCTATTGAAGAAATATTCTTGAAATAGAAATTCTTTAAAATTTAAAAAAAGATATTAAATGAAGACACCACCACCCATGCTAATCACCAAAACCACCCACAGTAAGGTCAAACAATCAAAACTAATATAAAGTATAAATCAGCTAGATGTTAAATCTCTACAAAATTGTATAATGACTTTTGTGAGGAATTTCACAATTCAATTGTTTATTGATTCAAAAAAACAATAAATACATATGATTTACATGCTTTGAATAAAACAAACTTTGATAAATATTGTTTGCATGCAGATATGCCCAGCCCTCGGAATGGCAATTTTTTGCTGACCCTTAACTATTAGAGGGCGGCATAAGGTCAGGAAAAAAAGTTGACACAAAGGTTTTACAATAAAAAATAAAAACGAGACCTCAATAACTTTAAGTAGGCAGGTAGGCCAACATTGCAGAATGCTGACCCTAATTCCGAGGGCTGTATACCACTATACTAAATCATCCATGTTTTATAACCAAGATAAATCTAAGAATAATATTTTTTAAATGTACTGACCTTGCTCATTAAAAACTCATTGAATGCCTCTAACTCCAATTGACCATTGATAACATTTTCAAGATGAACTGAACGTCGGTTTTTTTCTAAATTTGAACTTAAAATTGCCATTTGAATTGCACTTTAAAATTTTTAATAAATTTTATTTTTTAATGAATGCATATTTTTAATAGAAATTGATAGAAAAATTAAAATTATTTTTAAGGATATTCAAAATAATTGGGGTTCTGTTAATATCATCAATAAATATCATTATATCATGGTAAAGATATAAATTTTGTATAAATAAATTTAATTGTGTAATATCATTATATCATGGTAAAGATATAAATTTAGTATAAATAAATTTAATTGTGTTATATTTAATACTTGGTAAAAGTCTCATTATCAGACTATAAAGTTATCTTTATTGTCTGATGACAGCAGGCCTTGTGATGAAGAGTCCCGACTAGATTATTCTACGTATGTAAAGAGCAACTTTACATACTCAACGCAACTAAGACATAGAACAAACTCAAAAAAAAAAAAAAAGCCGATAATTTAAAACAAATTCGATTGGTTGTTAGTGGCAAACCAAAAAACTTTTTAGTTATTGGTATTTAACTTATGCAAACAAAGAATTCGAATTGAAAGTAATTTATTTAAAAAGTTTACCGCCCCTATTTTTTTATTGTTTACGCATTCTGAATGAAATAATTTATTATTTCAAGATGGCTGAATAAGTCCCGAGTATTTCAAAAAATGATACTAAATACCGAATACAGTTTTTTAAATAGGGCTAAAAGTTATGATTATTTATGCAAAAACAACTTTGGTTGAAAAATTAACACTACCATAGGTTATCTAAATCAAATGTGACATTATTGTTAAACAAACTCATTTAGGTGTGGTTTTAAAAATAGTAACTTCAATTTTCATAAAAAAATGGTTTTTCATGGATAATTTTCCCAAATAATGTAAATTATATTAGAAATGTCAAGTTACATTCATTGAAAACAAGCACCAATATTTTTATGAAAAAATCAAATTTATAGACTTATCTATAGCCAAGCCTTAAGGTACTTTATGTTGAAAACTGCATCTTTTCTAAATAAAACTACGCTTGACGATTTGTTATAGTCACATTACTCTTACCAGATTATAATAGTGGTTAAAATAATCTCTCCACAAATACCAAATGTCATACATTTTGATGAAAAAACTTACATATATTGTAATTGAAAAAACTTATACTTTTGTTTGGAAAAACGTGTACCAGGCCTTAGTTGCATTGAGTAAGGTTACACTATTTATGTTAAGCTAAAAACTTTTTTGTTTGGTGAAATATAAATAACTCAATTAATATTTTAAAGCGATATTTTAATGAAGTAACTTGCTTTTAATTTAAAAGTACTTTAATGAAGTAAAAAACAAATTAAAAACCGCGCACCATTACTACAAAAGTTTAAACAACAAGCACATAAAACATGCTTATTATTTACAAGTATAGTAAATTCAGATAAAATACAAAAAATAAAGTTTAAATTTTTATAAAACTAATTTTTAAATTGAAATATCAAAATTGAAAATAATCAAAATATTCAGCAAAAGAAAAAAATTGTCAATTTTTTTTTAATATAACATGAATGAAAAGAAAATGTTAAAATTTTTTTTTTTAAATCAAAGCAAAATAATCTAGCAAGCATATGAATACTTATTTAGACTATGTTAGTTTTACAAGTTACATTTGTTCAGGCGTTGAAAACACAGCGACAACCAGCAATCAAACATTACTTCAAAAAACTTTTTAATACTATCTAATTACTTTATTATTCTAATAATTATCGCTTTATTAATATTATTGCTATTATTATTATTGCTATTGGTATTTATAATTTATATTTTCTATTTTTTTTTGCTTACGATTAATCATAAGTAAAAAACCAATACTAATCTATTTATTTCAATATTTTTTTTTACTTTTTATTTTGCAAGAATTTCTTGTATTGTATTTATCTATTTTTTAGCTTGTTTTATCTGTTTACTTAATTTTTTTTATTTTTTTTGTTATTACTGGTGTCGTTATTGTTTTAGTTTCTAAATGTCTTATTTCTTATAAGTTTAGTTTTTATTAAGTTTTTTGTTTCAATTTTTTTATTATTATTTGTTATTCAAATTATATCATATTATTATATTACTTACAAAGTTTTCATTTTGATTATAAATGTTATAGATATTAGTTAATCAATGTCAGTTTCTTTACAATAACTGTTTTTTATCTCACAGTAGATTGATACTCTATGTCAGTCTTTAACTTTTCTTATTTTTGTATATAATATTCAGCTATTGTTTAGAAATCTATTAATGATCATATTATATATCATTATTATTATTCTTATCATTATCACTGTTATTTTTATCGTTATTATTATTAATATTATTATTACTATTTGTATCATTAATATAATTTGATATCATTTTCATCATGTTTTTACTTTAAATTAGTTTCAAACTATTTGTAAATATCTTTAATTGTTAGACCTTAATCAGAAAAATATAATATAATTATTTGCAAAACCTTAAACACGTATCCAAGAAATAAAACAAAATCTTTTCTATTTATTTACTTATAGACAAAACATGATTGTGTCAAAGGTCAAGAAAATAAACAAATATTGTTATATTTTAAAAAATCGGAGGCTTAGCAACATTCAATAACATTAATACCTTGTATGTTTTTAAGTTAATCATCCAATTAAAAGTTCAATCCCCACCACGTCCCTGGTAGTACCGCACTTAACTTGTTTCTCCGCGCAGCAGCCTTGTTCGTCAAGGTTCGTGTTTCGGAGTTATAGAGTTAAGAGAGGGTTATAACCACTATCAAGTAGCCTCCTCATTTGTAGTGGCCTTCTCGGCCTTGAGGAGGTCAATAACAAAAAAACAAAAAAAAAACAAAACTAGATTTGCGGTAATTTAGTAATTCATCGTAATTTAGTAAACTGTGGTAGTTTAAAAAAGTTAATGGTTAAAAATTAGATTATTTAAATTAAAAATAAGTAATTCTTATTCATTAAAGGGTCTGTGACAAAATAACTAAGTTTATACTATATGCAACTTCAAATCTCATAGTAAGTTTGGGAATTTCAAAATAATAAATCCATTGGTAATTTTATGCACATAGTTCGTTATTGCTGATGCATAAAACTTTAAAAACAAAAAAAAACAATTGTTGAGTAGTAAAAATAAACCAAATATTAAACTGGGCAGAAATGGCATCTCACCCAATGATATTTCCAAGATTTTAAAGAACTCTTTGAATACTATCTAAACTGTGATTAAACGTTTTCAAATGACTTTTGAGAAAGTTAAGAGAAGGCTTGGCAGTGGTTTACAAGGGTCAGTTTGAACTCCTCAATTGATTATGACTATCAAAAGCCAAATTTCTCAGAATCAGTAAGATCAATGTAGAAAATGGCTAAAATGCTCTTAAAGAGTGAGCACACTATCAGAAATGTGGTTCTAAAGATCTAAAGGTAAAGTCAAGAGACAAGATTAAGAAACACATTATTTGATTTGACCAAAGTTAGAAACAACACTTATTGCACTTCTTTATTCTACTTATTATGACTGTTGTTTCTTAGCAACAACTGCTTCAACAACTTCGAGCGTACAACTGATATCTTATTATGCTTCTTCAACTTAAGCAAAGTTTTAGTTAACAAAGACATACAGTATATATTTAAAATTCAATTTATTGTAATTAGTGTTTAAAAATGGTTGCAACATATTACAGATAAACCAGTTTAAAGTATATTGAATAAGTTAAAAAAAGGTTAATTTGAAAAAAAAAAAAATTTTAAATAAAAAAAAAACAGATTTGAATTGGTTGATGTGTATTAGTTTTAATTTTAAAATACTGTTATTGATGTATGAAAGATAATGGTAATATTAGGTAAAAATAAGTATATATATTATTCTTTGTATATTTTCCCTTACCCTCTACATAATAGGTAATAGAGCCTTAAAATTATACCTTTAGCTAAAGAATCTCGCTTCGATCCCCTACGTTGAAGATTACTCAAGAACACACCAAAAGTTGTTTTTGGAGTATTAGGTGTAGTTCCTTTTTTTGTATGCTCTAATAAGTCAAGTACAGGAACTGTTATAATTTCAAAATCATTATCACCATCCTCTTTTACAATCTTAGGAGTTACTTTAAGTTTGTCTTTAGCAGAAAATGATAAACGTCGCAAAATCTTCTGTTTAAAGTTATGATCGTGTAAATCATCAACTCGCAACCTATTATCATGTCTCATCTTTACAGGAGTTGATTTTGTTTTAGAAGTTTGCAAGTGTTGAATTATTTCTGGTTTGTTAACAGAATCAAAATGTCCTATGTGATTAGGTTCAAAAGTAATTTCTGGAGTGTTTGTGTCATACTTTTCTTGGTCATCAGAATCATTTGTAGTTTGTTCATTAAAGATGGTATCTTTAAAAGCTTCTTTAAGCAAGCTTTCTGATTTTTCTCTAAAAATAAGTACAAAAAAGTAAAATCTTAACTAAAGAGAAATAAATTTTGCTAAAAAAAATTCTTACATTGACCAACAGAATGAAAAACATCAAAACAAAATGTAAAGATAAGTAAAAAATAGTTTTTAGTTTATATAACTTAAAGAAGCAAAAATAAAGTAAACCTTTTTTTGTGAAAAACTTGTTAAAAAACTTAAGTTACTCTAGTATACAAAATATTATATATTATGCTATAACAATACTTATAAATTAGTATATTATTAAGACTGCTACTATCTATATGATGGTCTGATGTATTGCTTCTATCTATATTAGGTACCAGGACTTTTTAATCTTTTTTAGAAAAATCAATTACTTCAAGCGGGAGTACCTTGATTAGACCATAAAACTATTATGTAAAAAGTTTGAAAATTTTAAGTCTTCCAGATCTTATTTTAATTTTAATTTTTTTACATATAATTCATTATGAAACATAAACATGAATGAGTTACAATGAATGAACTTTTAAAACATTTTCCTGCGTATTTTCACATATAATGAAAAACAAATAATTAATTTTTTAATTTTCATATTTTTTTAGACATGTTTGGGTCCTGTAAAAATGGGTAGTTTTTACATAAAGGCCATATAATTAGATAAACCTATGTAAAACGTTTATAAAAAAACATGGTTTTAAGTGTTGCGTGTTGGTTTTAAGTGTTGTGTTAAGTGGGTTAAGATTTTTTTAATTTGTTTTTAAGTTACAAAAAAAATTTATCTTTTTAGCTTGAAAACTTTAACTTAATGCAGGAAAAATAAAAAAACTTGAAAGTTAAAATTTTGTTTACATTTACTTATTTTTAATGACACATTACACTTGTAATTGTACATTGTACAAATGTACATTGACAGTTGTAATTCTACAAAAAAAAGCGCCTTTAAAGCGATTTATTTATGTTAATTTTTCAAACTTATTTTTCAAATAAGAATGCTACTTGTTAACTTTAGATTTTTTTATTTTTTATTTTACTTTTTCTTATTAACTGTCTACTCCTGCTTGAAGCAACTTAATACCGAAAATTGCTGGTACCTAATCTATATAAAAGTCTAATGCTTTGCCTCTATCTATATGAAGGTCTGATGTATTGTTTCTATCTATATGAAGGTCTGATGTATTGCCTCTATCTATATAAAGGTCTAATGTATTGCTTCTATCTATATGAAGGTCTGATGTATTGCCTCTATCTATATGAAGGTCGGATATATTGCCTACATTAAATTCTACAAAATTATTTCTAGCTTTTGTAGTCAGTAAAAATTATTGTTTTTTACAGTTAAAAGTAATGCATTAAAAATTTTTTTTTTCAAGTTGTGACAATTTTTCTGATGAAAAAATTTGGTAAAGACTATTTTTAATTAAGTTTTAAAAAAGATAATTTCTTTAAACGAGACATGCAAATTAATCATATAATGGCAATATTGGATAATATTGGGCAACATTTTTTACATTAACTAATATTATTAGTTAATGTAAAAAATGAGCTTTTCCTATCAGTTTAACAAGGACTATAAATATTTTTTGACATAACTAAAATAAAATCAGTAAATCAATCTTTCAAATAATAAGATCAAATCAAATCAATTGATTATACAGTTAATGTATGAGATCATTAAAAGAAAGTAGAAGATTATAAGCAATGTTATTAATTATTAAATTAAAAAAAAACTACTAATGACAAATCACAGTCATTACCCTAAAATTAAGGATAAAAAAAAAAAATGGATAAAAAAAAGGATACACCCAGTAAACTGGAGACATTCAGGGTTCAAAAATTAAAATTTGGTTGCATTATCTCAGAGTGAAAATTAAGTTTGAAGTTAAATGGTCTCTGCAATATTTTCAACATAAAAAATATGCCAGTTGAATAAAATAATGAATAAATACCTATCTATGTTTCATTAAATGATATAAATGTGATTTTTCATAGACTTTAAATGTTCTTGTTAAAATAGAATTGTTATTTGGCGTTTTTGTTCATAATATTTTGTTTCTATTAGAGGCTCAAACATAACAACTAGAAAGCAAAACTTTATATATCATTTTTGGCACTGTAAGTTTCCATCAAAATGTTAAAAGAGTATCACATCTTTTAAAACAGTATAAGGACATACAGTATTCAAAGGGCTTTTGGTAGAAGAAATGAAGCAATTATCTTTTTATTTGTCTTATTTATGAGGCTTCAATGCAAGGCAGATAGAGGAACCATTTTTAGTGTTTTGGAAGCAAAATATTCTTAATTCTTTCAGCCTATAATAATTTTTGCGCATGTAATTGTATTTTTTTTGCTTAATAAAGTCATAAGAATACAAATATAAGGACAACCAAGTTTTTTAGTTCTGATTGCAACATATTTTGACTGTATTGAGACATTTTAAAATAGATATTTTTGATATATACTTAGTATATACCTTATATAAACTATACTTAGTATATAGCCTAAAGTTCAAAATCAACAAGTTCCCAAAATTTAAATAGTTTCTTGCTATGGGGAAACAAGATTTCTGCAATAAACAAAGCAGAATTTTTGACCTTAGTTGGTGTTCCTCATGATGAAGTTTGACAAAACAATAAGCCATTTAGAATCCGCCATTACCTAATATTCCTTTGAACGATCTTTTGGTGTAACTTTTGCAAAAACCAATCAATTTTGAAAATTCAAAAAGCTCAATACAAAATTTTACTACAATACAAATAGTCATTTTGAGTAAATTGATAAAAACATTTGATTACCTTTTTGGAAGAAGTTTGGAAGCTTTTACTTAATTTTTTTAAAATAGAAGTTTTGATGAATTCTTATTAGTAGGTTAGTAGGCTAGATTTAAATCAAACAATTAGAATATGTTCAAGTATTTGTTACAAACTCTTGTTAATCAGAAGGATTGTATTGAATAGTTTTTGTGCTTTATTACAGGGAAAATGCCAAATTTCCTAAAACTCATAAAGACCGCAGAAGA
Organism: Hydra vulgaris; assembly: GCF_022113875.1. Classification (NCBI taxonomy): domain Eukaryota; kingdom Metazoa; phylum Cnidaria; class Hydrozoa; order Anthoathecata; family Hydridae; genus Hydra; species Hydra vulgaris. The sequence goes on along the minus strand of NC_061170.1, from coordinate 29,333,665 downwards.
ACTGTTAGCTTTCTTTGCATGAAAAATGTGACAGACAAGGTACAGATTTCATAAAGGAGAGAATCAAGAACTTGCTCAAACAAATGATTGACTTGACTGAAACCAAAGTTCTATCAGGAACTTGCAAATCTTGAAGAACAAACTTGCAAAAATTAGACAGCCACAAGAAAGTTGACTGACAGTTCATGCTTCATTTGTCAAATTAGCAAATCAAAGCACAAACAGGCTCCCCTTGTTGCATCAAATGTATAAAACAGCAATCCACAGAGTACTTTCCAGACATATGAAAAGCTGTACTCTCTTTGCCTGACAACGCTCAAAAAGGGGTTATCTCACTACTGTTACTTACTACACTAAAAGTTTCAAATTTGAAAATTTGAAAAAAGGTGTGCAGACTGACTCTCAAGTGGCAGAAAACTTGGCTGCATCTGTCATTGAGCAAAAAGGAGTCTTGCCTAAAGGAATTAAAAGACTGATCAGAGTGCAGGATAAAAGACCAATGCTCCTCACCTAGACCTTTTTGCCAAAACTCAGAAAAGAACCTCATGCTCTCAACAACCACATAGCCAAGGTACATGTCAACCAACATAGTCAACCTCATGCTCTCAACAACCAACATAGTCAACAACTAACATAGTCAACCAACACTGGGCTTTCTAACAACAAAATCAGAACAAAGTTGATGTAGTGAAGCCTTTAAACCACATCAATTATTTATGATCTTTAAAAAAAGACTCTACAACCAAATTCATCCATTGCACCAGTCTGTCTGAGTTTTGTTGACATGGTGTCTGAAGAAAGAGGAATTTTTAAATCAAGCAGCATCACCAAAATTGGAATTGATGGTGGTGGAAACTTCTTGAAGTTCAGCTTGAGCATCATTGACACCAAGAGATCCTACACAGAGACTGCATATCAAAAAATGCAACCCTCACTGGCTCCACATTTCTAGATTCTGGTGTTAAACAGCAACTTATAGCAACTATAGCATAAAAACTTACAGAAAACTGCGAAATCCTCTAAATCAATCTTTGCTTTTTGGGGAATTGTCAGCACACCATTTTTCATTGTGTGTGATTTAAAAGCTGCTAACATCCTGAGTGGAATCCAATCTGCTAGTGTGACATCACCAAAAACAACTTGCAGTCAAAAGGAAAAAGAGAGTAATTGAATCAATCAGAACTCGATTCCAGCTCTACAACTCACTATCAAGAGGAAGCAAATTGCAGGCAAAGAAGTACCTGAATGTAATTCACCAGCCTCTCATCCAAGCAGATAGATGTTTCCAAAGCTGTTTTGGAACTTATTCCTCTGATAGAACATCACCTCTTGCTTGAGGCGATGAATCATTTTTACAAAAGTCTTCAGAGAATCTGAGGAGCTAGTAGATTGCCTTCAAATTTACATGTAAACATTTAACTCTAACACACTGTGGAGAGAATACTGGAAATAACTGCATAAAATTTCTCAACAATAAAGATCTTTTGAGTGAGCTTCTGACTAAATATTAAATTGCTCCTGCCATAAATTTTGTCAAAGCCTTCAAACAATTTCGAAGTGTTGTTCATTCTTGCTTCAGAAACAATCTGTCTCTAGATTTTGAGGTTTACATCAACACATTTCAAGAATGCTACATGACACTGCCTTCAACTAAAGCAGTTGTTTTAATGTGTGTTAGACTATAACAGCTAGCATCTTTAGATTGAAGACTGAAAAAGAAAAACATCTTAAGTTCAAATTTCTGAGCATTTTTAAATAAAGAATATTTTATGTGAAACTCTAATTACATTTTTTGTCTTAATCCAAACAATTAAAAATCTTTTTTGTTGTAAGAAAATTAGTCAAGAAAGAACTTTTCATGTATTCTTAGAATAGCCTATAATCAGAAGATCATAGGCTATTCTAAGAATACATGAAAAAGTATTCTTAGAATAGCCTTTTAATGATGCTTTTATTACTATGATTTCTAATGATGCTTTCATTAATAAGAATTTATATTATCAATAAACAAATCTGTTACATAAAAAGGGAAAGAATGAGGCAGTAAGCAACATGTCAGGTCAGGTTATCTGGCTGTAAAATATCAAAGAACTAACAATGCCATGTTCAGCATGGATGGTGTCCGTGCTCATATTTTTGGTGTGCATTGTCAAGGCCATCTTTAAAGCCCTTTGTAAGGGTTTATTAATAGTAATGATGCAATTACTTGGACTATGAGATAGTGTACTGAGTGCTATTTGTGCTTTAACCAAAGTTCTTTAACCAATTTAGAAAATGACTAAAGTATCAAAAACTATAAAACACAAAAAACCATCATCATAACCAAGTTCTCTAAATCTATCATTCACTAATGTTCGTGGTTTTAGTGGTCTTTTTTTATCTCTTCCAAAGTTTGCCAAACCTACTTGATCTTTGTGAGACTAATTTGAGCTCAGTTGTCTCATCTTGTAATCTTGGTGTTGATGGTTATCTTCTTTTAATTCGCAAAGACGGTCACATGCTTGGCCAAAAAAATGGTCAAAAACAGTCACATGCTTGACCTGGGCATATGCATTCGCAAAAATTAACTCATTTGTTGAAAAACTAGGGTTGAATCCACAGGCTAATCTTTTATATGGTTTCATTAATTTTTATTCACCACTTCACTGTCACCTTTTACTTTGTTTTATATTGCTCTCCTTTATCTCAAGATTGCACTGTTTTCGACAGGGTTGGCATTAAAAAACCCGCCCAAAAAAACCCAATAAAACCCTGGAAAATCTGGGTTTTATTGGGTTTTTTTAAAGATATTTAATAAGTTTATGAACTATTATAACCATCTTTAACATTATAACTATAATATTATTTACTAAAATAACTATTAACTATTATTATTAACTTAATTATTATTAACTATTATTATTAACTATTATAACCAACAATAACAGCTATCAGAGCAGGTTTACTATTATTTGAATCATTATTTGGAAATACATTATTACAATTTTTTTTAAAATATTTTTATCGATTGAGATTTTTATTACTTTATGTTATTCACCTCCCAAGTTGAATTTAAATGAGTAGTAGTGACCAGAGAAGCCAACACAACAGTCGAGGAGGCTACCTTGTTGTGGTTACAACCCTCTCTCAACTCTTACGCGGTAGTGGTGTTGTGGTAGAGCGCTCACTTCATAAGTGAGAGGTTCCGAGTTCGATCCCCACCACGTCCCTGGCAGTACTGCGCTCAACTCCTTTCTCCCCGCAGCGGTCTTGTTCGTCAAGGTTCATGTTTCGGAGTTATAGAGTTGAGAGAGGGTTATAACCACAAATAATTAGCCTCCTCGCCTGTAGTAGCCTTAAGCCTTGAGGAGGTGAATTAATAAAAAAAAAAAAAAAAACTCTTTAACTCCTAAACACGAATCTTAATAAACAAGGCCGCTGTGCAGAGGAACAAGTTTGTTCATTCGAATTTCAAGTTCAAAGTTTAATTGAAACTTCAGTTACTACCTCCCATTCTCTAGCTTTCTTTTTCACATTTTCTCATTGACATTTTTAATTATATAGAATAATACTTTTAAATTTAAAATAAATCAATACATATAGATTAAGCGTGAAATTTTTTTTTTTCTATTATAGTTTTAAATTATATTTAAAAATCTTTTTCAAAATAATTTGAAAAATTCTTGTTATAAATAATTAAACAACAATATATAAAATATATTTTAAATAAAGTTAAAGTAGAAAAAAACTAATTTTCAATATCATTAAACAAAAACACAAAAAAAATTAAACCCAAAAAAACCCAAATTTACCCAATAAAACCCAAAAAAAACCATTGGGCCGGGTTTTTTTAAAATAACCCGGGTTTTTGCCAACCCTGGTTTTCGATGTAATTTCTGATCAAAGTGACTAAGCCCTTTCTCTTTAACCTTCAACCAATATCTTTGTTGTGGGTGACTTTAACGCTTATCACACTGAATGACTTGATTCTAGCGTCAGTGACTCTGCAGGTGTTAAGGCCCAAAACTTTCGCCTTTCTTAAAGGGATCCCTAAGTGCTCCTAACATATGATCTCATATGAAAAAGCATTAAAAAAAATATGTAAGTTTTTTTTCTTTTACACTAAATTGTAATAATAAATGCATGCTAACAAAAAACAATTGCCAAAATCACTAAATAACAACTCCATTTTGATTTTATTTTTTCACCATTGAAACTCGATTGTTAGTCGTTAAAAATCACGTTAGTACGTCACAACAACTTTAGAATATCTACTTTGATTTTCAAGTAAAAAAAAGTCGTGATTAAATAGTTAAGTTTTAATCAAGTTTTTTTAATTAGTTTTGCAAAAACAGTATAATAGCATTCGGTTGAAAGACGTTAAAAAAAAAAAGTTAAAAGACGTTAAAAAAAAGTTATTAAGTAATAGGTTTAAATAGTTTAGAACTTATAAAAAAGTCTTACAGGGCTCGTATTAAGCGTATCGCGATCCCGATTGCAACACACACTTTTGTGATTAGTTTTTTCTTAAAAAAAATCTTTTTGCAACTTGTTTTTTTTTTGGTTGATTAATTACTTTTTTTCTAGCTTAGCATTTTTTTTAGCAATTCTTAAAAGTAATGTTTTTATCATAAAGAACGTCAAACAAAAATTATTATTCTGAATAGATAGATGAATAGATGATTTGCTCTTTCGCGCGGAAATTTTCTTTCAACGTAAAACATTTTTGAATTTAAATTACTTTAAATCTCTGCGTGGAATATTTTTACAAGGTCGTTAAAGTAAAACGTTGAAAAGTTGGTTTTTATCTTTGTTTATCAAAACTTCATGTTTAAAATAAGGCTTAAAAACGTTAGAGCAAAAAAATTACTGACTTTTATTTGCATTTTTATACTGTTTGAAAAAAAAAACTAATAAAAAAGAATTAATATATAATTATTAATTAATATACTATTAGTTAATTCTTTTTTATTAGTTTTTTTTCAAACAGTATAAAAATGCTAATAAAAACCAGCATTTTTTTTACTTTAACGTTTTTAAGCCTTATTTTAAACATGAAGTATAATTCGATTTATTAAACCAAATTTTTTTGTTTTATCTTTTATTGGAAAACTTGAAATAGAAAAATTGAATAAAAACATCAACCATTTAAATGAAAAACTTAATTATATTTAAACTTTTATTAGTCCTTTATTCAAGAAACAATAAATTATAAAAAACGTGGTATCTAATTTTTTATTAAGTTTTTGACAATGTTTTTTGATTTATTGACGATAATTTATTCCCCCCATTAACGCACATCGGCGCAAGCTATAAGAGAGAGGGGGGGAGGGGGGAAGGAGAGCAAAAAAAAAAAATTTTTTTTCGCAATTAGATTTTTTTGAGTTAATTCGAGCCCTCTGTTTAATTTCTAATAAAATGTCTATTCAACCTTATCAATTTGAACCAAAAAAATATACCAAACATAAATGTTAATTTAACAATCATTATTTTTTTTATCAAGCAAAAATGAGAGTAACCGTCACTTTTAAAAATATAAAATTACTGAAATAAATTTAATTTTTTACTAAGGAAATATTTTAAATAAACTTTCATATGTCTAAGTCAATATTCATTTGTTTTTAACTGACTAAAAAGAGTTTAAAATTTGACTTCTATTCATTTTTAGGGAAAACACTAAATCCAATCCTTCAAAGTGCAATCTAAATTTTACTGACCGATACGATCTCCAATGGAAATATTGTTGTACTTTAAAATAAAAGAAACTCTGAGATTTTAAATAACATTTATTAACATTTGTATTTAATATTTATTATCATCATGTTATTATTAATAATTTTTTCGTTTAATATCAATTTGATAGCATTTATATCACATTGTAAATGCCATAATCGGGTCTAGAATTTTTAAAAACTGTTCCAACAGCACTTTGACGGATTGGATTTAATGTTTCCCCATTTTTAGCCGTGGAATTGCCCTTATAACACAAATATATAAATTAATATTATAAAAAAAAATTTAATATACAAATATATTTTCACAAAATGCTACAAAACTTATTCTTGTAAGTAATTATGTGTTAGATGAAAAAAAAAAACTTTACTTTTAAATTTAATTACCAACTAATAAGTTTGCAATAATGACATTTTGTCTACTTTGTTTAATTTGACGTACTAACGTTAGATTTTGGAGGCAGTAGAGTCAACAAACTTTGGACAAGACGCATTTTTTTTAATCGAAGAAAAGCATTTTTTTGAAAATTAAATTTGTTAGTGTGTGTTCATTATTACGTTTTAGAAAAAATAATATACATCAAACATTTTTTTTTTAATGCTCTTTCATATGAGATCATATCTTTATAGCACTTAGGGATCCCTTTAATCTCTAACACAAGTAGTCAACTTTCCAACTTGCTTTTTTTTTTAGACAATATGAATCATTTACTTTCTCTACTCAACTTGTGTCTTGTTTCTAATCCTAGTTAGTGCTCAGTTTCTCCACATTTACCCTTAGGTGCTTCTGATCACTGTTTGACCTCTATAAAACTACTATCTCATTCTTCTTCATCATCAGAATCCCCCTATCATCATACCTTTTACAACTACCTTAAAGCTGACTGGAACTCTTTCCGTAATTTTCTTTGTGATGCCCCTTGGGTAAATTTCTTTCGTCTTCCTGCTGACAAATGTGCTTCTTACATAACTTCTTGGATTCAGGCTGGCATGGAATTATTTATTTCCTCTCGACAACTTCAAGTCAAGCCTCACTTTTCTCCATGGTTTTCCTCACATAGTGCTGCTGTAATTTCCTATCATAACCATTACTTCCATATGTAACAGCAAAATAATTCTCCAGAAAACAAACATTCGTTTACTATTGCTAGAAATAATTGTAAAAAAGTTTTGTCTACACCAAAGCCGACTATTCTCAGGTCATGAAATCTTCTATTTCATCCTAAAAATGAGGCTCTTATGACTTCTGGAGAATCTTTAACAGTATCAATAATATGGACAAATCTGTTATTCCACCTCTCTTGTATGGTTCAGAATTTATCACCTCACCAAAAGACAAAGCTGAATCGTTTGCTAAGAACTTTTCATCAATATTATCTCTTGATTCCACTAGTTGTGTTCTACCTGATATAGCCAACAACCAGGTTGATCCATTGCTTGACATTCATATCACTCTAGCTTCTGTATCTAAAGTGATTTCCTGCTTAGATTCTTCTACAGCTTGTGGTCCAGACAACATACCTATTATAGTCTTGCAGAAGCATTCTCCGGAGCTGTCACATATACTTTCTATTTAACAAATGCTTATCAGAGCCTTCTTTTCCGGCCTGCTGGAAAGCGGTATCTGTTATCCCTATTTTAAAAAATTCTGGAGAGCAATCTGAATCTTTAAATGATACCCTTTCTATTTTAAACAAGGTGCAAAAACTTATTCTAAATATAGCTGGACCTGCTTTTACAACAAACCTTCAACCATTGTCACATTGTCATAATGTTGTTGTACTAAGACTGTTCTTAAGTGCTCCGAAAATTCTTATTCGTCTAGTTTTTCCCCTCCAACATAAGTTCTTTGGAATTTCCTTCCTTCATCTTGTTTTCCTGATACATATAAGTTGCAATTTTTCAAGTCATCTGTTATCGTTATCTTGCTTTATAAACTTTATCTTTTCTTTTTTAGTAATTTCCAACTCTAATAGTGGTTGCTTGCAGCCTTGTTGGAAAGTGAAGATTTAAAAAAAAGAAAAAACATGTTTTCATTTTCCCTTATTTTAGTATAACTTTATTAGGCAAGAACAATTAAGACTGAAAAAATTAAGAAAAAATTCTTTTAAAAACAGTAATGGTTCCTCTAACTGCCTTGCTTTAAAACCCCATAAATCACCCAAACAAAAAGCTTCATTCCTTTTTTTACTGACAGCACTTTAAATGCTCTATATTCTTATACTGTTTTAAAAGTTGTGATGCTCTTTTAAACATTTTGATGGAGACTGTAATAAAAATGGTGTATAAAATTTTACTTTCTAGTTAGTATGTTTGAGCCTTAAATAGGAACAAGACATTTTGAACAAAAACCCTCAAAATGATTTTATTTTAGAACATCTAAAATCTATGAAAAATCACATTTATATCATTGGATTATCAATTATATCTATTTATGAATAAAACATAGGTATTTACCCATCATTTTATTTAACCGGTATGTTGAAAATATTGCATACTGTCTAAATTTTCTCTCTTATTTTTATGCCAAATGAACCCTGAGTGTCTCTAGTTTACTGGACATATTGTCATTTTTTTGGTCCTCAATTTGAGGGCCAAAATTAGTAAACATTTAGATGTTAAAAAAATTTAAAAATGGTAACTAATAGATAAAAAAAAAAAAACTAATAAAAACTAACTATAAAAAATAAATAAACATAAAAATAACTAAATTTTTTTTAGTATATTTTTGTCTAATACTCTGTTAGTGAAAATAATTGGCTTATGCAAAAAAAAATTACCAAAAGCCATGTATAATTTTTACAATTGTAAATAACTAATAAAACATAACATTTTAACTTTAAAAATCTGTTACTAACTATAGTAATAATAAATAACAGATTTTAATGAACATCTTTATCAAAAAAAATGCAAGCCCTAATTGATGAAGTAAAGAAAAATTAGACAATTTAGTTAAATAAAATAATTTAGCAAGATATTAATTGATATTTACACAATACCTTACAAAATCACCCTAAGTTTAATATACTTATAATATAACTAAGTTTAATATACTTATATATATAAAAAAGAAAAAAAATTTCAAAAGCAACAACAAAATCAAAAATAAATTTTTTTGTCCCTACTATTGTTTTTTATTATTTTAAAACTTTTATATTGTTATATATTATAAAACTTTTTTATTGTTATTATTGTTAGATATCCTCTAACAATTATCCTCAGTTTGAATTGAAAAACTGTTTAATTTGCAAAAAAAAAAAAAAAAAACTTTTTAATTTATAAAAAAATTTAAATCAACAGAGGTTAATATTTACATAAGTTAATTGTTTTTTTAGTTAAGTAATAGAAAGTTTATTAGCTATACTGCTTTATTTTAGTTGTATACTGTAATCTATCCCTAACTGGTCTATTAATTTAGCTAAATAATGTAATCTATCCATGTGATTTTGTAACATACTGAAATCTATTCCTGTTTAGATACATACTGTAATCTACTCCTATGTAATTTAGTTACATTATGCAATCTACTCTTATGTGATTTAGTTCAATACTGTAACCTATTCATATGCGATTTAGTTACATACTGTAATCTACTCCTATGTGATTTAGTTACATTATGCAATCTACTCCTATGTGATTTAGTTCAATACTGTAACCTATTCATATGTGATTTAGTTACATACTGTTGTCTACTCTTATGTGATTTAGTTACATACTGTTGTCTACTCCTATGTGAAGAATAGGGCACGCCGTCAGAGTTTTTATGTAAGACTGGTTCTTTTGTAACTGTTTCTTGTGTAACGGCTTCAAGTGGTGGTTGTTTTGGCGATGAAACAAAAAGATTGCTGTAAAAAAAAAGATATTAGTGAAGTTAATAAGTTAGTTATGGAGATTTTGGATTAAAAAAAAAGTTATGGAGATTAAAAAAAGGTTATGGAGATTAAAAATGAACGTTAAAGATTTTGGGTTAGAAATCTTGTTAAAAATTTTTTTAAAGCAATTAACAAAATAAAATTCTCTTCACAGAGAATTTTATTTTTACAGTGTTATAGGTATTTTTTTTTTTTTTTTTTTTGTCACCAACTTGAAAAACTTAAAAAAAACTGTAAATATTTTTTTTTTATCATAATTTTCTACAAACATTAGCTTTTATAATTTTCTATATAGTCTATACAGCTAACCAAAACAAAAAAGAGTTCAACTTACACAATTTCACGGTGTTCTTTATCTTCTAGTTTTAGAATTTTTATTCTAATAAAAAATAAAGGAATTACAATACTATAAAGGCAACAAAGTTAACAATAAAAATAGTTTAAAATAAAGGAAAACACTAATAATGAAAACAAAGTTAATATAAAATAGAAAAACCAAGTTAAACTAACAACCTAAGTTAAACTGTCAAACTTTTATTTAAAAACATTGAATGAAGAAAAAGAGATAAAAAGAAAGAAGGCAAAATTTATAAATAGAATTAAATAAAAAATACAATTTGTAAACCTCACATATGCCATTTCTAATATAAATTATTTACTAGATATGTAAAACACATCACAGCACTATAAAAATAATCTACTTTTTCCTAGCTGAATATCCTCTCCAAGCACTTTGTATAGTAACGACTGCTTTTTTATACTGCATAAAATAAGTTCCAGTTTGCCTTTTAATTTTGTGATATTTCCAAAATTCAACAATATGTAAAGCTGCCATGTTGCGTAATTTGTATTCATTGTAAAATTTTCTGCCCTGATAACCCCTCCATATTTTCTATAAAAAATTCATATTTAAAAGATCATCAGTTGCGTTTCATACTGACCTTAGTTCATATATTAGTGTTTCCTTTTAAAAATTATTAAACGAAATAAAAATGGCTTATCTAAGGTGAGCATGTTGAAACCTGTTAATCCCGATTTATTTATCTGTTCTATACAGGCTCTTTAATGAATTTGCCTTGGGTTAAAAATGCAATGTTTATTGAATGGTTTTTTCAATAAATATTACTTTTTTTTCATTAAATATCATTTTTTTTTAAACAAAATATATATAGTATATAATATTTAAACATATAATATTTTAATATATAATATTTTTTTAATATATAATACTTTAATAAAATATAAATTCCTTACTTGAATCTCTATAACAGCTTTAACCATTTGTAAGAAGAGTCTTCGCTGATAACATGCCAAGTACCACTTTTGAATTTTTGTGGCACTGTCATCACATTTCTTTTGAAGTAAAAACCTCATCAGCTGGTACTGATTTTCACGCATAAAAACCTAAAACAAATAAAACAAATGTTAATGAATCTACAAACTTTGCAAAAAGTATAAAAATAAATTTGAAAAACTATACTTTAGTAGCCCCAATTTGAAAGTCTCCAGGATTCAAACCAAGTTTTACAAGAAGAATTGTTAACTCTCCACTGCTAGAAGAAGTACTAATGTTAGCAGGAAACAAAACCTTGAACTGCTTCACAAAGTCCTGATATAAAATGGAATATTAAAATTAAGATAATACCGAAGTTATAAAAAAATATCAACTACTTGTTACTAACATATTACACAATTTTAATCATATTTTACAGAACAAATTTATCCCCATGCCATAGGTTCAATAAAGTCTACTTTTGAAACACTAACATAACAATTCACATACTGTTACATAAATATAAAAATGTCACATTTTTTATTTGGGTTTTCTTTTGTGGTGATGACAAGGCTAAAGCTGAAAACAGCTTTAACTTTGTAAAAAGATGTATGTAACATATAGAAGATAATGATTAGATTAATTGAAAAAATTCAATATTTAGACTTAAAAAGGATTTACAATATTTATAGTTTGCAAACTATTAATATTGTAAAGTCTCTTTTAAGTTTTTAACTTTTATAAATAATATAAAAACCGTGAACTAAGGAATCGCCTACAGTACTTCAACAATAATTTATAAATTACCTCAAACGGCAAACGCACTGAATAACCAGCCTGTCTTATCTTTACTGTTTCCAACATTCCTGTATATCTCAGTTGTCTCAGTATAAGCTCTGCATCAAATTCAAGAGGAGCCTAAAATAATTATTGTTTTCATTCAGTGATTATATTGATTTTCAGATTTATTAAATACAAAACTAACCATTTGAATGATAAGCAATTATTATTGCTGCTGTTATTATTATTATTATTATTATTATTATTATTATTATTATTATTATTATTATTATTATTATTATTATTATCTTCATTGTTGTTGTCATTGTTATCTTTGCATATCAATATAGTTAAAAATAAAAGACTTACAAGTTAAGCTTATATAATTAAGACACCAAAACAAATACCTTTTTTGCATTAGAACGAACACATCGAACAAAAAGCGGATGAGATTGATTAAGAGTATCCATTAGCTCTTGAAGAGATGACTAAAATTTTTAACATTTATTTAACAATAATTACAATACATATCAGAAAATAAAACATCACAAATAAATATAAAACATTTGCAGTTAAGTGCTCTTTTTCACACTTCACTTTTAATCTTAAATGATGATTATTATTATAATGGATATTTTGAATGGATGGTTTTTAGATTTAGTTTTAACCTAGGTTTAAAATATATGATATATTATATAAGCAGGTAAAAAGTTTTGTTTGTCATGCAATATTATTTGGGGTTAAAATTAAACACAGTATTTAAAAATGAGTGACATGAAATTTGTAACAGCTAGTAATGCAATTTGATTAAAGATGAAATCTCAAATATTAAATAAACTTTGAGGACTTTTGATTAATAAAAATACATTGATTATAATTTTTTTTTTTTTTTTTAAATATCTTCACTTCCAACAAGGCAGCAACCACTATTAGAGTTACTGGAAGAGAAAAGATAAAGTTTATAAAGCAAGATAAGGATTAACAGACTTAAAATATTGCAAAAATACACCTTAAATGATTGCAAATTACACTAATCAAGAAAACAAGATGAACTCCAAAAAATGTTCAAGGAAAAAAACTATATGTCCGTAGCTCTTAGCAACAGTCTAAAAAGATGACCTAATTGAATTGAAACACAAGAAATTTATTTTTTTTTGATGGCAATTTATTTATTTTTTTTGAAGGAAGAGCATTATGACTATGACTCATCGAATCCATTACCAATCATAAATATAGGAAGATCTGGATTGCTGCGATAATGATTAGCTGAAAAAAGTTGAGTTTTATCTAAATTAAAGTTCACCAGCCACTGAGATCCTTCTTTGGTGGTCAAAAAAAAAGTCACAATTTTATTTGTAAGTAGATTTGCTAAAAAATTCATTGAATTCCAATTCTTTTTTTTTAAATATTAATTTTTTTTTTTTTTTGTGTGTGTGTTCTTTTTGAATACCAATCAAGTGTTGATGTTGTTCACTAATAACTCTGTTTTTGGCGCTTTTTTTATTAAAAACAGCAACAAATATTAAGTCTAAATCCCTAATAAATATATAATAGAAAAAAGAACATTGTTAAAATTATTTATGCATTGCAGAAAAACAAGAGAGCTCAAGAGCATGAAAGCGTGAAGATAAAAAGAAAAACTTTTAAAACTGTAAATTGTTTGCAGAAAAAAACTAGACAAATAAAACTTTTTTGAGAATGAAGAAACAATTACAGTAAAATGATCCAACTTAGTTAAATAACGAGTCACTCTCGATTAAGTTTTGGTTGATGAAACAAGTGATGACTTGTTTAAGCAGCAACCATGGTAGTATTTTAGAAAGTTATGACGATAGGATCAAGCCTTATAACAATGATCAAAACTTATGACGATAGGACAGAGGATCAAGCCTAGCAACTAGAGCAGGTATAACAACATTTACAACTTTTTGAACCTTATTTAAAAAAGAGAGGCCCTTATTAGAAGAACCAAATATGAAAACAGTATACCATACAAGAACAAGTAAATTAACAAATAAGAACAAATAAGAGGTTTATAGATATAGAGAATGAAATCAGGAATTAGAATATAACAAATAAAATAACTAGTAGCAGACTTTAGTATCTGCCTTAAAATAAAAATAGTAACTTTTTCATTGATTATGTATCAATTATGGTTCATCATAAATGGTAAATAGTGGAAGATAATCCGGGAAGACATAAAACAGTTAAGTAGCTCAGTAAAAGTGTTGCCATTTATCAATGTAGAAATAACAACAATATTGTGGTAGTTGTTAACAGTAAATAACTTGATTTTCATTTACGTTAAAATTCAAAAAGTGATATCTTCTTGTAAAGACTGGACTATATATTTGTAAGCCTATGCAGGAATGGTAGTTAATCACATGCCAGGCGCATGTGATTGCCTGCCATTCCTGTCTATTTTACACTGGTGAAATAATCAAACTAAACTAAAAAAAGATTTTTAAAAAAACATAAACTGAAATAAGAAAATAAATCTTAATGAATGAGAAAAAATAAAATATTAACTTGAAAAAATTACGTTATAAATATCACACACACACACACACACACACACACACAGATATATATATATATATATATATATATATATATATATATATATATATATATATATATATATATATATATATATATATATATATATATATATATATATATATATATATATATATATATGGGCAATTTCACAACGGAAAGTGAAAAAGTAATCAAATTTTATTCTCTTTTTTGACAACTTTTAGCAAATGAATATTGATGTAGACACATAAAAGTTTATTCATAATATACCTTATAGTTCTAAAATTAATTTATTCAAGTCATTTTTATGCTTCCTAAAATTACAGTTTTTTTCATTGTCGCATGATAAAAAAATTTTCATTATAAAATGTTATTTTAATCATGAATTTATTTGCATAATATGAACTTATTTAGCGTGAAAATGGAACTAACATGTTCAAATTGTTTTTGGTCAGATTTTATACTTTATAAAATATATATATTTCAAGAAACTATTATTGTATTTAAAAAAATAACAACTTTTTCAATTTCATGCAACTAAGTTAACAAAAACATGAAAAAGTTTTGTTTTTTCTAAAATTTATTTTAAAAACTTAAATTTTGTATTAATATATGCAAAAGAATATTAAATGGTTTTACATTAAAAGTTTTAAATTATTTTAAAAAGTTTTAAATTATTTTATAGTTTTAAATTATTTTATACTTTTAATTAGTTAAAGCACATTTTAAATTTGTGTAACGTTAGTTAAAATTTTTATTCACGTAAAGCTGAACAATTAATAAGTGAAAGCAATTGCTTTTTTTTATTCACCTGGCCTAAAGTTTCACTGGCGTAGTTAAATTAAGTACAAGTTTTCAGACTTTCAAATGTTTCTGAGACTCCTCTGTTGCAAAGATTGTCTAAAATTTACTAAAGTTTAAGCGCTTTTTCGTTGAGCTTTTGTTGCTTACAAAATGAACACTTACATCATTATGTAATTCTTATTTGGGTAATATTTTTGCTTTAGAAAAACATTTTTTAACTCCTTCCCTCATATCACAAACAATCACATATACCTGAACCCCTTCTCCCTCGTAAACTGTGAAAGCAGTTTTTATATCAAAAATATTTTAAAAGATTTAAATGTAAATACTTTACAGCATTTTAAAAATTCAACCTAATGATACTAAGGCAAAATGCATTAACAAAAGAAGTGTAAGTAAAGTTTTTGACAAACTTAAATATTTTCTTATTTAAATCACTTATTAAGTATTTATAAAGTGTCAGACTAAAAAAAATTTTTAAAGTTGCTCCTTGGTCTTGCAGAAAAACTGTTTTTGATTTGATATTTTTGATAAATGTGATGAAAAATCACTCAGGAAGAGAACCACTTGTTTTTTAAAATTGCCTTTGTTAAATACTTTTAATGAATGACTTCAATACTTATGAAATTCTTGTTACGAAACTCTAAAAAACCTAATTCCTAATAATAGATATAAAAATTCAAAATAATAATTGCTCGGTAATGTAAGTTAAATATATAGTATCAAAAAAACAAGTTTATTTTCCTCAGCCAGTCACCTGCAAAATTAAATAATTTTTTTTTAAACACCAAAATTGAAAATTAAACTCAATTGTGATTTATAAGAGTCATATTTCACATAAATAATTAAAAATAATAAAACAGATCATGCGCATTTAAAACTAAATATTACTCTAACAAGTATTACATTAATTTTATTATTATTATTATTATAAAAAAAGCAGAAAAATGTTTATTCATTATTACATTTTTGGAAGCGCCTTGAAGGTAAAAAAATTTGTCTTTGAAGTTTTTTTTTTAATGTTTTGACTATTTTAAAATAACATTGATAAGTTCAAAAAACCAGTATAAGAATGTTATTAAAAACCATATCACAATGAAACAACATTTTTGTTTATGTTAATTTTTTATTGTTTCTTACATAATTTTGGTATGCTGATTTCAGTGGTACCATTGGTTTTGCTCTATCATCAAAGATTCCTGAGAAAAAGCATATTTCCGAGTTTTCATAATGTGTAATGCATTTATAACATTATATATATATGCTGATTTTAACTCACTCTCTCTGCTGAGCCAATGAGGCTCGCAGATTTGTTTTTTTCTTAGGCGAGCCACTGTCAGTGGCTTTGTATATTTTGTGTCTTTTTTCTATAACCCCACTTTTAATATTTACTTTTCCTGATTCTAGTTTTTTAGGTATTCAATTTGTAATTGTTTATGTTTAATTATGTTGATTTAAAGGATTTTTTTTAATAAATATTAGCACATTTTGGATACGATTTTGTTAACAAATGCTACTGAGAGAATGAGTTAACTATATTCTTTTGTTTATTTTCATTTAACTAAATACAACTGTTATATGTCTAGCAGATCTTGCAAGCTTTGTCCTGACTCATTTTGTTATGTTTGTGGTTACTATGTTAGTCCAACACAAACTAAACATAAGATTGTCAGTGGTAAAAAATTCTTTACTGCATATCATGATTATTTTGGCATGGCTATGGGAGATCACCACACTACAGTTGTGGCAGATGAAAATCAACTCTGGAAGGATGGCTGCGTGGAATCAGAAAGTTAATGTCCTTTGCAATTCCAAGAATATGGAGAGAACTAACGAACCATCATGATAACTGTTATTTCTGCATGGTTGACATTTTAAATTATAAAAAGCTGAAGGATAGGCTGACTCTAGTTTATCCAATTATACCCTCTTCTATTGAACTAGTTCCACACAGTGATGAATTGCCTGCTCCTAATCCACCTCAATCCAAAGAAGCAGCTGCATATCATTCTGATGCAGACACACTGGATGAACTCCGTGATGAGTGTGATTTCAGGGGACCAAATGATTCACCTCATTTTCCTATCCTACAAAAACTTGATGACTTAGTACGAGATTCACATCTCACTAAATTAAATGCAGAACTTCTGACATCACGTTTGAATAAATGGAATTTATTAAATCCAAGCTGCAGAACCTCAAAATACCAAAAAAGACATGAAACATTTGCATCCTTTTATGTAGTATCAGAATCACTGTGCTACTGTTATGACGTTCGTGGTCTTTTCGATGACAATGGGATTGTTTACAATCTTGAAGAGTGGAGGTTATTCATTGACAGTTCAACAAGAAGTCTAAAGGCAGTTTTGCTCAATAACAGAAACCGATTTCCTTCGATTCCAGTAGCTCATTCCGTTCATCTAAAGAAAGACTACAAGAATGTGAAGTTGTTGCTTAAGAAAATCAACTATGGCAGTTACAAGTGGGATGTATCTGGAGACTTTAGGATGCTAGCATTTCTTCTCGGTCAACAAGGAAGATACACAAAGTACTCATATTTTCTTTGTTTATGGGATAGCAGGGCTACGGACCAGCACTTCAAAAGACGTGAGTAGCTAGTAAAAGAAAATTTACAATTTGGTTCGCACAATGTTATTAATCAATCCCTGATACCTGTTAAGAAGATCTTACTACCGCCCCTTCACATTAAACTAGGATTTGTCAAACAATTTGTCAAAGCATTAAACCCAGCTAGTGCAGCATTCCATCATATTCGGCAGATGCAACTGTGATGGGTGACTACATCTGGTGTTTGATACGCGATGATGACAAACTTCATTAAAAAAACCACGTTCTACTATTCACTTCTAGTGTTTTTTGAGATTTTGAGAGACTTTTACACTAGAACACAATGTAACATTATGTAATATATGTATGTAACATGATGTAACATGACGTTTTGTAACATAACATAACATTTTTGAACTAGTAAATGTTATACATTGACTAAAGTTTTATCTCGTGCAATATGATTATTATTATTTATGTTTAATTGAATTTTTGGTTTTATGATCAAACAGTCGATGAAATAAAAAAACCAATTTCATATTCAGACTCAGCATACTCAAATTAAATAAGAAACATAAAAAAATTTCGATAAACGATGAAAAAAAAATTTTTTTACATCGTGTATTCAAAAAACTGTAAAAACAATAGCAAAGAACTATAGAGCCTTAATAGTTTTTAAAAAGCTATTTAAATTTTTATTTTCATATTTTTAATTAAAAACCTTTTAAAATTAAAATATAAAATTTAACCTACACAAAATATTTATTTTAAAAACAAAAGGACTTTTCAATACACAATACTTTTATAGTTTTTAACTGTAATGTAAAGTACAACTTATTTAAGGTAAAATAAAAAATATAAAACACGCATATATAACAACTTTAAATCTTTTTTCATAAACAGTTTAAATTTAAATTACATAACAAAAGAACTATTTTAAAAGTATTGAACTTATTTTTTCAAGTTTTAACAGCTAAAGTCTTTTTATTACTTGCTCAAAAAGCATTTCACCTGACTTGTTTGAATTAAAGATATTTAATTCAAACTTAATTACTTGAAAACTTAATTAAAAAACTTGAAGACTTTAAAACTTTAATATTTTCAAATATAAAATATTTTCAAATATCTACTAGATGAATAAAACATCAAAAAAACAAATATATATATATATATATATATATATATATATATATATATATATATATATATATATATATATATATATATATATATATATATATATATATATATATATATATATATATATATATATATATATATATTAAAAAAATTTGCTACATTTTAATGAAGCAATAAAGTTAATAGATTTTTTCTGCATTAAATAATTTTTCCGCCATAGGTTACTCTGCCATGTAAAGCAAAAAAAGTATCTCCATATAAGCAATATGTTTGGAAATCAAATAAAAAGGTTTAGACACATTAATGATCCGTTTTGAAAATAACCGTTGAAATGTTTTGAAAATACGTGAAACAACAGAAACTCCACTTCACTTACTGATTTTTTTGCTTTTAGTTTCACAAAAATTATGGACTTAATTTCAAATGCTTATTTTCAATTTTAAATATTTGATATCTTCAGGGATGTGCAAATCCACATAAACTTGCATAACTTTTTTACTGTGAAAATAAAGTACAAAACCACATTGTTAACGCCCAGGTAGCAATATCTAAATTTTGACCAAATTCTGCTTTTCATATAGTATGGCAGTGGCTACTGTGGGCTAACAAAGATATTTAAATATTATCTTAATGGTTTTACATCTTCAAGTTCATCTTTTTTTTATTTATTTATTTTATCATATGTAAAGATTTAATTTTTATATTTTCTCATATATAAAGATCTTTTTTCAGTTTAGTGTTTTGTATTTTTTTAATTTTTTATAAGTTTATTTTTTGATTGCATTTTTAAAAATAGCCAATTATCAAAACAGCAAAAAGATCATGGCCAAGTTGTCAAAACAAAATATCATATGCGTGGAATGAAGCGAAAAGATTTGGTCAATTTGATCAGAGACAACAT
Organism: Hydra vulgaris; assembly: GCF_022113875.1. NCBI lineage: Eukaryota > Metazoa > Cnidaria > Hydrozoa > Anthoathecata > Hydridae > Hydra > Hydra vulgaris. The sequence goes on along the minus strand of NC_061170.1, from coordinate 29,314,075 downwards.
CGAAAAAAATACAGTCTTGGGAACATAAAGAACAAAAAAAAAAGATGAATGAATAAAGAGTAGGAAAAAAAAAAGAATACTCATAGCAATAAAACTATACTCATAAGCAACTCTTGGAATTAGAAAAAATGAAGTTGGCAATAATTTGCCGACCTTTTAGAGGTCGGCATTAGGTGGGCAAAAATAATTTGATACAAAGGTTTTACCATAAGACATAGAAATGAGGTCAGCAAAAAATTGATGACATCAAACACTTTTATGTTGGCAGTTAAGTTGGCATTGCCGGATTCCGACCTTAATTCCAAGGGCTGCATAGGTATATAATAGTACATAAGTATATGTTCAGGTCAAGCATGTATTTTTTAGAGTCTTTGTGAACCAAATGATAATAGCTATCAACTCTAAGATCCTAAGATAAACAGCCAAATTCAAATTAATCTCACAAAGAGTTAATCTGGTAAATTTTGCAAAAGATTAAATTCAATAGATGAAAAGTTACTTCAAAGAACAAGGAGAAACAAAATTTTGCAAAATTTTGTTTCTCTTGTGGTCAAAGTGTTTGAGGTTGGCAAAAAGTTGCCCACCTCGTTTCTATGCTTTATGGTAACCCCTTTTTTGCAAATTTGTGTGTTCAAAGTATAGTTCTACCATTTTGTGTTAAATAGGTGACTGTCAAAAGTATTATCTAACCTGTACAGTGTCCAAAAGTTTTTGTTTTTTGTTAAAAGAGCTGAAGTCTTTTAACAAAAAAAGATTGAAGACTTTAAGTCTGAAGTCTTGAAGTCTTCAATCTTTTTTAGCAAAAAATAAAAAGCTCTGCGCTGCAGACAGCTGACCAAACATAACCACCTTTATTGTTGTTATTGTACAACAATGTAGTTAATCAAGCTGATTAACTACATTAAAAAAAAAAAAAAAAAAGATAAAGAAAGATAAAGAAAAGATAAATAAAAAAGAATAAAATAAGAAAAATAAATGAAATAAAAATATAAAGAATGAAGAAAAGAAAAAAATAAAATAAAAAAACTAAAATAAAACAAAAAACAAATCAAACAAAATTAACAAAAAAAAAAAGAAACAAGAAAACGACAAAAACCAAAGTTAAAAGAAAAAAAACATTCAAAAATGGAAAGGAATTAAAAAGGAAATGAAATAAAATATAAAAATTGCTTTGTTTTCGAAGAAAGAAAAAAGAATATTTTTTTAAATTTTATTATTTTTGAGTGATTATATGTGTTTGCTTAATATGATTTCCTTTTTTATTTTAATATTGTCATTTATTATAAAAACTCTATACTTTTCGTGACTAAATGTTTGTGTGTGTGACACGTTTTGTGTGAGTATTATTGTGAGTATTATTGAATAATTTTTGTTTTGTTTATTTATTGTTATTTTTTAATGAAGTATTTATTTTACTTTTATTGTTTTTATTATGATTATTGATATTAAGTTTATTGTATTTATTAAATCATTGTTACTTTTTTTTTGCAGTAATTGTTTTAGTTACATGGTAGGTTGTTACGTTTTGTCAGTACATAACTGTTTGTAACTTTCCTATCTGTGCATTATATTCAATTGTTGTTTTAAACTTAATATTGGTTTATTATCATATAATTTTATTATTATTCATTTAACTTTTAAATTATTATCATTATTATTATCATTATTATTTGTATTATTAATTCTATTTCATGGCATTTACTTAAGATTAGTTTTTAACTATTTGTAAATGACCTCGATTGTAAGATCTTTTATCGAAAAATATATTGATTGATTTATTACGTGTGATTATTTTAATAGTAATTTCATTTGATTAACTGCTTTTTTAATTGGGTGATAGTGGTAGTGGGTCTGATCAGTTCTAAAAAAAAAGAAGAGAAACGCAGATGGTTATTAAAGGAACAAGATTAAGAAATATACTGTCTTACTGGTGTGGCATGTGAAAACTACAGGGAACAAAAGGTTGATGCTAAGTCTTTCAGAGATCAGGTAAAAGATACTACATAAATAATTCTTACTTTAATAGACGTATGCTAAACTGTAATAATTCATCTATAATTAGTCAGATTTAGGCTCTGTAATTTATAATTGGCCGATAGACTTAGGTTGATGATTGCTTGTTTAAGTTGTAAATATTTGAAGGTTCAAGACAATAGAATGAAATCTTAAGAGTTGTCTACAATAACTTATCATATATTAACTTATAGCCCAATTTGTTTAGTCGACTAAGTATAGCCTGTTGTTATTAAGTAAAAAAACATCTCATTGCCCAAAATACCTGAGCAAGAGCTATTTTACGTTCACCATTTTCACCATTTTCACCATTTTCACCATTTTCAATATTTTAATTTCATCATTTTCAATACGATTGTGACATTGTAGGTCTATGTATAGCCAGTGAATTATCAATAGTATTGTCAAACATATTCTTAAGATGAGAAAACATACTTAAGAAAGTGTAAACCTGCAAACACAGCTTATTTACCTAAATGTAAAAATTCCAACAAAATCTGCTAAATTGAATGACTTAAGAAAGTATATTAGGTATATTCCACATGAACATATTGACTTTTACAACGAACTACTGCAATGGCCTACAGCAGAAAGCAATGATGGTGAAGCAGAAGATGTTGGGGTAAATGATTAAGCATAGATGATAAAATTGCTGTAATTGACCTTTTTTTCCTTATACTTTTTGTTAAAATTTGTAATCATTTGATAAATATACACTCTGTGAAAATTTATTGCAGTTTATGACACCATTTTCTATAGCCCAAAATAAAAATCATAATAAAATAACCAATAATTAATTGTTAAATGTTAAAAGGGCTGAAGTCCACAGTGTTAATTGGTTTATAGGTTCTTTAAAAATAAATATAGAAAAATATGTTTAAGGTGAAAAATAATTATTAAATTACTTAGTAAATTACAAAAATTTACTAAGGGGATTGTGCAGATTTTTTTAGTTTCCTGAAAGTTTACAATGTGGGACTTTTGCCCTTTTAACATTTACTTATATTTTATATATATATATATATATATATATATATATATATATATATATATATATATATATATATATATATATATATATATATATATATATATATATATATAGAGAGAGAGAGAGAGAGAGAGAGAGTTATGTGTTTATAGAATTACTTTTCCACTATTTCACCAAAAAAAATTTATTAGCAAAAAGTTTTCCTTAAAACAAAAATTTGTATAACCATTTACCTGAAATTGTGCAACAACTGTTGGAGGAGCCTTTGAACTACCCCGTCTCAGAGTTTCTGTCATACCACCAGATATAGTCCTTTTAACTTCAAGGGCAGATCGAACTTTTGAGGGATTCTTAAAATATGAAATTAATTAATGAATGATATCCTAAAAGCATAAATTACAATAAAAGAAATTTCTTAAATAAATAAACTTTAATTGTATAGATATATACAAACTACTAAGTATATATACTATAAAATTATATATATATATATATATATATATATATATATATATATATATATACATATATATATATATATATATATATATATATATATATATATATATATATATATATATATATATATATATATATATATATATATATATATATATATATATATATATATATATATATATATATATATATATATATATATATATATACTTTGAAAATTAAAAATAAATTTCAAGTTACAACCATGATTAAAGAAAGATAAGGAACAAATTAAGTTTTGAACAGATCATTTTTATGCAATGTACATTTTTTAAAAAATATTTTCAAAAAAAAATTTATAAGAGATTAAGATGTCAAAAAGTAGCACAACTAAAACTATTGGGTACTTTTGGAGACTTTATATCTTTATAAACCATGAAACCAAAATATTTTGGGTTTTCTTATTTTCAAAAACTTATATTTATATATATTATATATCATATATATATATATTAATACTTTACATCCACACTCATATAGTGTAACTATCTAGATTAAGCATCTTTATTGCGGAAGAAATTAGGAAAAGTTTACAAGCACCTCCAACCATTACTTACAATTAAGCTGAAAATATATTTTAAATATTTAATCCAGTTTACTTTAAGGGCTAAATAAATATAAACAGACAAATATATATATATATATATATATATATATATATATATATATATATATATATATATATATATATATATATATTCATAAAAAATTATGAAAACAGTAATGGCACATTGATAAAATGTCCCCTAAATGTAATTACACTAATATATATAACTAAATGCCCTCATTAGTAATCATATGATCAGTATATAAGATCACATGATCAGTATATAATTAATAGTCACTTAATTAACTTACATGGAGAAAATGATGTTGCGCCTCAGAAGATAATTTTATGCCATGATAAACAAATGGGTCATAAAAATGATTTGGTGCAAACTTTTTTTTTCCATTTCCATGAAATTTTCGATTGCCATAAAAAACAGGGGTAATTATACCTCTCATACCTGTAGGATCAGTAACCGTAGCAACCATTTAATTTGTTTATGAATCTAGGAGCGTCTTGTTTGCATCATTTGTTTATATTATTTGATTAATCAATGCAGAACTTTGGTGAATTTCACAAAGATTTCGGCTTTTTAAATTGACCAACATCTTTAATTATAAATTTTAGGAAAACACTGAACTTATAAAGTTATTTCAGGAAAACTACAAGTTAGAGGAGTGTTGCAAGGATGAATTGCAAGATGAATGCAGGATTGAATGCCAACTTACTCATAGATTTAAAACTTATTCAGATTTATAAAATAGAAAAAAAAAACTCTTAACTATTTGCAACTATTTAAACCCAAACACATCTGCATAACAACATGAAACATAACATATCACTATGGTAAAATGAAACTTTCTAGATAAAATCAAAAAAATACATATTTTTTAAAATTCTAAAAAAATAATTTAAATAATCAAGCTTAGAATATTATAACTCATGGTATCATTTAAATTTAGAGAGAAAAAAAATAACAAAAATTTATTTTTCTATCAGAGAATTTTTTGTTCATGCAAAAAATGTGACGTAATAAACTATAGTAGTGCAAAGCTAACCTTGTAGAAAAACATTTGTTATATGAAACTAAAAGTAATCAAGTCTGAATATTAGAAATATATGTGTCAATTAAAAAAAGAAACCAAATTTAACTATACAAGGGGGAGGAGTTATAGAAGGGTAGAGGGTTTAAATTCCAACTGTAAACTTTTAAAATTGTTTTAAACAACATTATAAAGCAAGCAAACACAGAAATAAAAATTTTTTAAAAGTATCATTTTTAATTTTTAACAAAAAAAAAAAAAAAAAAAAAATCTTCTCTAAGCAAATCAAACTTTTTATCTTATTTTATGTTAATATAACTATTTCAAAAAATTACAAATTACAAATGACAAAAAAAATAAAATAAAAGACATGTTATTTTTAATCTTCTATGACTTGGCAAAAAAAAAATCAATTACTGTCAGTGTATAGAGGAAAATCTGACTTAACTTTTTGTACTTAGTGTTAATATTTTTAACTTAACTTTGTACTTAGTGTCAACATTTACAACTTAGCATTGATTATAATTTTTTAAAGAACATCTTTAAAATCATTTCATTTTGAGAAATGTATTAAATACTTTATTTAAAACACATTAAATAAACAATTTCACTGCAATCATAATTTTTCCAGATTGAGTTAATCATTATTTTAACAATGTTTAATTTAAAAAAAAAAAAAAAAAAAAACATAAACAAAAAGCCAGACCAATCAAAAAAAAAATATCAACGAATATAAACATAGAACAAAAAGCCCTTCAGATTAATGAGCAATATTTACCTGTATTAATATTTAAATCGTGTAACAAAACACTAATGTAAGCAACACCAAGAAAATAATAAACAAGGATTATTGAGTCTTTTAAAACAAAGAAAAGTCTATGTCAACATAAGATATAGAAAACCAATAAATCAACAAAAATAATACTTAAAAAAACATAAAAAGAAAGCGATGAATTAAAAATAGTACAACCATTTTTCTAACCAAAACAACAATATTTAATTTTAATTTTTATTTAATAACTTTTTATGACTAAAAGAACACTGACCCCCCTCCTGGCTTTTATCAATTTTTATCAAAAATAATAAATTCTTAGAAAATATTGTTCACCAAATAGGATTAAAGTAAAACAAAATGGTGCAAACACTTCTCAAAAATTCCATCACTAAACATATTAAAATTTTTACCAAAAACATCTACAAAAGTTATTTTCTTTTTTTTTCACAGTTGTTGTTTTAAAACAATGCTACAAAATTATGTAGAAATAGTTTGATAAGTTCTATATTTTCAAATTATTTTTTTATTACTATAGCAACAAATTTTATAAACAGTCTATATGAATGAAATTGACTTCTACATAATGACACTGTTAATGCTTTAGTTATAAAAAAGAAAGTAAACCAGATAATATACATACTTTTAAATTTCTATATATTTAAATTACCAAATCTAGGTATCTAAGTTGCCTAATTATCAAAAATTAAATAATGCTTGAACAGTTAATATCAAACTAAGTATATCACACAAAACTATTATTTTATAACTTTTAGCTGTCACAAAATAAGTAATGCTTGAACAGTTGGTATCAAACTAAGTTAGACACACAAAACTAAGTTATTTTATAACTTTTAGCTGTCACAAAATAAGTAATACTTGATCAGTTGGTAAAAAAACTAAGTCACACAAAACTATAATTTTGTAAAAATCAAAGAAGCCTTATTTATCAAATGTTTACTTGCAAGACAAAGAAGATCAACAAAAAAAAACAGAGATTTAAAATGATTGGAAGTTAGGAGTCAATAGGGACAATTTTGGTAGATGATGGCAAAGATCACTTAGAAACTAAGAATTTGAACACTTAACAACTTTAGTGGCAAAAATATCACTAAAACTTAATCATTATGACATATCTTGAACTTGTAAAAATTCTTAGATATATTAACAGGTATTATTAAATAAAATAAAAAAGGAACTATATTCAATGTTATCAGAAAAAAACAAAAGTTATTACAAGTTTGTGAGTTGAAAAAGCCTAAAAATTTGAAGTGTTGCAAATTTTTATGGCTTTCGGAATGTAGATATAATTAAAAGATGAAGGGGTAGTAAAGTTATCCTCTTATTAATAACTATTTACTAAAAAGTAATCATGTATATTGTATGAGTTAAACATAAAAAAAGTTTTTATGCAAAATTATTTTGTAATTTAAACTTACCTGGTAATTCTTAGCCATTGAAAACACTCTCCTGTAAAATAAATATATAAATATATAAATAAATAAATAAATAAATAAATATATATATATATATATATATATATATATATATATAAATATATATATATATATATATATATAAATATATATATATATATATATATATAAATATATATATATATATATATATAAATATATATATATATATATATATATAAATATATATATATATATATATATATATATATATATATATATATATATATATATATATATATATATTATATATATATTTACATATATATTTAAAAAATCTACCCAACAATAAAAAATTAGCAGTGGTGAAAAGTGCTAAGATTTAAGAAGCAGACTTGAAATATGCAGAATAATGCTTAATTTATAAATATAGATAAAACGTTGTATCTTTTTAAAACTTACATGTTTTTTATTATAACTAAACTGTAATAATTATGGGTTTGGACTGTACAGCTTCAGCTATTTACAGTTGTTCAATGTATTTTTATTTATTTCTGCACTCAATTTGAAGAAACATTAAAAATATTTTATTTATCATGACAAGAATGTTTGAAGAGAATACCTGTTCATAACTTTGTTGGCTTGTCTTATTAAATTATCAGACTCATATTCAGGTGCTGCTTCTGACATTTTTTTCAACAAAAATTTTCGCCTGCAAAAAAATAAATATTTTTAATATTTCATATTGAAGTTAACATATATTACCATAAACTTAAAAACATAGAAACATGATTAATGATCTACCTGTTGGGTGGTGTCATGTCAGTAATCTAAACATAAAAAACACTTCAAACAAAAACAAATCAGAGTTTATTGATGGTATGATTTTAAACATCTATATTATTTTATTGTATAAGACATATAACAATCTGGCCCTAAATTAACTATGAAAATAATTTTTTTCAAAACTAATCCCCATCCAAAATGGCTGCAACCACTATTTAAGTTGGAAGTTACCAGAAAGTAAATATAAAAAAGTAAAAGAAATTAGTTGACAAAAGACATAAAAAACTGTAAATTGTAATTCAGGAAATATGAACATTCAGGAAATATGAACAAGGAGATTCCAAAGTATTGACGTTCCAGAAAAAAAAAAATTAGAAGGCTTTTTGAGTAATAAGGAAAAAGTAAAAATATAAAATTTGCTAAATAAGGAGTTACTTAAGATTGTGTTTGGTGAAACAAGAGATAATAATTATAATAATTTACATAAAAAGGAGAGAGATGCAACCTTACAATGTTGGCATAAAGAAAATCTTACGCCTTTTTTAAGCCTCATCTCAAAGATAAAAGGTATGATTAGAAGAACCAATACAAATGTAATGCGGCAGTGGTGTAGTGGTAGAGTGCTCTCCTCATAAACAAGAAGCTCGGAGTTCGATCCCCACTACATCCAAGGTAGTACCGCACTCAACTTGTTTCTCCGCACAACGACCTTGTTCATCTACTGAGATACTTGAACAAATGTCAAAATACAAAATAGAATAAATCACATATATATAGCATAATATTCATACTTACCGAATTTCCTGTTTTCTGTTTAAAATCGCTATTTTTGGAGCCTAAATAAAAAAATCTGTATTATTTTAAAGTCATTGGAATTAATATTTAATTCTACTTGTACAACTCTTTAGAATAAAAATCATCAGAATTAGGAAAAATGATGTCAGCAATAATTTGCTGACCTCAATCTTTTAGAGGTCAGTTTGGGTTAGCAAAAAAAAATTTGTCACAAAGGGGTTACCCTAAAACATAGAATTGAGGTTATCGAATTTTTGCCGAATCAAATACTTTGAGGTTGGCAATTAGGTTGACATTGCCAAATGCCGACCCTAATTCCGAGGGCTGGAATAATAATTTTATTTCTTGTTAAACTACCTTTTCCTTGAGATCTCAACTCTGTACATCTTCTTAAGAAAAAAACAACCTTAAAGATATGACGAAGAACAGCCCAATAAAAGCAGGCAACAGGATCAGAACCTATTGAAAAATTGATTTAAAACTATTTTTTAAAAATTTTAACAACAGAGACAAAAAACACGAAATACAACAACTAAAGTTCATTTTAGTTTAAAAATTAGGATTGGTATTATGAAAGATAGAATTAATGGTATGAAAAGTGCTGATTGATATAGGCATTTTTCATTAACTATACAAAAAACAAAGTTAAACAAACTTTTTTTCATTCTATATTCTTTATTATTTCAGTTATAATAAAAAATCAGAAACTTACCCATCAACTCTCTCATAAACAACATTCTGCTGTTTTTGAAGGTTGTTGTAATGTCACTACGTATCAAGTCTTGGTTTTTAGCACGAAAATGCTAAAAAATTTAGTAAAAATTTGTAAACAAAGAAACAAAATATTTTACTAATGCATTTAATATATTGCATCTTAGTAAAATATGTTTACCTAAAATTTGGCAAACTCATCTTAAACACAAGTTTAACCAATAATATTCTTATGTTCCTAGCTATACCTTATTATTTAGAACTATGAAAATAATTTTTAAAAAATTGTAACTTAAAATAAACAGCAACCTTAATTTTATATTTCACAGTACCAGCATAGTGAATGATACTGAACACTGGTTCTCGTGTTGGTGGCATCTCATAAAACGGATTTCCTCCATGATGCTTGTTAAACTTATCAAGCAGACTTTTATCTGTTCCAATTGTCAAACTAAAAAAAATAATTAGTTAAAATTATCACAAAATAAATAATCATATCTTTAATTAATTTATGTTTTATTATTCTGTTTCTATAAAATATATATATATATATATATATTTTAAACTACCTGCATTCTTCATCTAATAGATGTATCAAACCAGTTGGTTTCTTAACAATTAAATTCAAACATGTTAAGTTATCAACATAATCAACATGATCCCACATTAGTCCTTCTGTTGTATACTCATCCTAAAACATCAAATGAGAACTGAAACTTACATGTGTGTGTTTGCAAGGTATACACCATATATAAATTTGCAATATTACTTATGCAATTGTTACAGGTATACATACGTATTAAATGTTATGCAATTGAATATTATTAGTAAAGTAAGGGGAGCCTAAACACTAAATTACCTGTCGAATCTTAAAAATGTGTTGAGTGAGGTAATGCTGCAAATTTTCATTGGCCAAGTTAATACAAAACTGTTCAAAACTATTGTGTTCAAAGTCTTCAAACCCAAAAATGTCCAACACTCCAATGGAAAAAGCCTATAAAATAATTATTGTATTAGTAAAGAATTTTATTTTATTTTTCTAACTAACATCATTATGTAATTAATTTGGATAATGTCCTGTGTAATGGTGGCATGGAAGTCTTTTTCTATTTCATTTATCTCTAACTCATATCCAATATCTTCAGTGTAATGGTGGCATGGAAATCTTTTTCCATTCCATTCATGTCTGAATCTGTCTGAAACTCAACAAGTCAATACTTTTTTTTTCTGTGCAGGTTACATGGTTTTCAAATTTATTTAAAAAAATATGTTATTGTAAACTTTACAAAACTTTGTTAGAACTCATTCATTTCAATTTCTTTGTGAGAATTTATTCATAAGAATTATTAAAACCTAATAAGTCATAGGTCACAAAAAAAAACTGTAAACAAATATATAAAAAAACAAATAAACCAGGGTATATCAAATTATACATCATGGATACATCAGGATAAAAATATACATCATATACATCAGGATAAAAAAAAAAGTATACTGGAAAAAATTTAAAAATTTTCACACAAAAAAAAAGCAATTCAATATTTATTCATTAAATTTAAATATTTTTTAAGAATAGATAATTTTTAATATTTATTTATCTGAAACAACAAAAAGAAGCTTTTTTTATTTCTTTATACAGTTTTTTTTTCATAATATTTGATTTAAACTGTGTCATTTTATTTGATTTAAACTGTGTTCATCTACCTAAAGCTGTGGCTATTAGGCCTGAGTCCCCACAAAATCTGTCATAAGGGCTTCAAAATTATTAAAAGTTTTTTTTTTTAGGTATTACTAAGAGAAAAAAAAAAAAAAAAGCTTCTTACATTTGCAAAAGAGCCCCTAAATTTGCAAATAATCCCCTACCCCCTCAATAGAGGGGTGAGGAAAAGCCTAGCCATGGCTCTGCATCTACCCAAAGTTGAAGGAGTCACTACATATTACTGACTGCTCATTTAACATATTGCTAAACTAACTAGCTCAAAATACCAACATTATGCATTAATAGCAAGTTATTATTGACATATGCTTTAACAATTAGTTATTTTGCTGTTGGTTAGTTTTTTTTAATACTTATGTTCATAATTTCACACTTGTGTGATGGGGACAGGTTCAATAATGACATTTTCTTATTTTAATACGACATTATGGAAGAGTTGAAGCAAATTTTACAGCTCAATACCTTATCCTAACTAGTTCTTATTACCCATAATTAACAATTAAATTAGGAGTTTTATTTAAAAGTTTTCCTACACCTCAAATAAGGTTTTTATATTTTCTATCTCCTCAGATATCCTCAGATTTATATTGAGAAAAAAATCAACTTATACAAAAATATAAAAATAGTACCTTTTGGTCATTCTTCTTTCCTTGTCTGTTCAATAGGATGTGATTTGTCTGAAAAAAATCTTCTATTGATTTATAGGTCACAAGAAAAACAAAACAAAAATAAAAATAGAAATTAATTAAACCTGCAGAACAATCCAGTCGAACAATGAAGCATAAAGACACTTAGCCATTGCATCTCTGGTGGCAGCAGCCTATAAGTTGATAATTAACTTTTATTTATTTTTAAAAAAAAATCAATGGTAAAAAATAGATTAAAAGAAACTTACTTCTTCTAGTCTGTAAAATCTTATATACTCTTCACCTCTTGTAATTGTTTTACGAAGAGTGAGCGCCTGGACCAAGTCTTGCTTTTCAACCTGAAATTAATTAAGTTAAAAATGACAGAATTCTAAGAACATAAAGCTCCTAATGTTTTAACTATAATTTCTTGTTCAATCCTCACCTGCAAAAGCTTTGATATTGTATCAATAAGACTATCATCTTCAACACATACTGCTTCCTCATTGAGACCAAGCTGAAACATAAAATTTACAACTCATATTCTATTCGCAACAAAAAATTGACAAAATATACAGAGAATATGCAAGGAGGACAACTTCACCGACTAAGGGATGAAAAATATTTAGTTTTTTTTTTTTTACCAGAAATAAAAAAGTAACCATATTTGCTAAAGGTTTTTTTTTTTTTTGCATAACAGGAAAACTATATCACTACAACTAACATGCCAATAACAGGAAAACTATTTCACTACAACTAACATGCCAATAACAGGAAAATTACTTCACTACAACTAACATGCCAATAACAGGAAAACTATTTCACTACAACTAACATGCCAATAACAAGTTTTCTTGATGTTCTTTTTTTTACTAATTTACTTTTACAAAAAACATACTGGAAAATGCTGTAAAAAAAAATGGTGAAAAACTTTTTAATTGATTCCTGTTCTACTTAACCCAACTATTTAACTATTGCTTTATTCATTCTTAATTTATATGTCAGCTTGATAACTTGCTATAAAACTTGCATTAAAAGTAAAATGCAATGAAAAAAAAGTTGCAATAAAAGTTGCAATAAAAGTTGCAATATAAGTTGCATCTTATTACTTATGTTGACTAATTTAATTACATTTAAAAATTATTTTAATGAGATTTTAAAGTTAAGACACTGGTCTTTGAAGCAGATGTCTTAGGTCTAATAAATTGGTCAGTAAACAAAGCTACTAAGTGGCAAATAATAGATAAAGAATGGTTAATGATGAAAGAAAAATATATATATAATATTAAATAAAGGAGAGCTCCATGATGAAAGAACTGCATCAGAAATACACTGAAATCATTTAAAATGACAGGTGGAACTTTAACAGTTAGAAATATTTTATCTAGAAAAAAAACAAAAATAAACAAGATGATTAAATTATATTTTTGCTTTATCAAGTTCAGAGAGGCATTTTTTGTATACTCATATAAAGTTGATTGAGCTTTCCAGCCTCATACACTTTCTCTTTCTGCATAGACCTAAAGTTTATCAAAATCCTCAATGGAATTTTTAACTATGTAGTCTAAAATGGATAATGCATAATGTGAACTTACAAGATCCAGCCAAAATATATAATTACTAAAGCAGCCAAACACTCATTTATACTATTTATACTATTTTATAAGGACTCTTTTTTAAATTTTACTTTAAACAAGATCTTTGTTGCTTAATTAATAATTATCATAGTTGCTGATACCGGAGTGAGAGAGAGTGAAATAACTTTCATCCATTCGCAATAACTGTATTTTCAAAAAAGTGTTCAATCAGGAATGCCTTGTTTCTTCCAGAAATTTACTGAGAAATTGTTTAGCTAATAAGGAGCAATTAAAGCACCTAAAAAATTTTTATCCTAAGCAATTACTCCAGACTTGTGGCATTTAATTATGTTATAGACAGTTCTTTTAGGAACATTCTTGCTGTAAAAATGAACAACAGTAAATGATTTTCCATGATTTTTTTTTTTTTTTTTGTAGTAAGAATACAATTGATTTATCAATGCTTCTTTTATTCATTTTGAAAATAAAAAAATTTTTTGAATCATGCCTCTATGATTTTAAAATCTTAAATCATGCAGATTTTAAATCTATTTATCCATTTAAACTTGCATTCAAAACTAATGATAAAATTAAGGGCTTATTTAAAATTGTGAAAAAACTTAGTTAGCACTGGTCATTAATAGTGATAATTTGAAATAAAATTGTGAAAGTCATCATTTGTGATTGTGGATTGCTGTGAAGATTTTCCAATTAGGACCTTAGGACCAAAGACTTTCCAATTAGGACCTAAGTTATTAGTTTCGAAGGTTGTTACCATGACTAAAGCAACTATTATGTAATCAAAGTTTTAAGACTAAGCAAGCAAGAATTTGTGACAGTAAAATAATGGTCTAAAAACAATTTGAAGTCATCCAAAAAACAGAAAAATATTTTTGTTTTTACACTTTTTTACCTATTCTGTTTAATAAAGCTATGCTTTGTGCAATAAAATTTATTTTACTGGAGAATATTAAAAGAAATTTGTTTATCTAATTTTTTTTAATTTAATTTTAAACTAATTTTTTACTACAACTTGTTACTACCTCTTGTTGCAATTTAATCACCTTAGTATCTAAACTTAGTTTATAAAATTAAAATTATTCTCTAGCCAGGGCTGATCTGAAGAGATCTTAAAAGGAGGGTGATGTATCTGTTTTAGAAAGAAAAAAAGGTCCTCATTAACTGACATTTAATTTTAAAAATAAAAGTAAAAGACCAACCATAAAAAATTAACAAAATTGAGTTTTTTTGAACTTTTCTGAAAAAAAAAAAACAATTAAAAATATCTGGTTGCACAAAATATATAGAAATTGGGACAAACACACAAACCTCTTCTTGTATATATATTGTAATAAAAAAATAAAAATGTAATAACATTTCTTTACATAATTTTATTACTTTACTAATTTCATTAAACTGTACACTAAAAATGTGGCTATGTAGTTTCAATCAGGATTGCTATTAAACAATTTTATTAAACTGTACACTAAAAATGTGGTTTGTATTTATGTTTGTAATGTATGCGGTTTGAATCTTAGGATTGCTATTTATACTCAAATGTCTTATAAAACATAATAATACAAAGGTAAAATACACAAATTAAAAAAAAAAAAACCTTTTTAAATCTAATGTTTCCAATGTGAAGCACGGCAGATAGTACAGAAAACATCCTAATAAAAATTAATAAAATAACAAATTTTATTAAAATTTCTAATAAAATGTATTATATAAAAAAATTTTTAATAAAAACAAAATTGTCAAAAAAAAAAGTATTTAAAAGAAAATGATATTTTGTTATTACCAAACTTATACCTTAGCAGTAGCACATAAATAACACATTTATATTTTAAAATATAACTATAAAGTTACATAATAGAAATGTTGTTTTATTTTAACCTGAGCTGTGTCTTGCTACTAATTCCAAGATTTTTTATTGCATGTTTCAAACGAGCAAATTCATACTTTTCATCTACATTTTCTATTTGATAGCATGAAGTCTAAAATATATCAGTCACTGATAAGAACAAAAACTTTTATATATTTATATTATATATATATATATATATATATATATATATATATATATATATATATATATATATATATATATATATATATATATATATATATATATATATATATATATATATATTAGGGTGTCTTAAAAAACAACATTTTTTAAAATAATCTGCTCTCACCCCCTAAATGTGTTCTATCTAATACAAAAACACTAGGGTTAAATTTTTTTGAATAAAAAATATTTTAAGGGGTCCCTCGAGACCCTCGAATTTTTAATGGGTCCCCAATATTTTCGAAAAAAAAGTTTTTCAAAAATATGTCAACCTGGTACTCAAATGAAGCGAAATTATAAAAATATTTCAAAAATAATATTTATTTTGATATATTTAACTTATTAATTAAAATTATCATAAAAAAACATTAGAAATGGTTTTTTTTTCATTTTTTCTTAAAAAATGCAATTTTTTATGTAATAAAACCAAAAATAATTTTGTTATTTTATATATATGTGTATATATTTTATAAACTAAATTTTTATAAACTTTTTAAAATTTTTTTAAAAAAACTTTTTTATAAATTTTTTAGAATTTCAACTATTTAATAGTTTAGGTGCCATTAAAATTGGTTGCAATGTCTTTATTTGCTGATTTATGATTTTTTGTTTATAACTTAGCACTTTTAGGCAATTAGCAGTATAAAATTATTTTCATGGTTGCCAATATTTTCAGGGGGACAAACAGCATCTCTTTAATTCATGACATCTGTGTTTTGTCATGCTGTTTTTTATGTTTGCAGCTTTTTTTTTTGTTACCTTTTGTATTTAACTACATTAAATTTATATTATAATATACTTCAAACTATTGTTAAAGAATGTTTACAGATTTTGTATATTTTGCTTCAATATTTTTTATACAAAACAATTTCTATCTGTTTTAAAATAATTTTTTTGTATGAAAATAGCCTGAAAGTTTTAAATAACAAAATGGGGCAAAAAGAAAACATTAATTCTAAAAAAAAAGTAATTATTCAATATCTTTTGACAGATAAGCATTACTCGATAAGTTAAATATCTAGAAAATGTAAGATATCAACACATACTGTAAACAAAATGAAAGACAAATTAAAAAATGTCCTTCCATTAGATATTCAGAGGCAGGGCAAATGTGGTCAGAAAAAAACTTAACACCAAGGAATAAGAGTGAAAATAGTGAAAGAAAATAGATTTGCTGCATACTCAACAATTACTAGCAAGTTCAATGAGATAGGACTAAATGTAGCAACAATCACTGTTCAACAAAGTTTGCATGGATTGGGCATCAGAAGTAGAAGGCAAGCACAAAAGCCAAGACCAAATAACTCTCAGAAAAAAAGCACCTAGATTGGGCAAAGAAGTTCAGTAGTACAACTTGTTTCTCCGCGCAGCGGCCTTGTTCGCCATGGTTCGTGTTTCAGAGTAATAGAGTTGAGAGAGGGTTATAACCACTATGAAGTAGCCTCCTCGTCTGTAGTGGCCTTCTCGGCCTTGAGGAGGTGAAAAAAAAAAAAAGGTTCACTATTGATGACTGTAAATCAGCAAGTCATTATAATACTAAAATAATTTTTTTTTCTTCCTAATGTTGCAGTGTTGGTATTTAGTTATTTTTTTTTTATTTTCTCCAGGTATGCTTTAATCATGAGTCTATCAAAGAATTTATGACTCAAAAGGCTCAATATAATAAAAGGGCTTCCAATTAAAATTTTTATGAAGATTGTATAATCCAGACAATTAAAACTCCTCCTAAAGCCATGTTTTGGTCGGTTATTAGTTAAAAAGACCTTGACCAACTTTACACTTTGGATGGAATATTTAAATAGGACCAATACAAAAAAGTTATTAAAACCCGTCTTTTACTTCAATTGAAGAAGTGGTTTTTAAATAAGCAAAAGAAAATGTTTAAGGAAGGTGGAGCCTCATGCCATACTGCAAAATCCATTAAAAAATTTTTGGCATCTTAAGACCATAATGCACATTTGAAAGAAATGGCTATAAATTACATTTACAGCATGCCAAACCATCTTAGAGTAGTTATAAAAAATAAAGGAGAATCAACAAAATATTAAAACTTACATTAATAAACATATTCTTATTATTATTTGTGTAACTTATTTTAGAAAATAGTTATACTTTACTAATATATAAAGTTTTTATCTGTATTTTTATAAAAACATAAGTTTTAATTTTTAGAAGAAAAAAACAAACAAAAAATATCAACGTGGGCTAATAGTTTGATTGAACACTTATATATATATATATATATATATATATATATATATATATATATATATATATATATATATATATATATATATATATATATATATATATATATATATATTTATATATATATATATATATATATATATATATATATATATATATATATATATATATATATATATATATATATATATATATATATATATATATATATAAATAAGGCATTTTTTTAGTAATTTTGTAGTTACTTTTGTAGTTGTTCACTCACAATCTCACTTTTTACACAAACTTTCTCTTGACATAATCAAATATTTAAGATACCTGATTTAAGTAATGATAACTCTGTGCATTTTGCAAAGAAAGTATCTCTTTTTCTTGCTCTGATGCACCAGCAAGTAAATAATAAAACACATGATAATTGCGCTCATTTACTGCCTGTGAAACAATTCGAGATTTTTCTAACAAGTATTTCTTCTGCACAGCCCTAAAAAATAATGGTGACAATTGACAATGATGACTAAAAACTTTTAATTATTACTTCAAAAATAAACCGACGCCACATCATCTGCTCTATAACTGATTTTAAAATCTTATGAACATCTATTTTAAAAACTTACCCACACACTACACCATCAGCTCTATAATTGATTTGAGTAAACTTTCCAAATCTACTAGAATTATTGTTGTGACAGGTTTTTGCATTTCCGAAAGCCTTAATTTAAAAAATATATGTTTTGAATATTAGACCTTTTTTTTTTCTATAATTCATAAAAAATATTGAAATATATATTATATAAGCTGTGATAACTTACTGATAAAATTAAACTTAGCATTTAAATGTAAAAATAAAAATATAGGTCTAAATAGAAAAAAAACTCTTGGTTACAGGATCAAAAAATCGAAAATATTTTAAAAAACCAAACAAATTCATAGTTTATCAATTTGCATTAACTCTATGAATATCTTTTTAGGAGCCTTTTTAAAGAATGTCAGCCTTACTTTACTAATACAAAATTTTTAAATTATTTAGGTTAAAATTTTCTATTAAAAGTTTTAGCAAAATGGTAAGAATGATAAAATAATAAAATAATACTACGCATTAACATAACTATTTTAATTAATTGATATTCATAGTTTCTTTAAAACCATTTTCAAGTTGATAGAGTCTATGGTGAATTCAACTTGCTTGTTCTGTATATAGTAATAAATTTAATATAAATAATATAAAGAATATAAGTGTATACCTCTAACACTGGTCCAGCAGCTAATATAGTTCTTTCCAAAAGTGTTGCTTTTGTTTTATGGCTTAGTGCTGTCAAGTGATGAAGAATAAGTTTGGTGCTTTCAGTTTTTCCACTACCACTCTCACCTGATATTACAATACATTGGTCATGTCTATCTTTAAGCATATTATCATATGCACAATCAGCAATAGCAAAAACATGAGGTGGTAATTCACCAAGTTTCTTATGCTGATAAGCCTTAACATATTTAGGGTTGTAAATAGGAAAGTACTTAAATGGATTGATAGCAATTAATATTCCACCAATATATGTGTATATACGACCTAAGCAAAATCGTTTACAAAGTTCTTCTAGAATAACTTTCTCATTTAAAATAGGCAAATTAACTAAGTCCTCTATTTCATCTCTAAAGTAAGGATCAAAATGCCATTCCTCAGGTAGCAACTTAGAGTTTAAACCATCTAGCCATCTGACTTTAATATCAGTAACTTCTAAACAAGATTCTGTTTTTTTTGGTATTAGACATATTCTATATGCTTCAACAACTTCTTTGGAAGTTTTAAAAAAAAGTTTTTCATTTTCTAATATATTTTTGCCCCAATCTTGAACAGTTTTTACCGGATACTCTGAGTAAAGTAAAATCCTTCCTTTTTCTATTACAGTATCCAAGTCATTAGGAAAAACTCCACTTTCATTGAAAATTTCACATAACTGAAAATCTTCAGCAGACAAAACAATAGAAAAATTTTCTAAAGCAGATTCTATTACATCAGAAACAGTAGCATCGTCTTTAACATTGACTGTAGTTGATTCGTTTGAATCGTCCGCTTTTAATAAGTAAATCTTTATTGGAAATAGTTGCACTTCATTTTCGTCTTTATTTATAAACATTATCACTAAAAACTAAATACAACCATTTTTAGTTGAATCTGAAAATAAAAATACAGTAAAACAATACTAATGAGCTATAAAATAAATAAACACTTCTAAAAAAAATAATCAATGTAAACCTGTATTTTTTTAGCAAAGGCCGAATGAATAAAAAAAAGCTAATAGTTATTATTTTGGTTATAAAGTGACCTCATTTTGCCATATTACACAATGTATTGTTTCACTTTATTTTTAAATTCAACAAATTTTACAAAAAAATATTATGCTAATCACTTTCCACACATCACTTTCAAATATAAATCACTAATAATAATAATAATAATTTTACTAATGCTGTTGTTATCTGTTTCATATGCATATTGGTACTGTACTTTTATTTGTCTGGGTAAAGGGTTTTTTGAAGACAGATTTTATCATTTATATTTTATAAGTCTTTTATATTCAACTCAATCTATTTTCTTATGAAATAATAAATGCTTCAAGAAAATAAATTACTCTTTTTTAATTCATTTTTAATTTTTAATGCAATTTTATTTCATTTTTAAAATAGCCTTTATTTCAATTAAAACAAACAAATAAAGAACATTAATAAATTAAATTGAATATATTTCAAATATTTTGTTTCCTTAAAATTATTTTACAATTTTAACAAACTTAAAATAACAACCAGAAAATAAAATACTTATTTTAATAATGAAAGAGATTTATTGCAATTTTTATTAATAATAATAATAATAATAATAATATAAATATTAATATTAATAATAATAATAATAATTATAATAACAATAATAACAATATTAATAGATTAGTAACAATAATAATAATAATACTAACAAATAACATTAATAGTATTATTAACCATAATAATATTAACATTACTGATAATAAAAACAATAACAATAATTTAAAAAAATAAAATAAAATTTAAAAAAAATTTTAAAAACAGAAATATTTTTTACTGCAACAAATATCATATATTATTTTTCGGATGCCCTTAAAAAATGACATATATATATATATATATATATATATATATATATATATATATATATATATATATATATATATATATATATATATATATATATATAATTATTTTATTTACTTTTAAAAATTATAATTTAAACCATTAATAGAAAAAGAAAAAAAGTAGAGTGAAAAATGTTGTTTTTTGGCCATAAAATATATTCTATGGCCAAAAAAGTTCAATATAGCCTACTCAAACCTCCAGTTGATGGATGTATTGAAAATCCCATATTTAATGACTTCAATAAATACATAGACTAAGAGTTTTTGACATTTTTTTTATAAGTATGTGATAGGTCTTTGTGGCCCATGTTTCATACATCATGACATACTGTTATAAAAAAAGTAGATTTAAGGTAGCCTGTATTACCTCTTGAGATTAGAGCTTAAACAATAAAATTTTGAATTAAACAAACAGTAAACTAAGGGTAAAGTAATATTAAATTTTCTTTACAATAACCGATTTAAAAACAATATTAATCTATAACCAACATTAAATTTTTTTTTACTATAACTATCATATTTCTAAGACAAACTTATTTTGAAATTATTGTTAAAATTATTTTTAATTTGAACCTATACTAACTATATCTGACTGGAGGTTTATCATTTTAAAGTGTATTCTGAATTACTACACCATACTTGTAGACAACCTTAAATTTAGTCTTTAATAAGAAGGTCATTTATGTTTTTTTGTAACAAAATTTAAACATCATTCATCTTGCCAAGTTAATCATTTATATTATTCTTGAAATATATTTTTATAAATTATATTTGCATAAAAATATGAAGAGTAATTTTAGGGTTGCAACAAGTGATTTTATAAAGGTGATTTAATACTTAAATCATATCCTGGTGATTAGTCCTTTTTTAATTGTCTTTACTTTAATACAAGTATTAACTTTTAACCAGTAACTTCAATGTATTATACTTTAGCAAAGAAAATTCTGAATTAGTTTGATACTTGATTTCTTTTATAGGTTGATATTTGATTTCTTTCATAGGATTCGGTAACACAATTGATCATTTGTAAGGAGTAATAATTTTTAATTACATCATCTGTAAACAACTAAATAGCTGAGCATAACATACTGAAGGTAATAAACTATGATATGTAAGTCTAACGCACAGACAAATTTGAAGTAGATAATAAAATTATAAAGTGAACAAAATATAAAACTCTTTTGACATGATTCATTCGTCCAGTATAATTATACTTGTTTATTCATTAAATGCAAAAAACGCTATTTGGATAACATTCTGCCATCTCAACAAAAAAAAAGGGTTTGATTTTTTTGTGTTTGATAGGAGATATCGTTGTTTATATTTCGACTTTTCAATTTTTCTTGTTTGGTGTATTTTGAACCAACCCAAAGTAAATTCGGTATTTTTAAATAAAACGCAACTCTCTTGATTTTAGTTTATGAAAACACGACCACGACTGAACTTTTCAAGTCCAAAAATTGCCAAAATCAGTTTAGGTAAAATGGGGAAAACCTAATGTTTAATTTTAAAATAATTCAAGATAAAAGAAAATCAAATCATTTTTAATCATTTAGCTTACAAAATTATTTTCCTGGCCCCAAAGAAAAGATCAAAATAACTTGATATGTACAGACTTGATAATTATGTATGTCGGCAAAAATTATTGTTTATTGCGTTAAATATATTATAATATATTGCGTTAAATATTTTATAATATAATATTTAACGCAAATAAGCCATAATTTTTGCCGATATACATATTTATCAAAGTTATCTGTAGATAGTGTTTTAGTAGATCAAATTTAATAACAATATCTATTAGATAGTAGATTAAATTTAATAATTGTAATATCTAATAGTTTTCAAAAATACTATATAACAGTATTGTTGAAAACCAATAGATAATATCAATAAATTTAATCTACAACGGAAAAACCAGTGAAGCTGGAAAAACAACCAACCCTAATGGTAGATCCAATATAGACGAAGTGTTAATAACAATCTCAAGCGAGAAACAGAAGTATTGATTATATAGTTTATTTTAGGATGTGAGTTGAAAAATTTTTTTGATGTTATTTTTGAAAGTGTTGACAATATTTAGTGCATTTCTATAGAAGGTAAAAAAAACTAAAAGGTAGTGCACTCAAATCGGCTGCTACACAATTACATAAATAAGTTTTGCGAGCTGCACATTTAATAACTCATGATGCCCGAACGCGAATGAAAAAACTCCGAAAAACCACCGGCTGGTTCAAATTGCGCAAGTGCAGGAGCCAGTAATACCTAGGTCTATTTTCAGTTTTTAAAAATAAGAACTTAACAAATAACTTTATAACTAAAATAAGAACAAGTAAATTCTTAGAGAACTCATTTTTGATATTTAGATTAACTACCAATCAAGACCTACCAATTTCAGATCAAGACCCAATCATGTTTAAACAAATTTTGTTATATTTAAATTAATCATATTTTAACATCTGCGAAATAAAACGCATAAATTAAAATAATGCTTTCGGAGGAACTTAAGCAAGTTTATGCCATCAATAGATAAACTTTGTATTTGTCATTTTCTATGATCAATTTTATTATTTATTTTTTAGGGTCCTGGGGAAGTTTTTTCGGCGGGACCTCGTAGATGTTCAATCATTAAGTATGTCATCGAGCCAGCTTTTTGGTCATAACGGTCCTGGATATATAAGACATGTCAGATATTTAGGTATTGCAGTAACAAAGCGTCTGACATGTCTCCTTAAAGCATAAACAAATGAAACCTATTCTTGCCTAAAAACACTTCACTTCTCAAAATAAGTAAAATCTGTTTGTGTAAATGGTTGCTAAAAAGGGGCGCCATTTGATTTACTTGTTATAAATAATAATAAAAAATATATATTAAATATACATGTCTATCTGATCATTATCTATGTATCTCTCTTTGTCTTCTATTTCTCTTTGTTGTAAATTTATTGACCTTTAAGAAAAAGTTTTTGTTGAATCATGCTAAGTAACGTTTTGTTGAATCAAGCTAAATTACGTTTTCCTGCTTAAAAGTACTGACCAGTAAGTGCTGATTGATTATTAATTTTGCTTAAAAATACTAACCAGTAAGTGCTGATTAATATTTTACTGAAATGATTTTCAGTAAAATATTATTAAGATCGTGTTAATTTTCTGTTGAATCGCATTCTATACGATGCTTTGATGCCTAAAGAAAAAAATTTAATATGCAAACTTTTTTATTATTGGCTGCATAATTACATTACATTGGACGTAACATTTTAATTTTTTTCTTAGTTTTATGTGCTCCCAGTCCTTATGGTCTTATCACAGAGCACCGCAGAAGAACATTTGAAAGAAAGTTCACGCCTTCTTTTTTACCGATGTTATAAAACTTGCCCAGAGCTGGCATTTAACCACGGATCTCTAGTTTCCGAGGCAAGCGCGCTAATCACTGCGCTACGGCTGCTCAAACGTTTGACAAAGATAACGAATCATTGTCATTTTGCTCCATGTTAAATTGAGGCAAAGCTTCAAACAAAATGCAAACGTCAAAAACATCGTTTGGAGAAAATATTAACGCACCTTTTCTCTTTAAGTTAATCAACAAGTGTTTCACATATTGCTACTGGTATTTTTTGCACACTCTTTCCGCAATGTAGTAAATTTCCCAAGTTAAGTACAAAAAAACACGCGTTAGTTAAACATGCAAGTCACAATTTTTTGACAAACGAATGTGTGGTGCTCTGTAATAAGGACTTTTTGGAGAACCCTCATAATTAAATAATAATAAGCCAGATCTAACCGCTATATAAGTGGGACAATAGTAATTTACTAAATCAAATTTTTATAAATTATATGATTTTATAAAAATAGAGACTAGTTTGTGCTGTTATAAATAATCTACTCGTATTTGGTATAGTCACTCGATACTTTGTACACATAAGCAATGCTTATATAGTCAGGGTTATATAGATGCTCGATAGTTTACTGTAATCAGCAATAATATAAATCATATCATATATAATTCATCTACTTAATGTTAAAAAGATCACTTATGTTGGTATTTGACAGAAAAGAACATTAGATCAAAGGGATTGTGGGTTTTTTTGTTTGTTTTATTTTATCTTTTTCAAAAGGCTAGTTCGCACATCATCAAATCTGTAACAGCTTCCTTTTGATTCTATATTTTTTTGCGTGTCACGAGCTGTTACTTAGCGCCATGACTGCTTTAAATCCATAGCGCCAAATGTCAATACATCGATTTGTATTAACAACAAAATAAACAATAATGGTAGCTTGTAAAAAAATTATTTTAAGCTTAAACGTATTAATTGATTTGTAATGTTTCCTCATGTAAAAGTTATAATGTTAATTAACTATTTTAAACGAATTTATTAATCAGATTATACCAATTTTTGTTACATAAGGTGCTTTTAATTTTGATATAGCTGCGTTGATCGTTTTGATAAAACTTGTGTCTTTTGTTGTTTTTAAATTAATTTCGGTTCATTTATTTTAATTCAAATTTAGCTGATATTAAATAAGAATAATTAGTAAGATTATAAAAGTAAGAACTAAATAGATACAAAATTAAAAAAGAAGAATGACTTTATTTTATTTTTTATCTTTTATTTTGGATGTGCAATCACAAAAAAAAATTTTTCAAAATTTTTCATATTAACAATGTTGCTGATCTAAACAAATTTTTATCTTAGATTGTTAAAAGATGTGATTGTAAAATAAATGGTGCAATCAATATGCTCTATTTATTAAATTGTAATAATGGGTACTGCAGCTTCAAATTTGTTAACACAAAGTATGTATAATCTGTAAATTTATTATTTATTATGTGTTACAAAATTAAAAACACAAAAAGTTTTTCTTTGTTTTATTTTTATTTATTTAAATGATAACTTAATTTTCATATATACAGGCAATTAATAAACTTAAATGCACCCTTAAATGTATGGGAAATGTTTCAAATAAAGTAAATGGGAAAGTAAGGTGAAATAATTCTAGTTCAAAGATATAAATACAATTAATATGGTCTATCTGTTATTAGGGTTGTTATAATATAGAATTTTTAACTCAAAATATATTAATCAAACTAATCTCCTAGATCTTTATTTCTGAAATTGTGAGTTGGCTTAAACAATATTTTTTTTATTTATATACATTTGTAAGATTAAAGTTATATATGCTTAAGAGATATTTATTAATCTGTCATTAAAAAATGAGGTTGAGCAATTTTCATAAGAAATGATGAATTATTTTACAAATGATTTATAAAATACTGGTTTATTTGTTTAATGTATGTCTAAACTATATATTGAGGTATATACTATATAATTTAAAACATATCAAGTTGCATTAATAGATATATATTTATTGTGTACATTTTTGGGTTTATTTATGTATACCTCAGTATTTTTTTTGTTATGTTTTTTTTGAATGCAATAGTATATGCTTAATATACTAGGTATATAACATAAAATTTTTAAATTAATCTAATACTAGATTGTTATATATCATTGGAAAGAGCTTTATTGCAGTATTCTTAAGGTGAAAAAATTATTATGTAGACTTTTTTCAAAGATGTTTTAAACAACAATTAATTCATTATTAACAAAATTTTACAAATATATATTTCTGTGCAAAATTAAAGTTAAGCTATTCTAGTATTAAAAAAAAAATCTATGTTGATACAAATTTTTGAAAAAATAACACAGCAAAACATGTTCATAACATGCCACTTTTAAAAATACTGAAAAAAGCATGGCACAAAATTTGGAAAAAAAACTGTCCTGTTAAGGTCGGATTTACAGATAGCTAAACATACAAATTCCATTAATAAGTTTATAATTTTTATGCTAAAAAGGCTGTGTTTTTTTTGACACACACACATATATATATATATATATATATATATATATATATATATATATATATATATATATATATATATATATATATATATATATATATATATATATATATATATATATATATATATTAGGAGTAGTCAATTTGAGGAAATTTTTGATTCTAAAATACCATACACTCTAGATTTAAGGCAAATGTTAAAAAAACAACTCCCAAAAAATTTAAGCTTGACAGGTCCACTCAATCCTTACCCCCTAAGCACATTTTTAGAAAAAAAATTCTCAAAAATCATCAAAAATTGCTGATTTCACAGGTCCAGCGAGGAAGTTTAACTACAAAAATTTGAAATTTTTTCTTTTTCAGGTTGTTTATTTTTACCTATATATTTGAATAAAAATACATGGTATCATGGTTTTTTTTCAAAAAATATTTTTATTTTTGTATTTTGAATTACAATATTTGATGATAGTTTCATGTTATTGGATTAAATTTCATGCTCAAATAATTTCAGTTACATTCAATGTTCATTTTCACCACTTTTCTTCTTTTTATCAAGAGAAGATAGGCTTTCATTAAATTTACATTTATAAAGTTTGTTTGAACGTCTTCCAGGTGTTCTGAAAGCACACCAAACTTTTTCAACAGTTAGCAATGTATTCTGTTTATCTTCCTCATTGTTGTATCGATGAATAAATTTCTGCATCATTCCAACAGATCTTTCTGAATGATCATTTACTACAATTAAAGATTTGGCATAGTTTTGAAAGTTTTTAAAAACACGTTAAGTAAACTAATACTCAGGGGAAGCGAAAGCCAATCTTTTATCCTTTGTTCCTCTAATCCAATTCTATCAAACATAAGATATGAAAATTCATCAACTAAGAGAGCGAGGAAAAAAGGATTTTCACTAACTTCGTTTCCAATTTTTGCTTTATCTTTTATATCTATTTTTGATTAGTTTTTAGTATTGTAACAAGTTGAAATCGGCATTTTAAAAGTTAGAATTACTTTTGCAAGGTTTGCTTTCTCCTCAAATGACAAATCGTCATCCAACAGAGCAAGAGGAATCATTGTTAAATCTAAATACCAATTATGTTTATATAGACAGTTTAAAACTACATCGACAGCATCTGGTTTGGCACAAAGTTTTCAATTCTGTTGCATTTGGTGTATTGCTTATATATCAAGAAAGGTAGCTCTAATAGCGTCATTAGCCTGTAAATACCATTTGGCATAAAAGCAAACTGTAAATTCACTTATTAGCCTGATTTCTGTCTTTAGTTTATTGTTCTGATTTACGAATTCAATTTGGCTGGATAGAAGCTATAGCTTTAGGTAGTAAAGTGCTTTAGATAGGAACCTAGCACGATGAACTGCTTCGTGTTTTTTTAGTTTTACTGAAAACGGAGAAAGGTAACTCACAACAAGTTCTGCAAGTTCCTCTCTATAAAATCTTTATTTTCTTTTCCCTTTGTGATGTATTCTTGACAAAAGTTTAAAGACTCTGGTGCAGCTTTCTCAAGAAAGCTTTCCCTTACTGCTTTCCAATCAAACTTTATTAGTTCTGTTTGATTGTAATTAAAACGAGGACATTCAAAAACAGTTTAAACATAGGATTATCTGATCCTGTGTAATGTTCATCTGAAACTGAATTACAAAAATGAACCATTCTTAATTCACATACATGATGTCTGCATGCAATAAGCAAAAGATATTTGTCTATATTGTTGGATATTCTTATTAAAGAACCTTTCTTTAACCCAGTGTTACTTGCAGTAGTATCAAAACATATTCCTCCTACTTTGGCTTTAAGATTATACTCCTTAAGAAAGTTAATTACACCATTGCACTGATCTTCACCAGAGGATGACGCTAAAGGAGGTACTCCAAACAGGTGTGTCTCACCTTCAATATTTACAAGAACAGCCAGTCTATCAGTTTTAATTGTTTTTGCTTTGTTTAATTCATTTAATCTTTTGCCATCAAAATGTACTATGCATGGGTATAGGGATTCATTCATTGCTTGTTGAACATCTTTTGATATTATGCATATATTACGAATAGCATATTTCATTTTTCTAACTGCTGTAGACTGGCTACATTTAAAATCTGTCAGATCAGCTCCTGATTGAGGTAGAATTGCACCTGTAACTTCATGAAAAATACTTGGAGAAATGTCACTAATTGTAGCCATAAGAGCTACATTACCAGCAAAAATGTCTATGGGAATTTCAGTGGTGACTTTTTGTTGAAAAGGTTTTTTTCAAACCACTCTCCAGAATTAAAATCAGAATCATGCGAGTAGTCCTCACTAATATCTGTATCAATCTTAACATTAGTTGTCCCATCTAATTCTTTATATTGTTGTTTCACACAATGCTTTCTCTTTCTGCTACTCACTGTTGCCTAAAAATATCAAAAGAATTTAATAATTAATAATTTAATTTAGTTATATGAGAAATTGATATAGTGAGTGAACATTGTTATTTTTGTTTAGTTGTTTTTATTTTAAATCTTTTAAAGTGGCAAATTGTAAGTAAGTTGCTTAGAAAACCTTGCAAATCTTTTTTTTTTTTTTGTTTTTAAAAAAATACATACTTTTTTTTTGTACTTTTTATCCTCTGATCCAAGCACAAATTTTCTTTCCCCTTCTTGTTCCTCCAGAAGCTCCAAAAATTCAAGCTTGCCTGAATCAGATCTTTTTTTTTCATTTTTAATTGTATTTCTAAGATCAGGAATGCCAGCCCAAAACATTTTATTCAAATAAACTTTAAACTCTTGTTGCTGTGCCAAATCTGCAGCAGATCCTCTTTTTTCATGCTTCTTAAGTTTTGAATATACATTGTCCAGATTTGAAAGATTTTTCACTAGACTTTGGTCGTTTAGTATAGAAAATCCAGCTTTAATCCATGGCTCTTTTACCTTGGCCAAAATACATTCACACTTACTTTCTATTGTACATCTTTTTTTTGAGGAGGACAAGCAAGAATAATGGCTTTTTTTTATGTTCTAGGCAAAAATGATTGTTTGTAAGCTAAGTGCTGCAGTATCTTCATTCCTATTGGAAGCTGACACCCTTAATTACAAAAAAGAGAAAATAAAAAGTTTAGCTTGAGTTTTTAGCTCAAGGGATTCATTATAAAACTAATTATTACCTTTTATTGCTGGTTTTGCTTCTTCAATAGTGAATTGTTTTTTTTTAGATCTTAGTGTTTTTTCACTTTCTGTTTTCTGACCACGTTCTTCTTCTTCATACATATTTAAATTAATTTAATTTTTACTAATCTAAAAAATCAAATTTTAAATAATTATTGTAAAACATTTTACTACTACAACAAATAACCATTTTACAACACACAACAAAAAAGCAATTAAAACCATTTAATTGCTTTTTGAGCTACTATAATTAAATCTTGTCAAATTCCCACCTCATAGAAATTACTAAAGTTTATTGTAGATTTACATTATTAATGAAAAAAGTTAAATGTAAATATTCTGGACAATTAATATAAATCTTTTGTTAGAAACATAAATGCGGTAAGTATATTTTCATATATTGTAATTTTTTCAATTCAAAATACAAAAATAAAAATATTTTTTGAAAAAAACCATGATATCAAGTATTTTTACTCAAATATATAGGTAAAAATAAACAACCCAAAAAAAAAATTTCAATTTTTGCAGTTAAACTTCCCCCCTGGACCTGTGAAATCAGCAATTTTTGATGATTTTTGAGATTTAAAAAAAAAAAAAAAAAAATGCTTAGAGGGTAAGGATTGAGTAGACCTGTCGAGCTCAAATTATTTGGGAGTTGTTTTTTTAACATTTGACCTAAATCTAGAGTGTATGGTATTTTAGAATCAAAAATTTCCTCAAATTGACTACTCTAATATATATATATATATATATATATATATATATATATATATATATATATATATATATATATATATATATATATATATATATATATATATATATATATATATATATATATGAATATATATATATATATATATATATATATATATATATATATATATATATATATATATATATATATATATATATATATATTATGTAGGTCAGGTCAGGTGTATCCTGCTACTGGTAACATGTAACCCAGTACAATCTGCTTCATGTCCTGCTGCCTTGTAGGATATGCCTTTTTAGGCAAAGGCTAGGATATACAAACTTCAACATAAAACACCCCCTGCCATGGGGCTCTTGGTTGAGTAAAGGCTAGAGATGGTGTTTCAATAAAAATACTCATCTTGGGCAGATGTTAAATGCATCCGGCTGCTGTCTTGTAGAAGGCCTCCTAGGCAAAGACTTAAGGGGTAAACAGATTCTATCTGTTGACCAGCCTCGCACCCCTTCTCCATCTATTAGGCTGGCGCAGATGTGTTTTTAATACATTGTTTCCAGTTTAGGATGTTGAACGCTGGATCTTCTTGACTCGATGCATGGGTTTTGCTTGTGTCTCTGTTTTTATGACTAGGCAACTCATTCTATTATCTCCAAATGAGGGTACAGCTCTAAAACTTAGTTTTATGGTTCTGAGGCCGGCTGGTAGTCAGGTTTCCCGAACTCTGCAGTAGCTCTCAGAGAGGCTGATTCTATCAACAGCTGAAAAATATCAGAGTACTAACAGTGCCATGTTGCGCATGGATGGTGTCCCTGTTTGTACTTTTGGTGTGCATTGCCAAGGCCACATTGGAGCCCTTTGTTACGATTTAGGGTTTATTAGTGGAAATGAGACAATTGCTTGGGCTATAAAACAGTGTACTGAGTACTATCTATGTTTCGAGTCAAGTTCTTTAACAAATTTAAAAATGAATAAAGTAAAAAAAAACTATAAAACACAAAAAACCACAGTCATCACCAAGTTTGCTTAACCTATCATTTCGAAGTAACTTTTCTTCATTTTCACTTCGAAGTAACTTTTCTTCTGTTGAGTCTTATCTCTTGCAAAGTTCATTAGACCTGCTTGCTCTTTGTGAGACTAATTTGAGTTCAGCTGTTTCATCTTGTGATCTTAGTGTTGATGGTTATCTTCCTTTAATTCGTAAAGACTCCAATAGTCACATGCTTGGCCTAGGCATTTACATTCGTAAGAATTCACCCATTTGTCGGGAAACTAGGTTTGAATCCACAGACTATTCTTTCATGTGCTTTCGTTTAGCACCACTTCACTCTATCACCTTTCTCTTTGTTCTATACCGCTCTCCTTTATCTCAAGACTGCACTTTTCTTAATGTTTTTTCTGATTATATTGACCAAGCCCTCATTCTTTATCCATCAGCCAATATTGTTGTTGTTGGTGACTTATATGTTCATCACACTGAATGGCTTGGCTCTAGTGTCAGTGACTCCGCAGGCATTAAGGCCCACAACTTTTGCCTTTCTCAATCCCTAACTCAAATAGTCAACTTTCCAACTCGCTTTCCAGACAACCCGAATCATTTACCTTCTCTACTCGACTTATGTCTTGTTTCTAATCCTAGTCAGTGCTCAGTTTCTCCACACTCACCCTTAGGTGCTTCTGATCATGGTTTGGTCTCTCTAAAACTATTATCTCATTCTTCTTTACAATCAAAATCCCCCTATCATTGTACATCTTACAACTACCTTAAAGCTGACTGGGACTCTTTCCGTGATTTTCTTCGTGATGGCCCCTGGGTAGAAATCTTTTGTCTTCCTGTTGACAAATGTGCTTCTTACATAACTTCGTGGATTCAGGCTGGCATGGAATCCTTTATTCCCTCTCAACGATTCCAGGTCAAGCCTCACTCTTCTCCATGGTTTTCCTCACATTGTGCTGCTGCAATTGCTAATCGAAACCATTACTTCCATATCTATCAGCAAAACAATTCTCCAGAAAACAGCAGGCTTGGTCGGGAAGTGGGAGCGATCGCTCTCGATTGCTGACCACGTAAATAATATTTAGTTGCGAAAAGCTGGCCAGTATTTTTTAGTTGTTTTGAGAACATTTTAACAAGCAAAAAAAAAAGCGCTCAAGATTAATTAGACCGATGAGAGACAATTACAAAAAATATTTTATAAAATTAAGCGATGTTTTTTATGTAAAGTAACATCTTACAATTGTTTAAAAAGGAAACAAATATTCTTTATTAAACAAAGTTTGCAAGTTTTAGTTTTATTTAAACTAAATTATTTTATAAATAAAAAAGCTAATTTTTATTAATACCTATTTTATGTTTCGCGTAGTTTGAAAAGTTTAACATATTTGAAGCAATTCGTCTTAGTAAGATAAACAGATTAAATAATTAAATCATTGAATTACTATAGACATTAAATTAACAAGATAGAAATCAACTAAAAAGGTTAAAAATATGACGAGGAAGCGAAACTGCTTTACAATATTGCTGATGATGTTTAGTGAGTGGGCTTTTTAATTAGTAATTAAAGCAGAAAAAAGTGTAACGAGTTTTTAAGAATGGTAAATGAAGCGAAAATAATTAGAGTTAGTAAACCAATATCTAGAAACTTTTATTTTTATCTAATTATTTGCTATATATATTTGTGTTCTGTCGTGACCTCAGGCACGATGCTTGTTCATCCGCGAGTTACTTTGTATGCGTTGTTTGCGTTTAGTAACCAGAAACTTCTTATATGTGTTACATGATTAGTTTTATTAACTTTAACGATTATAACTTTATTGAAAACGCAATTATTTTTGTAAGTCTTTGTTTAAATCATAAAAATTGCTTTAAAAGATACATTACGATAAAAAACAGATCTACAAAATTACATTTACATAAAGAATACATACTTTTGAAATAAAAAATAAGAATGTACTAATAAAATCTATAATTTATAATAAACTTTTAAAATTTTGACAATTTAATTAATATATATTTAAAACATTTATTTTTGTAAACAATTAATATATATTCTTAAAATGATTTATGCTAGAAATCTGAAAATGTAACAAATCGTGAATAGTATAATTTCTAAAACATTTCAACAAAATGCTCCAAAGTTTTATTTCGCTTAGTCAGCGTACTTTTTGAACCAATAGAATTAGTTTGTTCGTTAATTTGGCTGGTTTTTAGTGTTCGCGAATATTCTTTTTATTCTTTCGCACCAAGGTGTTTTGAGAACATTTAAGTTTTTTATGTTTCCATGTATGTCCGTAAAACAAAAATTTTTTGGTTTTGTAAATAAACTTATATGTTCTCAAAACGACTATAAAACCTGGCCAGTTTTTCGCAGCTAAATATAATTTCTGCGGTCAGTATTCGAGAGCGATCGCTCCCGCTTCCCGACCAAGCCTGAAACAGATGTCTGTTTATTACTGCTAGGAACCATTGTAAAAAGGTTTTGTCTAACGCCAAAGCCCGCTATTCTCAGATCATGAAATCTCGTATTTCATCACAAAAATTAGGCTCTTGTGACTTCTAGAGAATCTTTAATAGTATCAATAATAAGGGCAAGTCTGTAATTCCACCTCTTTTGTACGGTTCAGACTTTGTTACCTCACCGAAAGACAAAACTGAATTGTTTGCCAAGTACTTTTCATCAATATTATCTCTGGATTCCACTAGTTGCGTTCTACCTGATATAGCCGTCAAACAGGTTGATCCACTGCTCGACATCTGTATCACTCCAGCTTCTGTATCTAAAGTGATTTCCAGCTTGCAGCCCGGACAACATACCTGTTATAGTCTTGCAGAAGTGTTCTCCAGAGCTGTCGTCTATCCTTTCAAAACTATTTAACAAGTGTTTATCAGAGTCTTGTTTTCCAGCCTGCTGGAAAACAGCATCTGTTATCCCTATTTTTAAAAATTCTGGAGTGCGATCTGATTCGTCTAACTACCGTCCCATTAGTCTTCTTTCTATCATAAGCAAGGTTTTTGAATCTTTAATTAACAAACACTTAATCTCGAATCTCGAATCTCATAACCTACTTTCTGATCATCGATATGGATTTCGATCTTCTCGCTCTACGGCCGATTTGCTAACAGTAATAACCGATAGGTTTTATCGCACATTAGATAAATGTGGAGAGGTTAAGGCCATCGCTCTTGACATTTCTAAGGCGTTTGATAAAGTTTGGTATGCTGGTCTTCTCCATAAGCTTTCTTCTTACGGTGTATCTGGAAACATCTTTAAGATTATCGAATCCTTCCTTTCCAATCGTAGTATAAAAGTTGTCCTCGATGGACAGCACTCTTCTTATTCTGTAACCTCAGGGGTTCCTTAAGGTTCAATCCTTGGCCCTATACTCTTTTTAATTTACATTAACGATCATCCAGGTTTTCTCACATCTAAGGTGGCATTGTTCGCTGATGTTACTACCATTTATTCTTGTCACGATAAGAAGCCAACTCCCTCTGATTGCTTGAAGGGGGCATCTGAGCTTGAAAAGGATCTCACTTCTGCTACAGCATGGGGCTCACAGTGGCTGATGAACTTTAATTCAGATAAAACTCAATTTTTTTCAGCCAATCATTATCGCAATAATTTAGACCTTCCTATATTTATGAATGGTAATGTACTCGATGAGTCTCCTACCCTTCATCTTCCACGATTAACTCTTACTTCTGATCTTTCTTGGAAACCTTATATGCAAAATTAGCATCTGCTAAAGTTGCATCTCTTTATCGAGCTCGTCACTTTCTTACTCTAGATTCTATTCTCTATCTCTATAAATCTCAAATCCGGCCTTGTATGGAATACTGTTGCCATATCTGGGGTGGATCTTCTAATGATGCCCTTTCTCTTTTAAACAAGGTGCAAAAACGCATTGTAAACATAGTTGGACCTACTCTTGCAGCCAACCTTTAACCTCTGTCACATCGTCGTAATGTTGCTTCTCTTTCTCTTTTCTACAAATACTATAATGGGCAATGATCTAAAGAGCTAGCGTCTCTTGTGCCATCTACAAAAATTCATTCTCGTGTTACTCGTCATTCAATCAAGTCTCATCCTTTTTCTGTTACTGTTCCTAAGTGCTCCAAAAACTCTTATTCGTCTAGTTTTTTTCCTCGAACATCAGTTCTTTGGAATTCTTTTAAGTCATCTGTCAATCATTATCTTGCTCTACAATCTTCATCTTTTCTCTTCCAGTAACTTCCAACACTAATTAGTGGTTGCTTGCAGCCTTGTTGGAAGCGAAGATGTTGAAAAAAATATATATATATATATATATATATATATATATATATATATATATAATATATATATATATATATATATATATATATATATATATATATATATATATATATATATATATATATATATATATATATATATATATATATATATATATATATATATGTATGTATGTATGTATGTATATCTATATATTTAGTGGGAAGTGTGAAATCATACTTAAATAGCCTGCTGCCGAGGGCTTCAGTACATACATCAACTGACAAATAGTCTGAAACTCAGTGGAGTGCTGCTACATAGCCTAAGGGTTTTCGGATGGGTCAGCAACCTTTTCATTTATTATTCATTGTTTTCCCTCTTCGTTTTTTAGAAAACCTATATCAGTTTAGATGAGCTAAAAAAGTGAGCAAGTACACATATAAATATGCTATAGTATATGTATGAATATATATATATATATATATATATATATATATATATATATATATATATATATATATATATATATATATATATATATATATATATATATATATATATATATATGTATGTATATATATATATATATATTTTATATATAATATAGCATAATTATATTAATGATTATAAACAATTTATATATATATATATATATATATAAATTGTTTATAATCACTTAACAAATAGAAATAAAAAAGTTAGGTAATAAAAGAAAAATTTTTAACTTGGATAAGTACATCTCACCTGCATAAACAGGGACAGGGCTTTTGTTATATAAATCTCAATTACTTCCTTTTTAACCTTTACAAAAAGTTTAACATTTAAGATTTTTATATAGTTGTAAAAAAAAAACTAAAAATAAAAACGTTTATACACAGCTGAAGACAAAAGGCCTTTTGTTTTTATAAAAAATTAAATATTTCTATTAATTTTACTCATGTTCTTTACTTATCAAAGTTAGAAATTTTTAGAAACCCTAACCCAAACCCTGAACCTCTAACCCTAACCCTGACCTGATTTTTTTTTGCTATTATACATATAGTAATAGAAATATAATTTAAATAAGTCTTTTTAGATTACATGACAAATAATTAAACTAAAACGAAACCAATAATTTATACAAAAACATATAGTGATTTGTAAAATATAAACTTTAATTAAAAAAAAAAGCTTTGTTGCACCAGACAAAATAAGTTAATATCAAATTGAGAAAAAAGAGAAAAACCTATTGCTTCCACTTAATTAAAGTTAAAATTTATAACAAATAATATCTAAAAAGTCAATATTTGTAACTGCTAAAGCAGGAACTAATAAATGTGCAGCTCATCATTAGTAAAAGATGTACTATTTATATATATTTGCAGCTGAAGAAAGAAAAACTTGTCAATTTTATTCAAATTAAATGATAGATCTATTTTAATTGCCATCCAAAAATTATTCGTCGAAATAATAATGAGCATTATTATATGAATTAACAAATTTGGGTGTTGGATGGTGATCTGGGAATCAGCTAATGCTAATTAATGATCTCAAAACCGTTTTCTAATTTGAACTGTTGAATCAATTTGCCACATTGCCTGCGAGTTTCCCAAGTAGTAAAATTGAGACACTGACACCTCTCGTCATTTTGTCTTATCTCTAAATTATCAAGTATTTGTTTTGCTTTGTGCTGAATTTTTCAATTTCCTTGATGTCACTTTTTAAGTAAGGACAACATACCAGAACAGTAAATTCCAGATGCAGCCTAACATACGCTGCGTATAGTTTACTCCAAAGCTTTATATCTCTTGATCTAAATTTTTTTTTTCAATAGGCTATGTATCAGGCAATCAGCATAGTAAAACTCAGGTCTTATTTCATGTAACAGTCTAGTGTCATCAGCATAGATTTTTTGAAATGATTTCAATATATATATATATATATATATATATATATATATATATATATATATATATATTATATATATATATATATATATATATATTTGTGTTTAATTTTGACTAGATCCAAATAAACGCCAATTTGAAGAAAAAGATGTTCCTTCTTTTAAAATTGTACTAGTTGGTGAGTTAATAATTTTTTTATTTCTATTTTAATGTATAGTTCACCTTATCAAACCACATGAAAAAACTTATAAAACTTTAATAGCTGATTTAGTTATACCACAAAATTAAAAAAATTAAACAAGAAAATGTTGTAGCAACAAATGACTGCAAGTGTAACTTCCTATATGAAAAAAATTTGTACTTACAATTTACTATGTTTTGATTGGTTGATTTAAGCTATTTAAAAATATTGACTAGGAAAAGATTTTTTTTTAAAAAATTTATATAATTTTTTAATGATTAACTAATCTATGTATGTATATTATTACCAAATGCTCTAAGTAGCACAAATTTTGTAATTTTTTTATAGAAAAAAGTTATAAAAAAATTATTTAACAGAAAAAATCTTTTGAAACCTTTTAACCATGTTTTGTTGATAAAAATGGATTCCTCTTATTAATATCATTAATAAAAATACAGCTCTTAGAATTAGGAAATGAAGTCGGCAATAAACTGCTGACCTCTTTTTTAAATAATAAATTGCCAACTTTAAACTGCAAAAAAACTTTAATATAAAGGTCTTACCATAAAACATATAAAGGAGGTCAACGGTAACTAAATTCTTTAATATTTACTGTGAAAATGAAAAAGTATAAAAAGAAAAATAAACGAATGAAAAATATTTATTTAAAAATCTATGGACATATATTCACAGGAAATTGACTTCTTATAATTTAAATCATTTGGTTACTACAAACACCCTAACTATCATAAACCTAAAAAAAAATTAATAGCAAAAAAGTGTAATTTTAAATCTTCAGGGTTTTTTGCACTAAACCTCATGGTCTTCAATGATTTTTTTTTTTTTTTAATTATTAAACATGTTTCATTTGTAACAATTGATATCATCAGGTTGACAATTTTGATTAGGAAATTGTGTATAAAAGTTTATTATACCAATTTATAAATCAAAATTATAAACCAGATGATGTCCATTTTAATTATCAAAACATGTTTAAATTAGGCAATTAAAAAAAAATTAAGGTCGCAATTCATTGCTGACCTCATTTTTCCTAATTATAAATTACTTCCTGCTTAGGATGATGAGTGCTGGATCTTCTTAAGTCTACTCATAGATTTTTTGCTTGTGCCCCCTTGATCGTGGCTATGAAACTCTTTCTGTTATCTCCTAACAATGGTACAGTTCTGAAACTCAGTTTAATGATTCTGAGGGCATCTGGTAGTAAGGTTTCTCGAACTCTGTGGTAGCTCTCAATGAGGCTAATTCCATCAACAGGTGTAAAATCTCAGGTATTAACAGTACCATACTGTGCTTGAATAGTGTCCTTATTAGTATTTTTGGTGTGTAATGTTAAGGGCTCATAAGGAACCTTACGAAGCAGAGTTTACTAAGACAACTACATAGCTCATTTCTTGGGGTACTATGCTCTATCGATGAATGCGTCAAGTTCTTTTAAACTTAAACCAGACCTTAAGTAACCAAAAATATTAAACATAAAAAACTAATTACTAGCAATTATTGTTTCATTATATCATTTATAAATAATTGTTGTCTTTGAATTAACTTTCCATCAGTTGAATCTTACCTCTTGCAAAATTCACCAGACTTATTTGCTCTTTGTTAGATAAAGAGCAAATAAGTCTGAGTTCAGCTGTTTTTTTTTTTTTGTTTTTGTTTTTTGTTTTTTTTCTTCGTCTCATTATTGGTTGCTATTACCTATTAGGTTCACAAAGACTCCAAAAGTTACATATTTTATTTGGGCCTATGCTTATCCATTAGTTTACCTATTTGTTGAGAAAATAGTATGAATTCTTAGACCATTTTTTTATGTGCTTCCGGTTAGCACCTCTTCCCTCAATCACCTTTCTTTTTGTTCTTTATCATTTACCTTCTTCTTAAGACTGCACATTTTTAGTTGTAATTTCTAATCAAATTGACCAATATCCCTCTCCCAATATTTTTGTGATCTCTATAAATCTTTCATCTAGTACTTCTTCTTCTGACTTATCATCGCACTACTACCCTAAAGCAGACTGGGGTTCTTTTTGTGAATTTCTTTGTGACAGTCTTAAGCTAATGTCTTCTCTCTCTCTCTCTGCTAATAAATGTGCCTCTTACACAAGCTCTTAGATCCAGGTGAGTATGGAGTAAAAAACTTCCTGTTGGTTTTAAGTCAGTTTTCATTCTACTTCAAGGTTTTCACCTTTTTGTCCAACTGCTATATCACTCTCTTGAAAACAAATGGCACTTTATTATTGCAAGATATTAATGTAAAATGGTGCTGTCTGATGCTCTATTAATTGCAGTTTACTAAATCTCTTATCTTATCTCAGAAGTTTAACTCTAGAGACTTTAACAGTTTTCTTCAACAATGTTCTTCAACAGTGTTGTTAACAAAGGTAAGTTGAGCATTCCATCTTTAATTTCCCAACCATAAGGCAGAACTTATTTCATAATAAGGCATCTATACAAATATATATATATATATATTTAAAAACATTATATATAACCATAAGGCAGAACTATTTGCAAAGATTTTTTTCTCTTATTTGACTTTTTAACCATATATTTCCTTCTATTTTTGTCCAACAGGTTAATCCATTGTTAGACATCCAATTCACTCCAGCATCTGTTGCTAAAATCATTTTTTAATTAAACTTTTTTATGGCTTGTAGTCCGGACAACATTCTTTTCATACAAAAGTCTTACAAAAGTGAATTTGTGTAAAGTGTAAAACCATATATACAATCTATTGCAAAGTTAACATCTTCTAAGGTTGCTGCTCTTTATGGTCTTTGTCATTATCTTAATTTAATTCTCTACCTCTTTAAATTTCTTATTTGTTCCCGTATGGAACTCTTTTACCGTGTTTGGGCTGGTTCATTATGCTCACTGCTCAAAGGAGCTATCCTCTCTAGTTCCATCAACTAAAACTAATTCTTGCTTGAGTCGTCATTCAGCAAAGTTGCATCCATTTACTTTATCTTTTTCTTCATGCTCTAAAAATTTTTATTCAATTAGTTTTTTTCCCCACACCTTAATGTTTTGAGCTTTCTCTTGTCTTCATTCAAATCTTTATGTTTTCCCGACTCAAACAACTCTAACTTTTGTTTGAATTACTCATTGTAGGGACGTTTTTGACTAAATTCAGTCCAACCAATACAACGAACTTGTTTATTTTACTTGCTATTTTTTAAGTATCATAAATAAGCTCATTTAATTGCTTTTGGCAAAAAACATGCTTTTATTTTATTGTAGCCTGTGATTTCTTTATAATTTTTGCTTAGAATTATTTTTGTACTTATTGAACAAGTCTTTGTGTTTTAAATTTTTGCTTAGAATTTCTAATTGTTTTGCATGGATTTTATACTTTTGTTTGTTTTATAAATTTCACACTTTGGAAAAGTTGGTATCATAAGCTTCATAAAAATTTTAAAAAATGTGTATTTGCTTCTAATTAGCTTTCAGTTAGTTAAGGATAATTGTTCTTTAATCAATAAAACATTTTTATTGATAATCAAGCATTTGATAAAGACTTGTTTTTTCTGTAGCATTGAATCTGTATTAATGTTTATTGAATAAAAAAAGGAAAATGATCTGATCTTTTTTAATTTTAATCAATAAAACCTATTTATTGCCATTTAAAATACTCATTTCAAGCCTAATAATATACTGCAAATTAGTGGTTATGTAAATAAGAACACCTCTGCCTTGTTTATTTATTTTACACGTAAGCAGGATCATATTAAAGCCTATAAGATGGAGATTTGTGTTTGATGTAATGTTGTTAAAACTGCACTGCATTTTAAAAATATTTGAAGTTTTCTCTAAGTTATTGCAAAATTTTCAAAGTTTTTTTTTAAACTCCTTATATTAAAATAAATAACAATATGCTGCAGAAAATCTTTCATTTTATTGTTATAAAAATTAATAGCATTATATATATATATATATATATATATATATATATATATATATATATATATATATATATATATATATATATATATATATATATATATATATAAATCTTGTGAAATTAGTTTATTATAAATGACTTGGCATACTTACCCTTTGATTGTAGTTCTTTTGCTTCTATAAAGAGCTTCTTTCTTTTTTTAATTGTTCATTCACTAAAGCCTTTGTTTATGTATAGTTGCTGATTCCATAGTTTTATCTTTACATGATCAGTTTTTTATGATCATGCTTTTATCTTTATAGTTCAAAAACTTATCAACAATAGTTCTACATCAGAATGATTCTTCCTATCTCTATGCGCTCTTGTGATCGTAAAGTCAGTTTCAAAACCAGTTTTAGATCTCAAAATCTCCTGGACTTTTTTTTTAATTTATTCTCGAGTTTAACACAGAAAAAATAGCATCAATAAAAGCTTACACTTTCATTGATGCTATATATTCTTAGGTTGTTTCAGCCACTTTGATTCTCAAGTTCTGCCATTTTGTCTTTTATTATATCTTTGTTTTTAGAAATTTTGCTGTTTGTGAGTTAATGGTAAATTTTTTGTTTTGTTTTAGCCTACACAGTTTTATGCTTTTTCAAGCGCATCTGTTCAGTGCTTAAATTTAGTGCATATATGTTTTATATACTTATCTTTGTATAAAAATATTTCTTGTTTTTTTGACAGCAATCAATATTATGCAGACAAATGTTTTACAAAAGATGTTTTGGCTGTGAGGTTATATGCTTCACAGCGACTGATTATTTTCTGCACAAGCATAGAGTT
Organism: Hydra vulgaris; assembly: GCF_022113875.1. Taxonomy (NCBI): domain Eukaryota; kingdom Metazoa; phylum Cnidaria; class Hydrozoa; order Anthoathecata; family Hydridae; genus Hydra; species Hydra vulgaris. Next base: position 29,271,345 of record NC_061170.1, on the reverse strand, counting down.
TTTGTTAGCATCTTTTAATTGCCCCAATATTTTTTTTGACATCTCAGTATTGTTTTTATGTTTGGAAATATTGAATTGTTTCTATTAAAAAAAAACTACATAAAATTTTTCAACAAGAACACTCAAAAATCTGCTACAGTTATATGCCAAGCATAAATCAATAGTAAATTCGCATAATAGATACATTCTAAACTGAAAAAAAATCCAACCATCATCAAAAATACTGCAACTGCCTTATAAAAAACTACTTCTTGTACTTATTAGTTGCTTAAAAAACAAAATTGTATATCAAACAACTGACTCTTCAGAAAACCTTGGTGGTAGTTTATTAAAAAAATCATATATTTGCATAAGTGAAACTCTCTTTGAAATTAGGTATGATAACCATTTATTATTCTTTTATACTTCAGAATAAAAAAATAGAAATAAAAAGATGCTTACAAAAATTCTTTGGTGGTGTGGAAAATCAGGCACAAATTAACAGCAGAATTATGTCTATAAAATTAAATTACTACTTTCTCAATATAGCACAGGTTAGAATTAGATTAAACAATTACATTTGCTTGTTACATTTTAACATATTGAACTCATTCCACCGTTTAATCTATATTTTTTTAACTGTTTTTTAATCACTTAATTTGAATATGCAGCTGATAATTGTCACCGGGCATAAAACTTTTAGTTCCATTAAAATGTGAACTTTTTCATTTGAATAATTATTAAATATTGATCTAAATTTTAAAAAGGTTTTTATGGAAAGAATTGCTCAAATCAAATAAACCGATTATAATAAACTGTAATGTGACTATTTTGGATGGAAGAATTTATAAAAATTAGTTGCAGTTATATAAGAAATGTTTTTAACTTATTTTATTTTTTTATTAAAATCCACACCCTTTTTTTTTTAGCACTCCCAGCTTCTAATATCGTGTATATATGTAACCTACTTTTTAATGCTTTTAAATTTAAGGTGATCCTAATGTAGGGAAATCTTCTGTATTCTTGCGTTATATTCGAGAGCAGTTTGATTACAGCTATCAGCCAACAATGGCAGTGAATATAGGAAATGTAACAAAGAAAATAGAAGTTCCATTTGAAACACTTGTATCGATTACCCTTTGGGATATTCCAGGTCGGGAAGATATTGACTTAAGGAGATGTTACTATAAAGATGTTGATGCAGCTATAGGTTTAAAATAACTTTTTTTGTATTGTTAAAATAAATAAGTACATAGTAGAGTGAAGTTTTGTAAACAAACGATCTTTGTGTTAATTTTATACCTCATTAATGTTACATTACAAGATTTTATTTAGTTGTTGTAGATTTATCTGACAAAGACAGCATTGAGATGGCTGGATCTTGGAAACAAGATATTTATAATAACAACTATCTCAGTGAGAAGGAAGGAATCAGAGAGCGTAAGAAAAGTATGAAGTCGCAGTGGAAAGTCCCTATTCTCCTTCTTGGAAACAAATTAGATAAGGTGCAAGATATTTTGGATTTAATTTGTAAATAATATTTTTGTTTTAGTAGTTTTTTTATTTGAATTTAATTTATTGCCTGTTTAAATAGGTTTCAAATGGTAAAGAGGTTTCTACTGAAGAACATTTACTAGAAGAAATTTCATCAAGACATGGATTTGTTGGCTGGTTAGTTATATCACACACTTGCACACACATACACTACATAAGCACACACTAACACACATGTGCAAATATATATATACATACATATATATATATATATATATATATATATATATATATATATATATATATATATATACACACACACTTACTAAAGCGTGTTTTGATAAGCATTTGCTTAATTTTTTTGCTGACCTTAAGTTATATCGTTTTTTTCGAAAAAGAAGAAGAAAAAATGAAGAATGATGAATAAAACGATTGCTTCCCCATCCCAAACCCTCAGTCGATGTAGCAGCACTCCACTGCGAGTCAGGCTATTTGTCAGTCGATGTATGTACTGAAGCCCCCAGCAGCAGGCTATTTCAGTATGATGTCAGATTGCTTACCTTAGTACGCAATACTATTTGTGTATATATATATATATATATATATATATATATATATATATATATATATATATATATATATATATATATATATATATTTAAAATTGTTGCTTTTTTAACATGTATTCTGTATATATATTCTGTATTTTATATTTATGTAGCTATTAGTACAATTTGATAGTTATTTTTTAGATAGAGAATTAGATAGAGACGGAAAAAGTAGTTACCATATTATGCTGGAGGTGGATGAGAGAACTAATTGATCTGTTAGATTATATCAACTTTTAAAATATAGTTTTTGTTAATTATTAGATTTTTACATGTAATTTTTTGATTTTAAATACACAAAACCCTGCTAACTTTAAGATATTATATTTTTAATTAATTTAGTATAAAGAATGCATCTACAATTTGATTCAATTTAGCAGTTTTTAGTTGATAAAAACTTGTCAAAAAATTATATTTTTATGGTTGTTAGTGCTGCTGCATTGAAAATTAAATGGTAAGTCATTGGTATCATAAAATGAACAAAAACAATCAATAAATTGGCATATGCTTGAGTATTTTTGAATTTTACTCTCAATAATAAACCTTGTATTGGCAATAAAAACACCCTATATTTGCTAAACAGATACAAACCAATAATAGAAGTGTCATCCTTGCATCCAGAATTTAATAATTTACTTTTGAACAAAACAATGAATTTTACAAGTAGTTTATTATGCAAGAAAGGTTTAAATATGTTTTATGTCATAAGAAATTTTTTGTTAAAACTAATTGATATCTAAAACAAAAAATGATACATTTTAAATTGGTTATTATGGTTATTTTCAGCAACAAGTTTAGTTTCAAAATTATTAATAGAATAAACAAAAGTTATGCATTTTCAGCAATGTGGAGATAATTTTGATGCAACATATAAAAAGCTGTATTAAAAAGTGGTGGCTTTGTTGGCATGTAGGGATCCATATAAAACATAGGCATTACTTGCCATAAAATCTACAATAGAAGATTGAATTAGTATGAGTATTGTGTGACATTTTGGGAAATGTGCTTATCCCAAATTGAGGCTGATTAAAACTGTTTAATTTAGCACAACGCTGCTCTGTGTCATACAGCACATTTAATGATTTTTTCTTCTGTTAGCTCTGTTATTCAACCTATGCCTTGACCAGCACAATCAAGTTGATCAAAAGAGCTGGATGGATGATCAAAAAGCAAATAATTCACTAAGTGCTCTAAAAGATAGTGACAAAATTGTGATTTGAAATACCAATCAAGATGATTGGAAACCTTGTATAAAAATGTAGTAAACTAGTAACACTCAGTGTAACACAATACTTCAGCCCTTAGAATTAAGAAAAATGAGATTGGCAATAAATTGCCAACCTTAAACTGTTAGAGATTGGCAAAAAAAAATTTACTTTAAAACATAGAAATAAGGTTGACAATTTTTTGCCAACCTAAAACACTTTTAGGTCAGCAGTTAAGTTGGCAGTGCCAAACGCCAACCTGAGGCCTGATACTTATACTTATTTAACATGGTAGTAAGCTAATGATAATATACAATTCAATGAATTCTGGGCCTCTATGATCATAACAAACTATCGAACAGCAGAAAAGGCTATCCAAAAAGGTTGTGGGCTACTGATATCCTCAATTTTTGCCAAAATCAGCTGCATTTATTTCATTCACATCAAATCGTTTGCATAATTACTATCAAGAGCTCTTTAAGTTGGTTGGTATCTTTCTTGAAGGGACATGACATGGCCACTAAAGCATTGTCTTTCAAAAGCCTAAGGCTGTGGGTTGAGCATAATGGTTAGCAAAGACCATATATGGCATGAGGATGTGGACTTCTTTTCCCTGTTCTCTCAGCATTGATTACAAAGACTCTCAACCTCTTGTGTGACATGGTTAGATAATCTTAAAAAGCTACCTTTCTTTTGAATTTTTTTTAAAGCACATTCATTAAGTAAATGAACATTAAGTGAGCTAGTAACCTTATTGATCATAGATGAGTTTTTTTCTGGGAATTCCCGGATTTCCGGAAATTCACTTTATTTTTCCAGAATTTCTGGATGTTTTTTTAAATTAATTTGTTTTAAAAAAGTTATATATTTTTACAAAAAATTTAAACAAATATGTTTTCTATAGTTGAAATTTTCACGAGATCAATTTTCGTAACAAATTTTTTCTTTTTTTTTTGCTTTTTAATTTATTCAAATTAACTTTTTCGAGTATTAGATATTCCTTTTTGTAAAAAGTTAAATAACCTAAATTCTGTTTTAAAAGTTTACGAAAGTTTTTGTTTTCAGTTTATAAGATCAATTTTTAATAAAATAATTTTCCGGGATTTTCATTAAAAAAAATTTCCGGTATTTTTATAAAGTCAAATACTCATCTATAATTGATATTGTAAGTCCTTCTCTTTTATTGTTTACATTTATTGTACATATTTATTGAAAACATTAAGGTTAGTAATTACATTTATTTAACCTTAATGTATATGTTAACTAGTTAAATTCTATGTAACTGTTACAGACATAATGAAATGAAAAGCAAATCTTTATTGCAAGAAAAGAGCAAGTAGCTATGAAAAAATGCAAAGATAGAGAATTGCATTAAATCCTATTATAATGCCTATTATAAACCCAAGATAGACAGTTGCATTTTTGCATTTTTAGCTATGTACTGACAATTGTGTATTTGCGTTTTTAGTTGTTGTGATTACCTCAAAACTAAAACTAGCAAAATCTACTGTACACAATGCAATTAAGCAATATAAATAGATTTTTTTCTAATTAAATTTCTAATAACAACAAACCTTGTAGTAGAAGACACAAGTCTATTATTTTATTCAAAAAATGGCTATAGTGAAATAGGAGTGTTGAACCCTTCAAAAAGTTGTTGTAGACGGATGCATCCAAATATAAGATCATTTGTAAAAGAACAGTGTGGAATAGATATTTTTTTGAGAACCCAATATTGGTGTTCTTTCTGAATGTGGAAATTTAATTTAGAAAAGTTATGTTTGAGTAAATTTAAATACAAAATTTGGGACTTACATTATAACAGTACATTGAACTCTAGTTGTTGGTGGTTCTCTATTGTTTTTAAAGTACAATACTAAATTGTGGAATGGATATTTTTTTTAATGTAAGCCCAGCTCTCTTTACTAACAATGAAATAAAAAAAATAAAAAAAATAAAAATGTACAAAACCTGATTTAAAAAAATTTAGATCAGGTTATGTACATTTGTGTCATTGTTTTTTGGTTTTCTCTAGTCATTGTCACTCAAAACTTTAGACTTAATCTGTTTTAGATGTCATTGCCACAAATGTGTAGTCCAAAATTGGTAACATTTCAATTATATATTATTTATAAAGTTATTTTTTATGGTTTGTAGCTTTTTTAATTTTGTTTGCCACATATAAGTTAAAAAATAATGACAAAACTTTAGATTTTTTACAGAACTTTTTACATCACAGTAATATTTAAAATCTTAGTTTGTAAATTGAAAATGAGTTTTTGTCATTAGTTTAAAAATGAGTATTGTTATTTCATTTGAAAATGACCTTTGGTTATTATTATCAATACTTCAATATAAGACTACATATGCTGCTCACGTTGTTTTTTTATGGGAATTGATAGTTACTAAGTATATGTGTGCTTTAATTTAAGCGTTGCTGTATCAGCACGTGAAAGTGATGGGGGAGTTCATTCAGCTGTTCGCTCACTGATACGATATTTGTTACAGCAAGAAAACCCAAAAAGAGTAAAATGGTTCCACACCAAATCTTCAAGTTTAAATGTTATTTTCAGTGATCCAAGCTTACAGAATAAGTTTGTTCAAAGATTAGGAAGTGTGGATGATCATACCTTGGAAAAACTAAAGATTTGCAATATTAGTGAGGTAAATGATAATAAAAAGTTGTAATAATATAGTTACATTTAATATATAGTAATAAATAATATAGTTATAGTTGTTTTGTAGGTTCTCTTGAAATAACTTTTCGTTATTAATTAATATGAACATTTGATATTTATTACATGTAAGTTTTAAAGATTTTCAGGATAAGTATTAAAATAAGAAAATTTAATTGATTGTACCTGACCCAATAACCTATCTATATAATAATAATGTTAGTATAGATAAGTATTAATCATTTAAAGATAACTAGATAGTTAACAGACCTAAACCTACAGTCCTGTTTACAATATTTAAATTAATCTTTTATTTATACCCACATACAATGTTTACAAAAATGATAAAAAATAATAACAAAGGTTTTTATTTTTGCAGTTGTATATTACCAATATCATTTAATTGGCAAGGCAAAGGGTATAAGTTTTTAGAAGAATAACTTAAGATCTCTATCAATTGTCTAGTTTTGTTGCATAAATGTTAAAACCTTCGAATAACTTATTTTAATAATAGGTAAAGACCTTTGTTGCTTAGTCCATAACTTAGTGAATCAACAAACTTAATCATAAATAGTATTTTAAGTAGCAAGAACAGTTTCTATATGAAGGTAATTTTTATTTGAATTATTTACCACCAAAGGTTTTTGTTTTAAGCTTTTTATAGTTGCGTGCTACATTTTTCTAAATATTTTTCAACATGAATCACCTTTTTTGTACAAATATTGTATTGTTATTGTATAATATAAATCACAGTGCAGTGTAAGATCTTCGATAAATTTTTTTTGATTATGAATAAGGACTTTTTTTTTTTGCTGAATCAACTTCAATAAGTTGTTTTGATATAAATTAAATTAATTTCACTTTTTTTAAATTACATTTTAAAAAAGTTAATAATATGTTGTAAATATATTTATGTGGTAGTGGTAATAATTATAATAATAATAATATGTGGTAGTGGTGTAGTAGTAGAGCGCTTGCCTCATAAGCAAGAAGTTCCGAGTTCCCACCACATCCCTGGTATCATGCTCAATTTGTTTCTCCACGCAGCAGTCTTGTTCATCAAGGTTCGTGTTTTGCAGTTACGGATTTGAGAGAGGGTTGTAACCACAACCATATGTATGTATGTATGTACGTATATATGTATGTATGTATGTATGTATGTATGTATGTATGTATGTATATGTATGAGTGTGTGTGTGTGTGTGTGTGTGTGTGTGTGTGTGTGTGTGTGTGTGTGTGTGTGTGTGTGTGTGTATTTTGGAAACAAATACAACTTATGCTCTTGAAAAATGTATAAAAAATTAAAACATAGTTAATTCAGCAGAAAAAAAAAAAATTTCTTGATTATTATCAAAAAAAAGTTGTGATGCGAGTTTGTTTTACTGTACTGTGATTTATATTATACAATAAAAATACAATATTTATTCAAAAATGGTGGTTTATTTATTATTAGGTACTTTTATCTAAAGAGGTATGCCCTCTTTTCCCATAGAAGAAAAAAAAAAATTTTGTTTTTCAATTTCTGGTCAATATGTTAAACTGTCTTTAATAACCATAAGCACAGCACAACTTCTTACTATTTAATACTAACTAAAGTAACACCTAGAGTAGCTGATTCATAAATTGAACCTGTCATTTCAAAAAGGACACAAGTCCAAAACTTTTAACACTTAGTATATAAATTTAAATAATAGTTTCTGTATGATTAATGTTATTTTTATAAAAAATAAAACATAAATATACGTTCTTTATTTATATACTCCTATGTTTAATTCCTCTAGCAGCATAGACATTATGTTAATAAAAAGCATATTTTTGTTGATTTTGAAAAGTTTTAATAAATTGGATTGTGTTCTTTTCGAAATGACAGGTTCAATTCAACCAGCTGATGTTAATAAACAAACATATTTACAATATTCTTTATCAAAAACCAATTTTTAATTAATCAAGTACTGAATTGAAAGTATCAATAAAATCGTGCATCGTCTACACAATTTCTGACCAATTCTGTTTTGTGGTATATTTGGGATAGATGTCTGCAGTATGTTCCATTGTGATGTATAAATATTTTTAAATATAAATTCTATTAGTTTGTATTAATAGTATTTTGCAGTTGTTGCAAATATGTTGTTTGAGAGTTAATATTCAATTTCTATAAAATATATATATATATAAAATTATATATAAAAAAAGGCTTTTTATAGCAATTTTTATAAAGATTTCATAAAGTTTTTAGAGTTTTTATAAAATTTTAAAAAGTATGTTAAAGGTTACAAAAGAATTTTGTTTTAAGTAGTCACAGCTAGCTCCTCTTAGAATTCAAAATGGTTGACCAAGTGTTGTTTAGTGTCACCCATTGCCTGATTGAGTAACAAATTTTAGAACTATTTATTTTTTAAATAAAGTAGGTAGCGCTAGATACACAAGTCTCCCCTTCCACCATAAACTCTGTTACTTTATGCACATAGAATGATTATATTGTCAAGTATATTTGTACTGTTCAAAATATATAATAAAGTTTTAATTTTAGTGAAAGTTTGAGTCCCACAGTGGTTGTAGTCATATCAATAGCAAAACAAATTACTGTTGCATACTTTATAAAAATACTTAAAAACATATCTCCACCATTCAATATGTATCCATATTTCTATTAAAACCTAGGTTCATACTCTTTTGATATTTTTTAATAATTTATGTATCTTTAATAATGTTTATATAAATTTAATATCTTTTTGAGCTATTGTATTTCCTTAAACTGTCAAATATATTAATTCTTTTTTTATTGACTATTAACGAAATTTTTGCTTTAGAAAATTGTTCAACTATTTGATTTTACCTTAATTTACAAAACCTAAAAGCAAACGTTTTACAAATACATCTCGAAAATAAAAATGCATCATTTAAATAAAACATAATAAAGCCATACGAAATATTACGACATTAAAAAAAATAGTATTTAACCTGTTTAGAACAAGAAATAAATCAATAGAGTTTAAATTAGTAAAACAATGTTAGCAAATAAAAAAACACTTTAATAATAAACATTTAAATTATAAAAATAAAAAAAAACATAGTAATCTAGCTCAAAATACTTTTATATTTAGGTTGACAATATTCTCCGCAGTTGTGAACTTAAAGTGCATGAAGTTGAAACCATTGTGGTATCCTTTCTTATAGCTGTGAAAAACTTTAAAAAATCGTGTTGTGTTGCCGGAGTTACAGATTCAAATACATGCACAATAGAGCAATGTATAAGTAATTTAAATGATTCAATCATAAACGATGAGAAAGATAGTTTAAAAGTAATGTACTATTTTAATTAAACACATCTATTTCAACTTTTTTCTAGTTTCATTACACTTTATTTTGTATTTTCTCGTTTTAATCTGTATTTGTCTGTTATTTTCTGATTTTGATAATAATTTCTCTCTCTTTCCTTGTTTTTAACCAAATTTGATTGGTAGTTTTTTGGGTTTCACGCAAGTTTTGACATATTTTTATTTAAATAAATTTTTTGAAAACCCACCACTACCATTATACATAATATGTATAGTGGTAGTGGTGGGTTGCCAAAAGATTTATTTATATAAAAATATATCAAAACTTGCGAGAAACCCAATAAACTTCCAATCAAATTACCAATCAAACTACAAATCAAAATACCAATCAAATTTGTAACTATGAGATTACCATAAAAATAAATTAAAGCCATGGTTGAATCCAGGAACTTTAGACATTCAAGTTAAATGTGCGTGTTATGTATTACATAACACGCACATTTAACTTGAATGTCAAAGATTCCTGGATTCAACCATGGCTTTAATTTACTTTTATGGTAATCTCATAGTTACAGTTTGTATATTTCTGGTTTAATTCTTTTTTTTTCTCCTAGTATTTTTTCGATTGTAATTTTAACTTTATTAGTTGTTGTTATCTCAGATTGTAGAAGAAGATAGTTGCATGAAAATTCAAGTTACTTTGAACCCTGTTGGTATACCAAGTGCATTAAAAAGAATTATTGATATTTACAACAATGAGGTAATTTTCCAAATTCCTATAGGAATTCTATATTCCTATAGGTATTCTAAATTCCTATAGGTATTCTATATTACCTTTACACTAGAAACATTTATTTGTGATAAAACTGAATTATTTACAAAGTTATAATAAAATGTATGGACCGAAACTATTTTATGCTTTTGTATCTTCTGAAATTTAACAAAATAATAAAGTTATTCACAAAAAAAATAATGATGTATATTATACTTGAATAATTCGAATTTAGGTTTCCAGATATATGCAGCGTATTATATTAGAATTTCCGAACCAGCAATTATCTCTTAATGACTTTCGTGACCAAATAATTGAGCAGCAAAAAAATTTGAATAGTCAAAATGGTTTTCAGATCAGAATTAGTAAAAACGAAGTTAAGTATGCTAGCTCTTGTCTCAAGGAAAACATTTCACGTGTAAATGATACCATAACGTTAATAGAAAAATCGTTGAAGATAGCAACTACTTTTAGCAATCACATTAAAAATATTTTGGTTTAATACCATTTGGTTATGAGCTGTTTACAACGGGCTTTGAATAATTCCCACAAACAAATCTGTCTTATGTCTAAAATGAACTTATTTATTTTTTTTAATAAAAAAGATTGTTTTTTGTTTTTTTGTTTTTGCACTAGACAATTTCAGAATGCATAAATAACAGATATATCTTTGATAGTGCGTCAAAAAGTTGTCTATAAATCTGACATTTTTTATGCACCAGTAAAAAGTTTGATGAACATCATCGTATAGATTTACTTCTGATTTTTATTACTTATTTTTTCATCTCATTTATATTAATTTTCGTTTATGCTTTGTTTTAACATTATTTTACTAAAATTTTTGTAAATAGTGTAATTTTACAGATTTTTACAAAACGGTCCGGTAGAGATAAAGAACTTGTTTTCTTGGGATTCCACCGGTTACTTTTATTGCTCTCATTATGACATCTTTATATATTTAACTTAAGTTTTAATTTGAAAAATAGAGTTATATTTGAAGGAAAAGTATCGTAAAGTGGTTCTCGCGACTCTATGATTCTTATCGCTTATTTAAGCAATATGAACGTGTAGATTATGGTTGCCGATATTGCAACCTCTAAGAATAAAGTCTAAAACAGAGAAAATATTAAGATTAGAAACAATTTGTTTTCTATAGCTTATGGATGAGCTGTTCTAAAGAAATTTGAAATATTCAAAAATTTATCACCAATTAAAATATAATTTTTATATTAAATGTGTAATTTACTAATGTGGTTGCTAGAATTTTGGTAGGAAAGTGATGGGTATTACTGCAAACTATATTAGTAATATAAAACAGAATACATAAAATCATTATTCTTGGCAAAAGTTACAAGTATTATGTCTTTATTTTTAAATAACACCCGCACAGTTTGTTAACTGTACGGGTGTAATTTAAAAACAAAGACAAGGCGCCAGCTTTGACATTTTATTATACTCTTTTTTATACTTTCTTCACAAAGTTAGCAAAATTAGTTGTCAGGTTTAAGATTAGCTGTCAGGTTTAGCAAAATTAGCTGTCAGCTTTCCGATTTTTTTAATAACTGATAACATAACTCTAAATAATTTTCCATCAAAATCTTCAAGCGACATGCCAATGACTACTCATTATTGTTTTTTCAAAGTCTTTTAATAGTAAATGTTGATAGGAATTTTGTTTTTTACATGCTAACAAGGTAAATAATGCCAGTAAACTATTTTTAGCTCAGTTTCGTAAAAAACATAATTAGCATCAAAAATTTAATGGATGGGGGAATAGTTTATATTTAAAAAAAATAGATAAAAAACCCAAAGTATTTTTTCTCAAAGATGGACCAAAAAATAGCAGATAAAATTCCGTTAAGTAACAAAGTTTGAATCTTTTCTAAAATTGAGTAAAACTGGAATATCAAAACAGAAAAATCTATTTAGAATCAAATGTAAAATATGTTCAATCGAGAGTAGAAAAAATCATTTAATTTTACTTTTATATAAAATATTTATACTTAGCTAAAATTTCCATCTCATGTCAATAAAATGGTTATTAAAATGGGAATCAAATTTTAGATATATATATATATATATATATATATATATATATATATATATATATATCTACTATAGCATATTTATATGCGCAATTGCTCACTTTTTTTGCTTGCCTAAATTAAGTGAGCGTTTTTAGAAAACGATGAGGGAAAACTAAGAATAATGAATGAAAAGGTTGCTGACCCATACCAAACCCTCAGTCAATGTAGCAGCACTCCACTGCGAGTCAGGCTATTTGTCAGTTGATGTGTGTACTGAAGCCCCCAGGAGCAGGCTATTTGACGTTAGGTGAATATGACATAATCATGCTCACCTAACACAGCAGTATAAGATATATTGAAAGTAATACCTCAAAAAATGTTTCCATTTTATAAAGAACTGTTTCATTTCTTGATATTACACCTTTGAAAAGTATTTACCTTTTGTTTATTCATAGTTTTTCTTACAGCCAGGGCTAGTCTAAGACATAAAAAACTAGACTGCCGCCTGAAGCATCTTCTCAGTTGCACCTCTGAGTTTTTATAGGTTTTATATCCAGCAATCCCGCTCAAGCCTTTTTTACCTTGATGCACCTCTATGTTCCTATAATATTATTCAGAGTAGTAATGGGTATGAAAGACTAAAAAAACTTTATAATAAACAAAAACGTGTCCGGAGGATTGCGAGATTAAAGATTAAAGAATTAAAGAACTTATCTTTGCAAACTTTTTTCAAGGGAACTTTTGAAAGGAAAAGGAAAATTTTGGGAAGGCCTTAAATATCTATAAACTAAATATACACCAAGTTTTACTATTCCTGTTTAAAACACAAGTTATGATTCTCATTTATTTTAGTCTTGGTTGAGTGGAATCCATCGGCGCTTGATATAACGAAAGCCTAAAGTTGAGTATTAGCTTCCAGATATGCATAAAAAAGTTAAAAAAAAATGCTTCAAGATTCAGGCTGTTTATCGAAGCTTTTAACCGACATACTGATTTGAGAAAAGTAATTTAGTAAAAATATATATCACCATGATCAATTGAAGTTTGAACGATTTTAAATCGAGTTTTCTCAAAAACCACTTAATTGATTGTTATAATTTTTTAATGATTCTTACATAATTAGTTTTCTTGTGTGTGAGTATAGTTTTGTTTACTCCTTATTATTTTTTGCAATATTGAGTAAAGAGTCAGAAAATCGAAAAAAAATATGAAATTCTACATACAAAATCGTTCTCATATTCCATGATTTCAAAAGCATGTAAAGTTCCAAAATCAACTGTAGGAATTATTATAAAATGCTATTAGAAAAACAAAACAGTAAAATTAAATCGGGAAGTAGTAAAAAATCAAGATTTATTTCCAATAAGAAGGCAAAATGAATGGTCGACACAGTTCATCAAAATCCGACTCAGTCGCTGCAAGATTTAGCTACAAAAGTTTAAATGCAATAAAGCTTTTGTTCAAAGAGTGTTCAAAAAAAAATCTGAAAAAACTTTACAAGAAAAAAATAACAGAAAAGTCGCTTGATGGAGAAATCAAAGCAATTTGATGAGCTAAAAATTTGCTTAAATTAATTACTAAAAAAATTTAATGCATTTTAGAAGACGATGAAATTTACTGTAAAAAGGATCACTCAATGCTTCCAGGTAATCAATATCAGCCAAAACATTATAAAGCTACTGACTAATTTAAGTTTATTTGAGTGAAAAAAACACTTTCGAGTTCCTTGTATCGCAGGCAATTTGCAGTTGAGGTTTTAAAAGCTCTTCTTTCATAACAAATCAATCTTTGACATCAGATCTATGCGTTAGGGAATGCTTGAAAAAACGACTTCTTCCTCTAATTAAAAAGCACAAATAATCAACCTTATTTTGGCCAGATCTGACATCAATCCACTATTCCAAAAAAGTAATTCAGAGGTATCAGAAAAAAAGAGACAATTTTATTCCAAAGGATGCTAATCCAATAAACTGTTCTGAGCACCGAGTTATCAAATCTTACTGGGCAATTGTGAAGGGAGTATTGAGGAAAAGAGGCAAATGTGAAAATAGTGTCAAAAATTTCCATGATTTATGGATTAATGCAACAAAAAAAGCAGCGCAAAATAAAATTCTGGAGATACTGGAGGGTACTTTACAAAAAATTAAATTACTTACACGTTGTAAAAAAGCTATATTTGTTTTTATTGAAATAAAAGTTAATTATGTAAGCTTCATTATGAAAAGAAAATCATTACGATCGGTTAAGTTGTCTTTCATAAAACTTAAACTAAAATCGTCCAAATTTCAGTGATATAGGCTTATATATTTTTTTTTTTGGTGCAATTTATTAGTGTTATACTAAACACTTTATTTATTGGCAGAAATAAACAAAAGTAATCAATCATAGTATAATTATGAGAATAATCACACTGAGGATATTCAATGAGGATGATAACTATGTCTATGGCAAAAAAATCTATCAAGTCAAAGTAGTTAAATCAGCTAAATGTATTCTTGTCCTATCTTTGATTGCATGCTGAGAGATGTGATAGAGAATTTCAGCCATCAAGATAAAACCTGAACATAAGTTGTAAAATTACAATTAAAATGCACAGACAGTCATCAAGAGATAAATTACTTTTTAATTTTATGCCACATTTTAAGTGGATTATACAGAAGCTATTCTAAAACAAAAATAAAAATTCTATATATTTAGGCCTTTACAATGCAGAAATATCATTAATGGCGCCAATCAGAAGCTGTTCCGGGTGGCATCTGGTTTGACGCCAAGAGCGTGAAACCTCTTGGCGCCCTTGGTCAGTATACATTTATTTATGTTTATCCCTAATTAGTCGTTTATTGTGATTCTAAGTATAGATGTTCAAAAAAAGTATTTTGTTTTTAAAAAACTTACAAAGAATGCCATTCAATCTAATTTAAAGGATTGTAAATAAACAATACAAACCGGTTTGTGTAATTAAAAAAGGTAATTGTATGAGCGTTATTGAGCGTTTTTATAAGACAGGAAATATTACCGTTTTTAATTTTAAATATTAGTAACAGTTCAATTGTAACAAAACTAACTGAAAAGGTCAACCATTATTTCTGGTTCCAAAAAAAGACTAGTATTTAGAGGTCTAACAAAGTAAGAATTTCAAATCAATTTTCTAAGTTTACTTCAATTGCTAATTTATGATGATCTAATTCTTTTGAGAAGACCTTATCAAAGTAACAATAAAAAAATAAAATTTGCAAAATTGTTTTACAAATTTTTTACAAATAATTTTAATAAAAAAAGTCAAGTTGTGTCTCAATTATATTATGTCCAAAATGTGTAATTTAATTGACACTTAATTATGAGGTTTTTAATGTATCTTAAAAATTATATTTTTTACCTGTCAATCTGTTAAGTGTTAAAAAAACTTTTCAATTACCAAGTTCAGTGAATGATCAATTTTTATAACCATTTACTAATCTTGATTTTATACTATATATACCCAGTGGGCCAAAAAAAGACGTCTTTTGAAGGTTCAAAAGACGTCCAAAACGTTCAAAAGACGTCCGAAACGTGTGTAAGACGTTTAAAAGACGTCTTTTTTACTATGTACTGGTTTTATACTAAATATACTTGAATTATATAGTAGTTTATTTTTACATGGGTAATAAAATCTGTAAAGATTTTGTAGCTGTAACAAGTTTATTTCTTTTTTGCTCATGCTCGCTAACGTTTTATGTAATAATGTGTAAAGTAATCTGTTTCTTAAACTTAGAATTTAAACATTCTTCTTAGAAAGTGAGACATTATTGTTTGCTGGATGAGTAGGAGCTCCGCTAACGAAGATTTTAGAAAATTAAAAAATAAATGGAAGGCATGTCTGTAACAACACGGTGAGTTATTACTAAGATACTGCTTGTCTTTGGATGTTGTAGTATATAACTTTACTGATGTATCTTTAACTTTTTCATCTATATCAAATTAAAGACAAATTATGTTGCCAAATTGTGAATGTTCACTATTTTTTTACTTTAGTCTCAGGTAGTAAGTGTAGTTTGCACTAACAACGTAAACCAATATAAAGCAAAGTCAATATATTTCAATATAAGATTTAAGTTAGCTGACGTAGTGTTTTGGTATGTAAAAACACTGTAAACTCGCCCGTTTTACGTTTCTTGCAGTTTGACAGCTAGCTCAGAAATAAAGCTGGTCTTTTAAAACGATTGCAAAATGCAGATAATGTAGTATTTTACCTTAAGGTAGGATATATTGTTTCTACTTTTAGGCAGAATCGTGAATATTGTTATTGATGACTTTAATGCTCACATCATTAAATGATTTTTTTGAGAACTACTAACTGAAAGTTCTGTTTCCTTCATATTCTCCTTGATTCATGCTGAAAGTATGAATCAAGGAGAATATGAAGGAAACAGAATAACTTTCTTGATAATCTTATCTCAAAGGTGGCCGGGTTTGAGCTAATATCCCACCGCCGTAAGGTTGCATGATTTTCTCTTTTCAACAAATATAAATGTTTGCTCGTCATGCAAACTTTCATCATATGTTCCATCAACTAAAACTCAATATTGCGCAACTTTTATTCACCTAAGATGCATCCTTTTTACTATAACTGTTCTTTGAAGCTCAAAAAGGTTTTATTCAAATAGTTTTTTCTTCGCACCTCCATGTTCAAAACTCATATTACTTATAGTTTTTCAACCTTCTGTTTTTGTTTTTTTTTATCTTTGAATGAGTGAACTTGTTAAAAAACGCGAGCGCACATGCACTTGAAATTATATTATCATCTAATTTGTAAAACTTGTATATTTTAGGTATTTTCATATATAAATGTATATTTTATTTTTTTTATACTTTTTTGAGTAAAATTTAATACTTCGAATACATACCTTTTTATTAAGTGAACTTTTAACGTTTTGTTGTTTCTATTTTCTGATTTTGTAATTCTTTTAACAGAATTTTAAATCTAGTTATTTTTTAATACTTGTATTTTTTATAAAATACTTATATAAAATATGTAGTTAAAAACTAAAATGGACAAAAAAAAAATGTCAACATTTATTATGGCCAGAATAACCATTCTTGCAAAATAAAGATATGCAATTAGCGTTAAATTTAATCATAACTTGTTCATAGTCGCATTTGATGCCTTGCATCAAAATTGTAAGACTGACAGTGTCAAAAATTCCATTCATTTACTAAAAAAAATGTTAGAGATCTCCATTAGTGACCTATTTTCTAAAGTATTAGTATGCAATCAAGCTGTTTTTGTTTATAAAAATTGGAATAAATAGCTTAATCAATGGTCGATCATTCAATCAATCGATCACCTGCCATTATATTTAATATTTTTAATATTGTTATGAACAATCTAACGATTAAAAAGTATAAATGAATAATGATTATTTTTGTAAATTGAACTGAATTGTTTTATTTTTTATTTTTTTATCATTTATTTTTATTTTTTATTTTTTGAATTTTAGTGTTTATCTATTTTTGTTTATTTATTGATTAAATTAAAAAGTAAATGAAAAATTAATTTAAAAAAAAGTTCATTAAAAATAATTTCTTTTAAAGTTATAAACTCAAATTTAAAACTCAAACAGTCAAGTCTATGTAGTTTAAAGACCCAAACGCTATCAAACAATAAAAAAAAATATATATTCAATGAGATTTAACTTAATCCAAAGATAAATACGTGTTTTGAATAAATAAATAAAAATAAACATATTGTATCTATGTAAAAAGTATATAGTCGAATTCCTAAGTATTATTGACGTTTTTGAAAGCGCGTACTGTTGTTGACGAACTAAAACTCGATTAAATCGTTTTTATGTAGAAACAATGTTTTGTGAATTATTAAGAAAATAAACGAAAAAATAAATAATATATAAATAGTGACTATAGTAACTACAACCTAATCATTCTGGTAGTCAGTAAAACGAATTAAGGTTTGAGAAGTCCAGTACAAAAACAAAAAAAGCTAACTAATAATTTGTTTATTTAAATAAAAAAACATCATTTGTAAATTTTTAATCAAATAGGTAAACTATAGTTTATAGCTTTACATAAAATTTTTGAAAATAACAACATAATTTTAATTTTTTTTTAAATTTATATTTTAATATCGTTATTATTTATTTCTAGTTTTTTTTTGCACGCCCCCTTCACGTGGTTTTAATAACTGGCGTCTGGCAAAAAAATAATATATTAAAAATAATATGTAATAAAAGTTGTCGAGTTGTCAATCAATACATAAAATAACTTTTCATAAAATGATTTAACAAGTCCTAAAGAAGTTCTTTCAAATGCAAATATCTATAATAATGTTATTGGATATCTATCTACGTTTTTATTGCTTGATCCGCACTTTTATTATATCCATTTTGTTTACCCTTGGCTAGCCATTGAAATCAGTAATTTAATTAATTTTCGCAGATGATTTTTTCGTTTTGCTTGTTTACTTCTTAATAATTTGCCACAAAAAGTTAAATGGCTACATTGATATTTTAAAAAAAACGCTATGAAAAGAAATTAGTTGGTTTTCTCAAAAATCTTTTATTTAAACTGTTAACCTTTATGAAGTGAATTTTCGCTATGAACGTTTAACATTGGTTTTTTCATTTTGCGAAAAATTATGACTTGCATTTTTTTTTTTTTTTGTTTTCAAAGATTTCGTGTAAGTGTGCAACATTTATTTTTCTTCACTATTTGTTTCTTTTTCTTTTTTTTTTCTACGTGCAATTCCATAAAAATGCATCCTGCTTTTAACAAAAGTAGAAAGTGTTCTTGAAAAAATTATATTTGAGAATTTTTTAGATTTTTTCCTTAAATATTATTTTTATATAGTTCGTATACTCCAAGCGACAAATACATATCTAAAATTTAATTGTATGATATATCAGATGCTGTTTGGTTTACGAGCTAAGTATTTCAGAACATTCTCTGATTAAAAAACTTTAGTAAAAATGAGCGTTGGTTAAGAAGATAAAGCCCAAAAAAAAAAAAAAAAAAAAATGCTGATTCAACCAAACTAATAGTTGTACAAACTATATCCCGTTGAATTCCAACATGATTCAAATAAACTTGCTTTTTAAAAATTGTTTCAATAAGATAGAGATTCAAATCACTTTTACGAAGATTCGGTAATTTTTACCGAGAATCGGTAATTTTTAGCGAGAATCGGTAACTTTTAGCGAAAATCGGTCATTTTTAGCGAGAATCGGTCATTTTTAGGGAGAATCGGTAACTTTTACTGATAATCAGTAAGATAGAGAACAACTTAAACTTTATGCTTTTCTTATATATAAACATGGATGCAAATAAGATAAAAATACTATTGTTGTTTGATACTATATTTAAAGGTCTGAGTTTATGCCCCCCATTTAAAGACCAACATCTTCATAAAACATGCCGTGAGTTATAATGATGCCTAATATTCGATAGAAAATGTCTTGCGTTTTCTATCGAATATCAATAAAGAAAAACACAAAACATTAAATGTGAACTGTAGTATTATAAAATGCCGTGTGTATTTTTTCCTTCTTGTTTATGCGTTCATTTATTTTTTTTATTTATAATATTCTATATATGAAACATGGTATGGTTTAACGTTAACTTTTACTAAGTTTTTCCAAATAACGAACGACAAACTACCTTATAAAAGAGGCTATAATTACGATTTAAAAAAATCTAGCTAAGCGAAAATACAACTTTTAAAAATTTATATACTGTAAAATCTTTTTAAAAATATAATATTGAAATTTATCCTGTTAATTTATTATCATAAAGCGCATTGATTTAATTTACAGTAAAAAAATGCAAAATGTATTTTCCAAAAGAAGAGTTACCGCCTTAAAGCTTTGTTTTATGAAAATCTTTTAAATCTAAAAATTTTCAATCAGCTTTGCTGCTCTTCATGTTCACCAAATATTGAAACATTATATCTTTTTAACTTTATAGTTTAAAAGTAAAACTCTAAAACAAAATTTTAAACTTTTTTTTTTTTTTTTGATTGGTGAACTTAATTAAATTACCCACTTAAATTGTGAGGTTGCCCAGAACTACTAATTATAAAGTATAAATGCTAAAAATTATAAAGAAGAAAAAAAAATTGTTTAATTTATACATTTTTTTCTGTATATATCATTTATTACATTTTTTTTTTTTTTCATAAAGAAAAAAATGGTAAAATTTTATTAAAAAAAATAAATAATAATAGATAAAACAATAATAATAATAATAATAATAGCAATAATAATAATAATAGCATAAGCAATAATAGTAATAATAAAATAAGGGACTTTTATGATTAATAAAGCTAATAAAAAGAGTTTTAGTTTTAATGAACTTAAACTAAGAAAATAAGAAATAAAACTTTATTTGAATTGAAAAGACTTTTTATTATTATTATTTTAAGACACTTAATGTAAATATAAAATTTATTTGTCTGCAATCTTGAATATTTTATTTGTCTGGAATGTCTCTATTGATTCGAATTTGGTTAGGATTTTTAATAACTTTTTAATATTTTGTTTTCCTAAATTTATTTTAGGATAGTTATGCTACCATGAAATTGTCAAATAAAGGTAGGGAAAGTCCTAAAAAGGTTTGGCGTTGTGGATATTTATATACCACCTACCGAAATAAACTTAGCGCCAAAATATATATTTTTTAGAATACCAGTAGTAAAGCCAAACTTTTTATTTTACTCTCTCTGTTGTCCCACAGAATTTAAAAAGCTCTGATGCTAACATAACAAAAAGTTATAAATCATATTATATTATAATATTATTAATACACTATTTACAATACAATACAATATTTACATACATACAATATTTAAAAAAAAGATTTATAATAATAAGTATACTTATAACAATTAACATATTTTTATTTTCAAATAATGAAAAGTTGTTTACAAATATAATAATTTTAGTGTGGAGGCTGTTTTAGTTCAAGCTAAAGTAAGGAATAAATGAAAGCAATGCATTATTGTTTTAACAGAACATTTATATTGAGAATAATTACATCGGATTTAATTGTATGTAACAAGGCACCATGATGGAACAAAGCAGATACTTGCAAAAAGAAAGAAAGAGATAAATTTTAAGAATTGATAATTAAGTTTGACAGCCTTTTTCTCATAGAAATTTCGGAAAGTTATTTATTTCATTTTGCAGACTATTTAAATAAAACAATATAGACTTTAATATTTCTTAGAACTTATTTCAATGAAATAATTCTTTTAAATGAAAACTAAAAGAACTTATTTTTAACTAATAACATATTGTAATCAATATTGTAATCAATTATATAATCAATATTTAATTTTTCAAATTAAAAAAAATAAAATATTTATTATCTAATTGGTTCTCGGTTCTTAGTGACAAGACCTCCTTCAATCTTTTTCAACTATCAGAGCTGTACAAAATAAAAGATGAAAGATTATCTTAAATATTTTGTTTATATATATATATATATATATATATATATATATATATATATATATATATATATATATATATATATATATATATATATATATATATATATATATATATATATATATATATATATATATATATATATATAAAGTAAAACAATAATTATTGCAATCATAAAATAAAAAAATTTAAGAAGTTCGAGAGAATATTATTGAACTTTATTTATCCTTTTATTTTATTTTTTATGTCTTTTGTTTGTCTTAACTGTTTTGATATAATGTACATGTAGTTACCATCAGGTGGTTGCTAATTTCATTTTATTATCAATATCTCAGAAAGGTATCTAAGTTATTAAAATTTTATAAAACTTTATTTTTGGGAGGTACAGATTTTGTGTGAATATGACCATAGATTTATTAGTCCTATAGTTTAGAAAAACCGCCAGGGTTAAATTTATAGTTTTTAACAGCTTTAGGTTTAACTTTTTAAATAAGTTAGATTTGTGTAAGATAACATAACAAACTCTTTTTTTTTAACGCTATGCAGAAGTTTTTATACTAGAGATAAGTAAGTTTACCTACTGCTGAGCCCTTTGTTTGTTGTGATGTTTGATTTCGAAGTTTCTTTTAAGTTTTTAGCATTTCAAGAACTTTTTTTTTTGAAATAAAATTTCTATTGAATACTATTCATTTACATGCGTAGTATCAGCGTGACCTCAACGTAATGCTTGGCTTTTAATTTTGATTTTGTTTCAAGCTATCAATTATTTGGTTATTTTAGCTAAAGGGCTTAAACTTTTTGTAAACCTGATGAATTTCTATTGATATGATGTTATACTTTCGAACAATAAAACATTAAGGATATGGGGTTACTATTTACAAACAACCTTTACATGTAATCTTTTTTTATAAGAATAGGATGTAAATTTTTTTTATTAATTGCTTTATTGTAATGATTGTGTTTATTTATTTTTTAAATTAGCTTTCTTACCACCCAAATGCCGAAGAATATTTATAAAGGAAACTGATCAAAGCTTTTTTCTGAAACCACAGTGGTTCTTCTAGTTGAAGGTATGTAGAGTATCGCTGTTTTTAGTTTCATTTATACATATATACACACATACATACATGCGTTAGGGGCTGTCCATTGTTTACGTCAACAATTTTTTTTAAATTTTTACCTCCCCTCTCCTCCTTGTCAACAATTTATCAAATTTCCAGAGACCTCCCCTATAAAATTTCGTCAATTTTTGATTACCCCCTCCCACGGTCGTTTACAAGCGCTATGTTTAGGTACGCATGCGTTAGAAAATGCGAAAAATTTTTAAATTTTTAAAATGGCTACGGTTCTTAACTACAGAGTATATTTTATATGGCAACCGTGTTATTTTTTATTTGACCTCTAAAAACTCAATGTTGTAGCCTTATTTTTATTGTAGATCAGTATATTATTACAAAATTTTCACAAAAATATATAGAAAAAAAGGATAAAAAATATCTTTGAGTACTTAAACTTTATTTTCAATTAACAACTTTTTAGTGTAACTCATAGATTTCTTCTTTCAGTAATTCTCTCAGAGACTACAGTTTTTGAACAATGTTAGTATTTGGTTCTCTAAGTTTTTGTAGTAAAAACATAGTTTTATCAGTTTTTATTAAATCACGGTCTCCTTTTCCCAATACATAACACTAAATCTGCAACATGTGTTTTATTTCTTCTTCTAATAAAATCAAATCTGTTCTGAATATATCTACAAGAGCTTTTCCAAAAACATTTTTTATTTCCAAAAATTGTTTTAACATACTGATTAGAAAATTCCACCTTGTTTAACTATTTTCCTAAATCTGATTT
Source organism: Hydra vulgaris (assembly GCF_022113875.1). NCBI lineage: Eukaryota > Metazoa > Cnidaria > Hydrozoa > Anthoathecata > Hydridae > Hydra > Hydra vulgaris. The sequence continues at coordinate 29,248,016 of NC_061170.1, read as the reverse complement.
GTAGTCAGGTCAGGAGTATGGTCTTCATGATCATCCTGCTACTGGTAACATGTAACCCAGTGCAACCTGTTCCATGTTCTGCTGCCTTGCAGGATTTGCTTTCTAAGCAAATGCTGGAAGGAGTGTTCTTCCTGTCATCAGTACTATGTTATATCAGTCATGCCTATAGTAATTTTTTTTTTTTTCATATAGTTGGAGGTACCTTAGTTACTGTATTGCTCACCTGTAATCTACTTTATATGTATGTTTGTGTTCTGTCTGAACCTCTGGCGCGGTGTTCGCTCACCCGTAAGTTATTTTATGTTCTTTATGTATGACTGTGTTCTGTCTGAACCTCTGGCGCGGTGTTCGCTCACCCGTAAGTTACTTTATGTTTATGTTTATGTTTTTTATGTTTTTTTATGTATGTTTGTGTTCTGTCTGAACCTCTGGCGCGGTGTTCGCTCACCCGTAAGTTACTTTATGTTTTTTATGTATGTTTGTGTTCTGTCTGAACTTCTGGCGCGGTGTTGACTCACCCGTAAGTTGATTTATGTTTGTTTGTGTTTTATTTATACTCTGATTCAGCGTGAGCTCAGTAACTAACTACTTACTCCAACTACAAAACGTACACTCACCTTAGACTCCTGTATTTTGTTAGATGCAGTGTTTTTCCTAATGCACTTCCAAAATGTCATGCCTGGTATTCTCAAAGTACTGTTGCGGGAAGTAACTCCTTTTAAATACTCCAGGTCAGGTCAGGATAATCAAGATCAATCTTGCTACTGGTATCACGTAACCCAGTACCACCTACCACAAGCCCTGCTGCCTTGCAGAGTGAGCTCTTCTTAGGCAAAGGCTAGGAAAAATAAACTCTGACTAAAAATTCCCCTGCCTTGGGGCTCTTGGTTGAGTAAAGGCTAGAGATGGTGTCTCGATAAAAACACTCAGCTTGGGCAGATGTTAACTGCATCCAGCTAAACATCCCCTGCCTTGGGGCTCTTGGTTGAGTAAAGGCTAGAGATGGTGTCTCGATAAAAATACTCATCTTGGGCAGATGTTAACTGCATCCAGCTACTGTCAGACAATCAATACGGTTTTCGATCCTCTCGCTCTACGGCCGACTTGCTAACTGCTGTAACTGAAAGATTTTATCGTGCACTAGATGGAGGCGGTGAAGCTAGGGCTATTGCTCTCGACATATCTAAAGCTTTCAACGAAGTTTGGCATGCTCCATAAGCTTGCTTCATGTGGTGTTTCTGGGAAAGTTTTTGAGATTATCAAATCATTTCTTTCTAACCGGTTTATTAAAGTCATCCTTGAAGGCCAACACTCTTCTTTATTTCCAGTAACTTCTGGGGTTCCTCAAGGTTCCATCCTGGGCCCTGTTTTGTTTCTTATCTACATAAACGATCTTCCTGACAACCTTTCATCTAAAGTAGCTCTTTTTGCTGATGATTCAACTTTATACTCCTGTCTTGATAAAAACTCTTCTTTTTCGATCGTCTAGAACAAGCAGCTGATCTTGAATCCGATCTCACTTCAGTAATAGATTGGGGTTCACAGTGGCTTGTGAATTTCAACTCTAACAAAACCCAGTTGTTTACTGCAAACAACTACCGTAATATGGTCAATATTCCTATATTAATGAATGGCAATCCTCTTACTGAGTCCTCCTCTTTACGTCTTCTTGGATTATCGCTTACTGCTGACCTTTCATGGAAACCATATATACAATCAATTACTAAATTAGCTTCTGCTAAGGTTGCTTCTCTTTATCGTGCTCGCCATTTCCTTACTTCTGATTCCATTCTCTACCTCTACAAACCTCTTATTCGTCCCTGTATGGAATACTGTTGTCATATTTGGGCTGGTTCTTCTAACGATTCACTTTCTCTTCTTGACAAGGTCCAAAAACGCATTGTAAATGTTGTTGGACCTGGACTATCTGCTAAGCTTGAACCTCTTTCCCATCGTCGTAAAGTTGCATCTCTTTTTCTCTTTTCTACAAATACTATCATGGTCACTGCTCAAAGGAGTTATCATCTCTAGTTTCATCAACTAAAATTCATTCTCGTTTTACTCGTCATTCAGCTAAGTCTCATTCGTTTACTGTATCTGTCCCTGCATGCTCTAAAAACTTTTATTCATCTAGTTTTTTTCCCCGCACTTCAATCCTTTGGAACTCTCTCCCATCTTCATGTTTTCCTGATTCATACAACCTTCAACTTTTCAAGTCTTCTGTCAACCGTTTTTTTGCTCTATAACTTTGTTCTTTTTTTTCTTAGTAACTCCCAACTTAATAGTGGTTGCTTGCAGCCTTGTTGGGAGTGCAAATAGAAAAAAAAAAATATGTATATATATATGTGTATATATATACATGTGTATATATATATATATATATATATATATATATATATATATATATATATATATATATATATATATATATATATATATAAAATATAATATATATATATATATATATATATATATATATATATATATATACATACGCACATATATGTATGTGTGAGTATGCACATATATGTATGTGTGTGTATTATTGAACAGACACACAGACACATACACACATATATTATATATTATATATTTGTATATATATATATATATATATATATATATATATATATATATATATATATATATATATATATATATAGTCAGAAAAATAGTAAATAACAAAATAATTAATCAAATTGCACTTATATAAGGAAATAGTCATGACAGTATATAAGGAAATAGTCATATATATAAGTCAGATATATAAGGAAATAGTCATGACAGTAAAAACATATTTTTATATGGAAAAAAAGTTGAACCAATGACCAGAAAAATTTCATACATATAAAACATATTTATCTGAAGTTTAAAAAAAAAAATATTGAAATCCTAGAGTCAGATTTTTAGAAAATTGATTTCAAATAAATAAACAAATCTATGATTTACACTAAAAAAGTATTAAGTAAAAATACAGTTTTAGCGCGCAAAGATTTTTGTTACCTCTATTTATTTATATTTTTGTGAAATCTTTGTATTATTTTTTTGATTTACGTTAAAAATAAGGCTATATCATTGGCTTTTCAGAAATTAATTAACAAATAAACTGTTGCCATATAAAATATTCTCTGTAGTTAAAAACCGTAGCCATTTTAAAAGTTCAAAAGTTTTTCCACATGCGTACCTAAACATAGCGCTTTTTACTAATATCTAAACGACCGTGCTCCCACTATTCAAAGAAGCTACGCTACAAACTCAGCCTAATTTTTCGTTATTTAAGCAATAAAATTCAAAAAAAAAAAAAAAAATTTCACATCAATTTTAATTGACCTCCCCCCTCCTCTTGTCAACAATTGTCAAAAAAGTTTAGACCCCCTCTCCCCCTATTTTGTCGACGTAATTAATGGACAACCCCTTACTACTTTTAGAAAAATACTTTCGAAGGCTTTTTATGATCCTTTTTTATATAGAGGTTTTTGGATCTGCGTTCATAGTTTGTAGCAAAATTTTTAGGTTTAATACTTTAAATACTATTGTTGTAATATGCAATTTTATTTAAATAACACCATTTGGCAACAAGAATGGAACATATGGCAACAAGAATGTGATGGGAACATATGGCAACAAGGATGTGATGGGAACATATGGCAACAAGAATGTGATGGGAACATATGGCAACAAGGATATAATGGGAACATATGGCAACAAGAATATGATGGGAACATATGGCAATAAGGATGTGATGGGAACTATGGCAACAAGGATGTCATGGGAACTATAGCAACAATGATGTCAGACTGAAATATTGTACTCTTTTTACTATCATCTACATCACCAGTTTCGTTAGCATATGACGTTCGTATTTCATTCTTCAAATAAATTTTTTACTTTGCAGTAATGGGTAGTTTAAACACAGACGCAGGTGACAATTTAGTTAATATCAGCATCGTTGTCTATTTGAAGTTGGTTATTCAAAGATAAAACAACCTGAAATTCACACCAGTTTCAAGTCATTGGTCACACCAGTGCCGGATCAAGGGGGCTAGGAGGGCTATAGCTCCGGGCCCCGCAATTTAGGGGCCCCAAAAATTTTTACAGGACTTTTTTTATTTTATTTTTTTTAAACTTTGGCCCATAAAAAGGCCTTTAAAAACAAAAATAGCCCCGGGCCCCAAGAAGTTTTAATCCGCCACTGGGTCACACTATTTTCAAGTCATTGTATTTCACCTGTAGCAAGAGTTTTGAGTTTTTTTCTGCAATTAAATTAACTATTTTTCAATGTTTTAATATTTGATTTGTAAACACTAATGTTAGAACCCTTTATATGCTTGCTGAAATTTAAAAAAAAAATAAAAAAACAAATGGGAGATTTGTTCCATTTTAAATAAGATTTTCATTTGGATTATTACATCCATCGTTAATTTTTATAAAACATTGTGATTGCTGTAGTGTTTCGTTTACAAGGAACTCAATAGCTGAGCTTTTCACACTGTTCTTTTAATTAGATTATATGTTATATTTATTATAAATTTAATACAATTAGATTAGTTAAGTTATTGACTTAAAAAATCGTAAAGTTTCTATAAAAGAATACGGTATTTTATAATTTACAAGTTAAAGTCGATGAAATAGTTTCAATGCATTAAATAAAGTCAATTCTTTTGTATGGATATATGTAAAAAAATATGGCTTCAGTTTGGTTAAGGCAAGACACATGGTTTCTAACTATTTCTTACTTTATTTACAATATTTTATGGTTGATTTAAAATACTCTAAAAAAAGTAATATCTATGTTTATATTATTTGTTTACGGTTTTGTTATTAACATATTACAATGTGAAATAAAAATGTAACATTGTATATAGAATTAAAAATGCAGATAAAAGTTTAGTATTGCAAATAAAAATTTAGTATTGCAGATAAAAATTTATTACTTCAGATAAAAGTTTAGTATTGCAGATCAATACTTACTATTGCAGATAAAAATTTAATATTGCACGTATAAATATAGTATTGCGCGTAGAAAAATGTTTATTTCCATTCAATATATATTTTAGTATTTGTAAGTAATTATATTAAACAATAAAATAATTTGGATACAAACACAAACACATTTTTGGATTAGCAAGTTTTATAAAATTTGTTTCAGCCGTGATTTTTTTAGCTATACTTTTTAAAACTGCCAATTAATAAAAATAAATTTTCTGGCTACCATATGTTACGTCTCCATTTATTACGTATAACCCTTGTCTCCCTTAGTTTGTTACTCAGCTTAATAATTGTAAATTAAAAGATTGAAAAAGCAGAATTTAAGTAAGCTCAATGTAAAAAGAGACGTTTTTACTGTTGTTTCATTGCGTCAGATTAACATAAACACGTTATGTCTGAAAGTATTTTAAGTAATAGAAATGATAATCTCTTTTGTACATTTAAAGTTATCAGATTTTTCACTTGCTTTGATCTTCCGAAAAATAAACAAAGTTATTAATGGCGTTTTTATTGGTTTGGATGATTATAACGCTGAACACAGTGACGGATCCAGAGGGGCGGAGTTATTGAAGTATGCACCCATTTCCCCCAACAAACTTATTATTATAATTTCCCCCAACAAATTATAGATTAATTTATCGTAATTATCAAATATAGTTTACTTTTATAGATACTACTTATCACATATAGTTTATTTATATCAAATATATATCAAATATAGTTACCTATATTTGATATATAAGCTATATTTTCAAACTAAGTAAATATATTGTTAACTAAAAATATAGTTTACCCAAGGTAAAATATATTTTTAGCCAAATCATAAAGATTATTAAGATAATACTATTTTCAATGTTTGTGTTACAATCTGAGCTGTTATCAGTTTTTATTGTTATTGTTGCTGTTAGTAATCATTAGAAATGTAATTCACTGATTAAAAACTTATTTTTAACTGTTTTTTGAAAATTTATTATAATATTTTGTACACAACCATTACTTATAAGCGTCCAATACAGAGGTTTCTTTTGAACCATACTAGTTACCAGACCTTTAAAATAGAATCAATTTTATGATTATAAAGCTATAAAGATGACGGTTATATGTAAAATTATTAAACGACGCTTTTGCTTGAATACAAATTAAGTTTAAAACGGCAGTTTTCAAGTTTTATAAATTTTAATTTGAAATTTGAAAATAAAGCTACTTGCTCTGGAATATTTTATGGTCACATAAATGTGCTTAGATGCCACTTGAATGTGCTACATTGGCAACAAGTACATATATATGTAATGTATGTATATATATATATATATATTCATATATATATAAACATATATATATATATATATATATATATATATATATATATATATATATATATTATATATATATATATATATATATTTATATATATATTACTTAGGGAAGTGCTAAATAAGTACATTTTAATGTTTTTAAAAAGTAGTAACTTTTTTTTTATGTTACACAATTTGTTATTATTATAATGAAAAAGTAGAATCTTTTCTTAAATCTTCTTGATTGGCAACAATCTGCTTTTTTGATAATGCTTTCAAGAAGGCGTACACAATTTTTTATGACTCTTTATGGTTCTTTACGTTTTTATTGATTTGTTTTAGAACACATTCTATTTAAACAAGTAATAAATTAAAAAAAAAAATTTTCAGAAATCTGAAAAACAAAAAAAAGGGAGACAAAATCCTCTATGCACACTATTGGAGTCACAGTATGAAAAGCATGGTTAATAAAACAAGTTAACAACTAAAATGACTATAATTATAACAGACTTCTTTTCTTTTTTTGCACCGTTGGAAGTGATCTGGTATTTATTTATCTGTAAATCGTTAAACCCTCATGATTGGCACCAACCTGCTTTCTTTGATTTTGTTTTTAAAAAGGCGTGCACAATATTTTATAGCACTTCACAATCCTTTAAGTGTGTTTTTAAATTATTATTAATAGAAACCTCTTGAAAGTAAAAGGAAAAAAACTTTATTAAACTGATTACTCTTACGTTAAGGTAGACACATGCTGCGTGACTTAAACAACCTATTAAGATTAATGTCTTCTTCTTACAAACCTACTTGATATCACAACAATTTTTTAATTTTTTTTTTTTTAAATTGAGCATCCTTTTCCGATGCTACCGACAAAAGGAATAAATATGATTAAGCATCTTTGAGTAATTAGGATTTAGTACGAGAGCACACTAGGTGGTGCTCTTTATTCGTTTTAGTATGAGAGATTTCTATTCAATTATTCTCGGTGGTTGTTTAAAATCTTTTTGGTAGCAAAATATTTTAAAAAAAGTAAAAGCTCGATCTTGATATGTTTATTTTTCAATCTTAACTCAAAAGCTACTTTATGTCAATAAATTTTTATTTATTTATTGTTGTCAACGTTGATTTTCGTTTAAAGGATTAATATAAAAAATAAGATAAAAATTATTATAAAAAGGTAATTGTATGGTAAGTTTTGCAAACTAATTACATCAGAATGTTTTTTTCTTTGTTATCAAGAATAACCATGATAGGTTTTTAAACTTGTTAAGTATTATGGTTTTTGTGGTTTATAATTGTTATAACGGTTTTATCTCTATTATGGTTTTATCATAGTTATCGTGGTCCATTTCAAACTACGTTAAGAGGCCATAAAATGTTTAGTTCGTGCTCTTTATTCAAGAAGTAGGGTGTTATCGACGAGAAAATTTGATGTGCTCCACGTATTTCATTTAACGATAGCCACACTTAATTTATGGGATGGCGTTGATGTGTGTCCAGTGTTGCTATGGTATTTATACAACCAAGGTGATCGTAACTCAAGGCCCAAATGTGGCTTTAACACTTATACTCTTTTAGTGTTATAAATACCATAGTCACACAAGACCCACATCTACACCATCCCATAAATCAAATGTGGCTACAACATGTAGCGCGCATCAAGTTTCCTTAACAAGTTTAAAACGAAGTCACTATGGTGGCGTGTACTGTGTGGTCAATTTTTTAAGGATATAAAAATTTCTTAGTTATTTTCGATGTATTTTAGTTTTTATTTAATTTTAGTTTTTATTTGAGTATTTTATTTCTTAATTTATTGAAAATATCATTTATTATTTGTTTGACTTTTTGGTTAATTTTTGAGAGCAATTGCTATCTTATTTATTGTTACGTAATGAAATTTTTAAACTTTAAAATAATCACGTATGTAATGGAATGACTGTAGACAAGTGGGGGCTTAAAGCAGTTATAGTTTCCTCCCCGCCCCCTTCCCCACCCTCGCTCCTCCCCCATCCGACACACGCACACTTTTAATTTTGTTGCGTTTTTATAAATATAATTTAATAATTAAAAAAAATTTGAAAATATTTATAAAAGTTTGGTTTTTAATTTCTCTATAGAAAAAAATTTCGCAATTAAACTTATATTAAAGTAAAAATGTCGCTGATAAATTTATGTTAAAACAAAAATGTCGCTAATAATTGTAAAAGCCGTTTGAACAGCCGTGGCGCAGTGGTTAGAGTTTTGGCTCAGAACCCAGAGGTCCGAGGTTCGACGCCAGCTCTAGCCCAACAAACGACATTGGTACGAAAGGAGGCGTGAACTTCCTGTTAAATGCTCTCCCGTGGTGCTCTATGATAAGACCGCAAGGACTTCTGGGAGCACCTAAACACACACACACACACACAAAAAAAAAAGCATCGATTCTATGCTATCGTTTCTATAAATAAATAAAACTCTCTGTATAGAAGTCATTAAAATATTGTATTGAACTCCTTTCTTTTAAAAAAATTTTTTTTTTTAATTTTGCATGGTGATTTATTTTGAATTGCTTTTAAGTTTGAAAAAATCTTTCAAGAACCTAATATTTAAAGTTAAATATTCGTAATTTATATACAAGTTTGTATAAGAGAGCAGTAATGGGCTTTTTTTAAATACGTTTGTATTTGCATTATTTAATCTTATTTAAATGTTACTAATGTATTTCTTAGTTTCAAACTAGATTTGAAAAAAGTCATAATTGTAGTACCGTTAATATATGGGGAAAGTCGGGTAACCCCGTACGGCGGGTAACTTCAGACACTTGATGTTCAGCTTAAACTAAAGAAGACTTTAAATGCTATAAAAATATTATTTGAGTGTAAATATGGTATATGCAAAATATCTATCATAATATGCCAAAGCAATTAACTGTGAGTGCAAAAGTGCAAGTGAGTGCATCCCACCACAAGAGTAGCGATGTATCATCATATTTGATTTGCATATTAATATATTTAATTTGTATGTAAAATACACGGTCGTTTACAAGCGCTATGTTTAGGTACGCATGCGTGAGAAAATAAGAAAAACTTTTGAACTTTTAAAATGGCTACGGTTCTTAACAAATAACACGGTTGCCATATGAAATATAACTACAGAGTATATTTTATATGGCAACCGTGTTATTTGTTATTTGATTTCTGAAAACTCTATGTTGTAGCCTTATTTTTAATGTAGATCAGTATATTATTACAAAAATTTCAAAAAAATATAAATAAAAAAAGGATAAAAAATATCTTAGAGCACTTAAACTTTATTTTCAATTAACAAATTTTTAGTGAAAATTATAGATTTGTTTATTTATTTGAAATCAATTTTCTCAAAATCAGACTGTAGGATTTCAATAATTTTTTTTTCAAACTTCAGATAAATATGTTCTACATTTATGATATTTTCCTGGTTACTGCTTCAACTTTTTTTCAATACAAAAATTTGTTTTTACTGTTATGACTATTTATAAATATATTTACTAGTATATATATATATATATATATATATATATATATATATATAATATATATATATATATATATATATATATATATATATATATATATATATATATACACACATATATGTATGTGTGTGTGTGCAATACAGGGGCGGATATAGGATTTTTTGAAGTTTGAAATAACTAACTTCCAGACATGGAGCGAACTCGAAACTTTTATATGTTTATAGTTATATCAAATATGGATACTTTGCAAAAAATTGAGATGATAGGAGCCTGGGAACAAAAAAGCCCCGAAATTTTTGCTACACCTGCCCCAAACGTGAGAGCAACAAGTTGATAGAATAAGTTTTTTACTTTTCTCAACTAAATCTATATTCATCGAGAAATTTTTAACTTTGTAAAACAATCTTTTAGCGTTCAATAATAATGGTCTTATAAAACTTGTAACCACCTCAAATTGAGGGGGATTCAAACTTTATGTGGCTATAACTTTTGAACGTTAAGAGATTATTGTAAGAATTTTAAAAATTCTTGATGAATATAGATTTAGTTGAGAATAGTAAAAAAATTATTTTATCAACTTGTTGCTCTCACGTTTGGGGCAGGTGTAGCAAAAATTTTGGGGCTTTTTTGTTCCCAGGCTCCTATCATCTCAATTTTATGCAAAGTATCCTTATTTGATATAACTATAAACATATAAAAGTTTTGAGTTTGCTTCATGTCTGGAAGTTAGTTATCTCAAACTTCAAAAAATCCTGCATCCGCCCCTGCAATAATACACATGTTTATTATTGTACACACACACATAATATATATTTGTATATATATATATATATATATATATATATATATATATATATATATATATATATATATATATATATATATATATATATATATATATATATATATATATATATATTATATATATATATATATATATATATACATACACATATATATGCTTTTCTTACCTGAAATTTGCAAATATTTTTTTGCAGTAAAATTCTTTGGAAGTAATATGAAAAAAAAAGTTATTAAAGACCTGCTTGTTATGATGCAAGTATACATTTTTTTAACTGTATAAGTGCATATATTTGCATATATAAACTGTTTAAATATTTGCAAATTTCAGGTAAGAAAAGCATATATATATGTATATATATATATATATATATATATATATATATATATATATATATATATATATATATATATATACAAATATATGTTATATGTGTGTGTACAATAATAAACACACATAATGTGTATTATTGCACACACACATACATATATGTGTGTGTATGTATGTATGTATGTATGTATATAAATATATTCATATATATATTCATATATATATTCATATATATATATATATATATATATATATATATATATATATATATATATATATATATATATATATATATATATATATATATATATATATATATATATATATATATATGTTGCAATAGTTTAGACCTTCCTATATTTATGAACGGTAATGTACTCGATGAGTCTCCTACCCTTCATCTTCTAGGATTAACTCTCACTTCTTATCTTTCTTGGAAACCTTATATCAAATCCGTTGCAAAATTAGCATCAACTCTTTATCGAGCTCGTCACTTTCTTACTCTGGATTCTATTTTCGCACTATTTTCTTTTTTAGGTAATAAACTTCATTTTTTATGGTGTTAAATCTAACATTGAAATTTTCATATAATTTTGCTTCATTTGAGACCCAACATTATACACTTAAATAATTTTGTTTTAATATTAGGAACTTGTTATGTTCCTTAGGGTCTAAAAGGAACATGACAAGTTCCTAAGGGTCTTGAGGGAGTCATCAAAATATTTTTTATTCAAAAATTTTTAAAAACCAGTTTTTTTTTAATTATATAGAACACATTATGCATATATTTTTCAAAAATGTTCTTTTTGGGAAAACCTTATTAGATAATAATATTTTTTAATTAACTATAATCAACTTGAGATAAATATGTTTTATATTGATGAAATTTTTCTTGTCATCACTTCAACTTTATTTCGATATAAAAATTTACTTTTACTGTTATGACTTTTTCCTAATATATTAAGGAAATAGTCATAACAGTAAAAACAAATTTTTATATGGAAAAAAAGTTGAAGCATTGACCAGAAAAATATCATACATAAAGAACATATTTATCTGAAGTTTAAAAAAAAAATTCTTGAAATCCTACAGTCAGATTTTTAGAAAATTGATTTCAAATAAATAAACAAATCTATCATTTACACTAAAAAGGTATTAAATAAAAATAAAGTTTAAACGCGCAAAGATTTTTGTTACCTCTATTTATTTATACTTTTTTGTACAATTTTTGTATTTTTCTATTGATTTAAGTTAAACATAAGGCTACATCAATGGTTTTTCAGAAATTAATTAACAAATAATCTGTTGCCATATAAAATATTCTCTGTAGTTAAGTACCGTAGCCATTTTAAAAGTTCAAAATTTTTTTGTATTTTCTTACGCATGCATACCTAAACATAGCGCTTTTTACTGATATCTAAACGACCGTGAATAATAACTTTTTATTGATTAAACATTTTTATATACAATATTCTGAAAAATATATTCGTTTAATACTTTTAATTCAATGGTTTTAAAACTAGTATTTGTGAATGAGAAGTATGATCGGGTGGGAGCAACTTTTTTATATAAACAATAATAATATTAATATAACACACAAACCCATAATAGTAATTCATTTAATTCCAATAAAACGACCTTAGATTTGAAAAAAAAAATTTTTAAGTGTTTATTTTCATTAGTAAAAATTAAATATTTTTAAATGATAACATATTAATTGCCATTCCTTATATATCAGAGGGGATTTTTAAAAGCGTTTTTTTTTTTTTAATTATATATTATATTCGTGTCACACAAGTAAAAAAGAGGCAAAATTATGGTTAAACCATAAAGCCACCATCCCCTCATGTTTTTTTTTCTGACATTTTTTTTTATGTTTTGTATATTATAAGGTACACAATAAGTATTTTTTTGTTTCTAATTCAATAAATAAATATTTATACTTTTAAAAAAGTCTTTTAACACTTTGTTTTATTTTAGTACACGTGTGCAATTTATTTTTTTCGTCGATAATAATGCAGTAATAATGGTAGTTGAATGGCTAGCAAGATATGTATTTGTAACAGTAGAGGCTCTACTGTTAAAAATACATCTCTTACTAGCCATGCAATAAACTGCTGCATTTTTATTAGATACTACTTCAACTTCAAGAGGTTTTGACAGTACTTTTATAAGTGCATCTTTTGCTAATCTTGTCAGTACTGCCAGTAATCTTTCAGTTTGTTTGTTCTGGAAGAATATCCATGCATGAGGGCATAAAATAACAGACCTCCCATATAAACGTTTGAACCTCCGTATGTTTAAAGTTTTTTTATCTTTTTTATTTGAAAAGATTTATAATAAGAGTATTACAGCTACAAAGATATTTGACAGTTAAAGGTAAATTTATAGAACCCTTGAAAACATGCTATATCGCTCGATGAATAAGTTGAGGTATTACAACAGAATGCTGAATGTTTTATTGTTAAGAGACATTTTGCTTGCGCCCCTCCTCATTATAGCTCTCTACTTTCCTAGTTAAAAAAAGTTGTCTATGGTCATGAATGGGACTAGATGATTTGACAGCTTGTTTTCATCTTTTTTTTTTGCTAGGTTTTGTATTATACTTTCTTTATTGTAGTTTTAATAAACAGAAAATAAATTAATAAAAACATATTTAATAAAAAAGTAGTTTTTAAATATTTTATAATTATTTATACAAAAAGGTTTAGAACCTTTATAATTAGATTACACTAACCAACTAACTTTGTTAAAAAATTTTTTTTTTCATTTCAAATTTTGATGTTTCTGGATAAATATTTTGTTAATTCGAAAAATCACTTTAATTTTTTTTAAAGGGCATCAACTATGTGCTTCACCTAATCCCACTGGTAGAAAACAAAAAAAATATATACATTATATTAGCATGTACAAACTACAAATAACAAAAAAACTGTATACATTATATTAGCATGGACAAACTACAAATAACAAAAAAACTATATACATTATATTAACATAGACAAACTACAAATAACATTTACACTTTAATGTTAATTGTAGTTTAAATGTGTTAAATTTACATGCTCAAGTGTAGTTTCAAATATAACTTACTTTCAAAAGTTCAGAAGTTCATTATATTCTTTTTGCCTTTTGTGAGTGGAGACATTAAATTAACAATTAAGTTTAACAGACCAAACACCAAATATAGTCTGGATGTCCTAGTAAATGCTTCATCTATGTTTTTCACTAACAGCTCCTCCAGGAAGTAGTGCAGTTTCCCAAAAAAAAGTTAAAAACAATATATATAAATGAAACCCAGACTCTTTTTTTCTTTTTTTTTTTTTTTGTCATTTTGTTTTAAAGACCAGATGCGTCATTTGTTTACCTCTAGTCCACAGTAAACCACTTTAAACGGAATCTGATACTTGAGAAATATTTGACGGTGTTTCTGCTGTCCTAAAAACACAAAAAAAATATCGGTAGATCCTTCTTTTAGTTTAAAAAATTATAGGTAGATCCTTTTTTTTAAATTCAAAAAATTATAGGTAGATCATTCTTATAAATTCAAAAAATTATAGGTAGATTCTTTTTTTAGTCAAAAAAGAAAACCAAATAGTTTAAAATCTTTAAACAAAAATCTTATTTGCAGTAATCATAGATGATTTTGTATTAAAATCAACTATGATTAATCAAGGCATCAATTAAGGCATTATTAATTGGAACAATATTAATTGAGGCATTATTATAGTATAGAAAGATGTTGATTTCCGTTGTAAAGTAAAACAGGCTTTAAATTCTTGGTAGAACTTTCAAAAAATATTTGTCATTGGTCAAATAGATCTATTGATTGAAATGGTGCAATAAAATCTGAACAAAATAGATTTTTTTGTAAAGTAATCAACATAGGATGAATGTCTTGTTCGGTAATTGGCTATTGTCATATTTTGGGCTCCAATAGATTTTATTTTTTTTATCTGGATTCAAGGAGTTCTGCGCTAGCTTTCGGAAGTCTATAACTAGATTTACAAGTTTCTTTTATTGGTGCTATTTTTAAGGTTTCTTGTTCATCCTTAATCATCTTTTTATTATTGATTTTTACCACCACCAAAATGTTGTGGATTGGTCCCAAATAAACATCTCAAAATACTATTCTTATGTTTGATAATACTTTTTATATAACATCCACAACTTGTTAATAATTTACAATGCTGAGAAGCCATTATAAAAAAGTAATTTAAATAAGTTTTAGCTCCAATAAAAAAATAACAACAAAATAAGTTTTAGTTGCAAAAATAAAAAAATCAACTGATTAAACTAAGTACTTAAAAAAACGTAAAAATTAATATCACATTAAGTATAAGGCTGAAGCAAATTTTAGTTGCCTAATGTTATAAACTAAAATATTTTTAAACTTTTTACTAGCATAAATATATTTATAGTAGTAGAATATAATATAAGTAAGAATATAATATAAAATAGAATGTATTATAAAACTAATGCAGATAAGTACTTTAGTAAATGTAATTATCAAAAAGTTAATTTATTTTTAAAATTGTAATAACTTATAGTAACTTATTTTGTTGTTGTTGAAAAAGCTTTTAGAGAGTCAATGAGTGTATTATTAACCAATTTTACAAATGAGAAGCAAAAGAGGTTTGAGAAAAAAAAAAAAAAAAAAACTTAACAAAAATCTATATAGAGAACTTCCATAATCAAAAGATGTAAGCAATACTTTTTTTTGATGATATCTTTGTGATAGTAAAGAGCTTTTAAGGTCAAATCATTATTACTTTAATAAACTCATAGTTTACTAATTAATAAATAATTATAGTTTACTAATTAAAAACTTTCTAAGTTTCAAATAGTTAAATAACATTTGATAAACTAAAAAAAACTGGACAAAATGAATAATTATATAATTTTTTCATGGAATAATCAAGTTTGTTAATTTAAAAAGTATAATAACAAAAAAAGTATAATTAATAATAAAAAAAAAATTAAATTAAAAAATTATTCTTGAAGCAGCTGTTGTTGCAAGAAAATGAAATAAAAAGTGTCTGCTGGTTGCCAGCCAATGTACACGTTTTATTTCAGTTTTCTTTATTAAAAACTTGATTTTTAAGTTTATTCAGATTTTCAACTTGCCAGTTTTTCCTGTACACCAATGTTTTAAGTTCAGACCAAAAATTTTCAATCGGACATAATTCTGGCATAATAGCAGGCTTATGCACTTTTGGAACAACTTCGATTTAATTTAATTAGGACAAATTCGATTTTGGAACAACTTCGATCTAAAGTGTGACAAAGCAAGATTAGGCCCGAAAATGATACTGTCATTTTTATAATAAAATTCTCTAATATAGCCGTGGCCCAGTGGTAAAAGCGCTTGCTTTAGAAGCTAGAGATCCAGGGCTCGAAGCGAGCTATAAGCGGGCATATTTTTTTATTTTTTTAATTTTATTTTATTCTTTTTAGGAGCCCCAAGAAGACCTAGCGATCTTGTCACAGAGCACTTCGGAAGTGTATTTAACCAGGAAGTTCACGCCTCCTTCCTTACCGTGACGAATATCTTCAAAACAAAATGACAAAAAAAAAGAGTTTGGATTTCATTGACTTATTCCGCGCCATCGGTAAGGAAGGAGGTTCAGTTAAGAAGAATAGTTTTTTCACTTCTTAGTTATTTGCTTTTCCGGAAGCTCTCTGTCAAGACCGTTAGATCTAGGAAAAGTTTTTTTTTAAATGAAAAAAAAAAATTGAAAAGAAATTTTGAAATATACATATTTTTATTGATTGCTCTGCCCGATTGAGCAATAAAATGTTGGCAAATTTGATTTAGAATGCAATCCAAAAAAGCAACTTTGGTCCAATTTTGTCAAATTTGTCTTTTTTACTTTACATCATTTTGGTGCTGCATTTATGTCATAAAAATAGAACCCAGCGTTTTCAGAAATATTTCTGCAGCTCAAATGAAAGTTTGATTTATTATCAATAACAACTGTCTATTTTCCGAAAAATCAAAACCAACTGATTTTTTTTTAGTATACTATACATAATATGTTTTGGTATATTTTCAACAACAATTTACAATAATGCTTTTGTTGTTTTCTGGATGCTAATCCAAAATTGCGCAGACTCGTTTTCTTAGTTTTTTTTTAACCTTTGTCGTAACCCTATTTTTTTCCTTTTAAAGGGATATTTTGCATACTATTCTTCCATAAGTCAAAAATAAACTAATCAAAACTCTTTTAATTTTGAAAATTGACCCATCAAAATTTTTCTAATTTTGAAAATTGACCAATCAAAATTCTTCTAATTTTGAAAATAAACCAATCAAAGTTCTTTTAATTTTGAAAATAAACCAATCAAAGTTCTTTTAATTTTGAAAACAAACCAATCAAAATTCTAAATTCTATTCTTAAAACTAATATAATAATGTTCCCGCAATTTTGTAGCCAATTTATAAAAATAACTCTATTTATGAAATTGAAAACATTCTAAATCAACTTTTTTTTCAATAAAAAAGCATGAAATAACAACAAAACCATTTAATTGAGAGGAAAAACAATAACTAGTTGTAGATTCTCGAGATTTCTACATCCTAACTCAATAAGCTTAGTAATCTTTAAGGTGGACAAAATAGGGAGAACTTTTGCAATCAAATGTTTTAATAAAATCTTTAAAAAAAAAACCCGTAATTGTTACGGTCTGTTTTGAATTGAAACGGTTTCTGCGGATCTTTTTATCTTGATTAGTTTTTTTGGTAGGTCGACTAGAAGTTTAATGTTTGGTTAAATTTCCTACGAAAATAATCACTTTGCACTATCTTTCTTCCATTCCTGTAATGAAAAAATAATCGATCTGTTGAGCTTTTTTATGCTTTATGAACTTCTACCTTTTTTTTATTTTTCAGCTTTTAACCTTTTGTCCCTTAAAAAAATCTCGACTCAAATAAAAAAATTCCGGCTCATACAAAGCTAGTGATCTCTAAAAAGAACATGTTATCATTTTTGTTTACGCTATAACATAAAATGATTTTGCAAAGTATTTAGCGGGTGAGTATAAATCACAACACCATTAGATAAAATAATATTATCAGAAACTTTTTAAATGCTGAATAGTTGTAGCTTGTTCAACCGTTTTTTGTCGATAAAAACGGTTTTTTATACTTAAATTGATAATAATTAGATAATAATATATATATTGATAATAATTAGATAATCACTTTATTATATACAGGTTAACCTGAATAACCGGCTATACACTAATTGGAAATGCCATTTGTGTTAAAGTTATACACAAATGGCAAAGGTCATTTATTTATAACTTGTTTATATAAACAATTTAAAAAAGTGAATTTAATTAAATAAAAATAAAACTCAAGTAACTTGTGAAATATATAATGTTATTAAATTTTTTAGAGAAGAAACGCTTGTAAATGCAAAAAAAGTGCTCTAGTTCCAAGTGGTTCAAAGAGAAATCGACTTAATTGCGTAATCTTATATAAATATATTGTTACATAAGAAAAAGAAAATGCGTGTTTATTTTAACCCTTGTTTTAACAAAAGTATGCCTGTTGAAAAAACAGAAACAAAAAAACCCCTCAAAAAAGAACATAACTTCAGCAGTTCTTCAAACTCTTCGAGGAGTGAAGATCAATCTGCTGCAAGATATAATGGTTCGTGTGTAGTGCAACATAACGAAGATGTAGATGACGAAGTCATCTATAGTGGTACTGACAACGCTCATAAAGCTAAACAAAAAAGAACCTTATGTTTTGTATTTTTTGGGACTGCGCTTCTTGTTGCATCAGGAATAATTATAACTATTTTAGCAGTAAAATTATTGAAAGCAAATGCAACTACACGGGCAAAAAAAGGAAACGAGTCGTGTTTGACACATGAAGAAGAATTAAATCAATATGATGCCTGTACATGCAAAACTCCAGTATGCTTAAAAATAGCAAAAAGTATAAAAAACTCGATGAACTTTTCAGCAGACCCGTGTCATGATTTTAATGAGTATGTATGCGGTCGATGGCACGAGTCTCATCCTTTACCAGCGTCTGAAGATAGCATATTTCCTTTAAAAATGGCAAATCTTTATAAAAACAAAGAACTTCGTGTATTAGTTGAAGATTTAACAAAAAAACCAATAAAGCGTAAAGGCTTTAAATCCAAAATAGCGCAATATTATCGATCTTGTACCGACGTCACAACAATAGAGAAAAAAGGTAAATATCCGTTACTTGAATTTCTTTCAAATTTTGGAATTTGGTCTCCTATAAAGACGTGGTCGGAAGTAGGTGATAGAAATGATCTTACGTCTATAATTATTCGAAGCCACGAATATTTTACATTTTCTATAGAAAATGATAAACTTTATTCGCCTTTATTTAAAGGCTACGTCACTTCAAACAGCGAAAACCCTACGCAGCACATTACAGAGGTAAACTTTTCATTGTTAACTTTTTTTTATTTATTATGTAAAGAAAATAAAAGTTAACTTTTCTATTTAATAATTAGATATCACCACCTGATCTTCCATTGGAACCTGATATGTATATGTCAGAAGAAGAAGAAGATAAAAAGGCATCTATATATTAAAAGTTACTTTTATTCAAAAAAATTTTTTATATAAAATGTCTTTATAATTTGAAGTTTTGATTTCAAATTTGAGTTTTTATTTTTGTACTTTGAACACGGGTTTTTGAATATTAGTGCAGTTTGAAAGTTGCTTCCAAGCAACTGAGGTAATATTATATTCTTTTAAAATAATTTAGATATTGGGGAAATACAAAAATCTTCTCGTCAATTATGTGGCGTTACTTGGACCAGACAAAGACGCAGAGAAAAATATAGAAGAATTGCTGAATTTTGAAAAAAACGTTGCACAGGTCTGCTTATAATGTTTCAAATTTTTTTATGTAAAATATTCAATACTAACAAAAAATTATAAATGATTAATTAATTAATAATTTAAGATATTGGTATCACCTGCCGTTAAAGACAACATTACAAGAGACGCTAACAATACATCAATTCAGAATTTTTTAAATACAATTGGAAACCAAGTAATATATTTTATTTGCAGAAAATAAATTTTAAATGCAGTAAAAACGCGCAGTTTTAAAAGTTACGCGCGCGTAGTTTGAAAATTATGTAGTTAATACTCAAGGCCGGCGCGATAGGGGTGTGTGTGTGTGTGTGTGTGTGGGGGGTGTGTGTTTGTGACACCCCCTATCAATGATTTTTAGTCGGCAAACTGGACCCTTAGTCGGCAAATTGGACCCTTTCGATAAAGGTTAGACAGTCGGCAAATGGCACCCCCCACGTGACACCTACTCGCGTCAGCCCTGTTTATACTACTTTATAACATTCTATTTTACTATAAATGATTGTTTTAATTTAACTTTATTTTTTTATTTTATTTGTTGCATGGTACAGATTGATTGGTTACGCGTTATTTCGAGTTTATTTAAACCATTTAGCGTAAAAGTGAGTAACGAAACAATTGTTTCTATCAGCAGTTTTGAATACTTTAAGCAGCTTAACAATCTTTTGACGAAGACAAACCCTCAGTAGGCTTTTTTTGTTTTTAGAAATAAATGTAATACATTATAAAAAAGATCTCATGATTTTTGAAAAAACTCAATTACATTCAGGATTGTTAAAGATTATATTATATGGATATGTGTTTGGAAATTTGGTTCTTATGCGTCGGCACCTTTTTTGGAAGCCGATCATAGTTTTCAGAAAGCTATATCTGGAGTCGAAAATCAACCAGAAAGATGGCGAAAGTGCATTATGGATTTAGAGCAAACAATGGGTTTCGCTCTTTCGTCTTTGTACGTAGAAAAATCGTTAAAAGAGGAAGACAAATCAAAAGTAAGATGAACCCTATATTTGATAATGATGTTTAATAATGTCTTGTTTAAGTTTACAACTTATGTTTTATTATCGCAAATTGTCATTGTTTGAATTTTGAAAGTAAAACTTATACAACTGCAAGATTTTTACTACATGAGCACAACTACAAAAACACAAAGATTTTTGTTATACACAACAGATGTTATTTATTTAATATTCAAATTCATCCGACTTAAATAAATAATAATCAATACAAAAAAAAAAAAAAAAAAAAAAAAAAAAAAAAAAAAAAAAACGCAAACTTTAATATAAGTTCTTTAAATAAAAAAATCGACTAATAACTTGTGCTTGCGCGCAAATAACTAAGAAATTCAAAAATAATAATTTGTGCTTGTGCAGCGTCATTAAACCTTGGTCTTATTTACATGATTTTCATATACTTTATATACTTCCTCATTAGTGATCAATTTCTCTAATTACTGTCAGGTTAACTTGAATTTTGCATGTTTTTTACTGGCACAAGTTTTTTTGGTAGGTTGACTGGAAGTTTAATGTTCGGTTAAACTTCCTACGGAAATGATCACTTTGCACTACCTTTCTTTCATTCCTGTAATGAAAGGCATAGCACTTAAAATTTTCATGCTTTTCTATCAATTACTACACCCCTTTCTTCAAAGCAAATAACCGTCATCATTTAACAAAACTATATCATATATTTAAATGTTATTTAAAACGTCGTATTTCCGACAAATAAAATACGGTGTTTCCTTTTTTCATTTATGTGTACCTATTTGAATCTTGTTTTAAAGTAATTATTCGAGGTCTTCAGATGATTAAACACACTTATTCAAACCGGGGTTAGTTTCTCATATATTAATCATTCTTGTATGACTAAAAAGCATTTTTCTATCACTCAAACAAAATAAAGTCAACAATTATTAAACTTCCAATTTAGTAGATCTTTGCTAAATTTTAAGTTACCATCGTTGATTTATAAAGCATTCATTTCTATTACATGGGTAGAATATCAATTTAAAGTTTTTTAGCTTCTTTTAGAAGCCATGTTAGTTTGGCCACAAATGATCCATTTAAAATCACTTTTTAGAGCTATAGGGTTTATTAGGGTCCATTAAAGGTTTTCCTAATTATACGTTCTGTCATAAATATATAACATTATTCAATTATTCATTCAACTTAAACGTCAATTTGAAGATTATATCCCGACAATTCATTTTCTGCTAAATTGTAAGTTTTAAAAACTTGAATTGGTTTTCATTGGCAATTTTAAATCTTTGTTTTGACTGTGGGTTCCACAGAAAATTCAAGAAAAAAACTTCAATGTAATTGAATTAGAATGTAATTCTAAATACTTACCCTCACAAATATGCACCACATCTAGTATTTTTAGAACTTTTTATCTGAAGCTAATTGTTTCTTAAAAATTTCCCTTGTCTAATACTTTAAAATTTAATTTGTTTCCTAATGTTTCTGTACAATAGAACCGAGGGCTTAAGAATTTCAGTAAAATCATTTAAGTTCTAATTTGTATGATTCTTGAGATAACGATTTTATGTTGTTAATGATCACCTATAATAATAAATAATATATATAATAAAAATGATAGCTCGTTTGAATGATTCTAATTATCTTCTCCAATATAAAACGGTACCATTAAATTTTTTTAAATTCAACTTTAAATAAATTTAATTTAATGTTACAAGAACTATCACTTGATTTGGATACACCTTTAGTTATTGCATCACTCCACCTTATAGTTTGCCTCACTCCACCTTATAGTCAGTAAAAAATAAATCTTATGCAAAACAAGTATTATTCTCTAATCATCTGTGTTTTTTTTTTTAAAAACTAACTATACCCTAACTCCGACGCTTAAGGTTAGAGTACTCGTTTGAGTATGACTTTTTTTTTCGAGGACTAACTGAAGGGAGGACTTAGAAATACACGTCCGCCCAATAATGAACAAACTAATGCTATTATAAACCTTATACTAAACTAAGTTTTTTATTTTTAAAGATAAGTGTAATTTTTTTAAATCTCCATTAGGGGCGGTAAATTAATAGGTATTTTACATTAATCGATTAACGATTAAATTTCAAAAAATTAATCGATTAATTTTCGATTAATTTTAGGAAAAATGTGTTTATAACTTAATAAAAAGTAATTTATATTTTTTATGATTTTATTTTTCTTTTCGTCAGATATGATCTTAAAAAACATAAATTATTAACAGTGTCATCATTTAAGTTAGTTCTTAAATTAGTAACAAATAAACCAGCTGCACTAAAACTTCTTTCTGCTTCTATAAAAGAAGGGGGAAGACTTAGCATGGCATTATAAATCTTTCTAAAAAACTTGGCCTGTTTCCAGTGCTTTCGAATACTGCAATTTCACGTTTAATGCAAGTCAAAACTTCTTGAGGGGAAGACTTACAAGTTAGCCGTTTAGTTTTTCCTGTTGCTGAAGTTGTATTAAATATTATTTCTGCTAATTCTTCAGCTTTAGTTTTTTTCTTAATCGTTCTGTATTACAAGTAGACTCTAACTCAGACTTATATGCTGCTTCTACTTCCTCGTATAGAAATAAACGTAGGTATTTCTACACGATGTATTTCTCTAGCAGTTTCAGAAATTTTATTTTAAAATGGGTATTTCAAAAGATTATCTGGAAATTCTGAGTCTGATTTATAGTCAGCTGGGTTATTTAAAAAGCACAGTAAACCAGCAATATTACAATTTCTTCTTTCGACAATTCTCTCCGAGACAACAGTAAAGAAATTTTGACCAATGCTAGTATTTTTTTCTTTAAAGTTTTGTTGTAAAAACAAAATAATTTTATCAGATTTTATCAGATCACAGTTTCTTTTCCCTAATTCCATAACACTTAACTCTACAACATGTAAAGCCTGAACATTATCAGAAATGTGTTTTATTTCTTCTTCTTTTAAAATTAAATCTGTTCTAGATATATCAGCAAGAGCCTTTGCAATAACATTTTTTAACTTTAAGAATCGTTCTAACATACTTATTAGAGAATTCCATCTTGTTTTAGTATACAAAATTTGTATAAGTTATTTTCTTAAATCTGTTCTACAAATATTTTGAAGGGAATCGTTTTTAAGTGGAGATTTTCTAAAATGTTTGACTATTTTACGAACCTTCGATATAATAATGCCATAGTCCTCATTAAACTAGATTTTCTGTAAAACAGAGCTAATACTTTCCTCATTCCAGCATTCTTCAGTGTCGTTTTCATCATCAGGGATGGAGTCAGGCGTTTCATTTTCATTCTCATCACTAATTATTTCTTCTTGAGTTGCTTCTATTTCTAAGCATTTTTTCTTATAAAGAATATCACATACAGCAAGATGAATTCCATGGCAGTAGCAAAGTTGGTGTGTAACTCCCATTTCTCGTCCTATTTTTTTCATTACTGATGCACCGTCAGTAACACATCTAAAAATATCATTGATCAAATTCAAGCCAAATTTATTTAATTTTTCAATAACAATATTAACAGCTCTTTCTGAAAGCAACGAACCTTTTATTCTAATCATTCCAAGACCATAGTGACATTTGTCTGAACAATGTCCATTAAGACATAAATACCTTCTAGTTTTACCAGAAGTCCACTCATCAAGGGAAATTAAAAACCTTTCACCTTTTAATTTTAATTAAATAAATGCTGAAGTTCTTGAACAACTTTTAACTTCATTGAGTTTGCGTAGTTCATAACAATTGTCTTTATAGCATGTCGATCATCAGGGATTTTAAGTCCTTGAGCTTTCCAGCCATTTTTAATATCTTTGCTATTGGCCAAAGTTACAAAAGGGATACAATCAACAGCAGTTAAACGAGCTAATGCATCTTCAGCTTTGCTACCTATATTATTACAACAAGCAGCAATACTTGGCTGTATATTTTTAGACTTCTCTGAAAGAACTTTTGTCAAAAAAATTTTATGTTTGTGCTCTAAATGATACAAGAAACTTGAAGTTGATGAATGGAATTTAAGTTCGATTGAACAATGTTTGCACTTGTATGTTGATTTGTCTTTATTTTCCAATAAAAAATGTTTCCAAACTTCAGAGCGGTTTTTTCCAAACGACATTGTAAACGGGTGGTCAAGGAGTCGCACTATAAAAAAGCATTGTTTTTGTTTGTTTATAATTATATTTGACAAGATGCCGGATAAAATTCAACACAAGTCTTGTTCGTTAAAAAAACGCTTGTAAATGTTCGTAAAAATCTTTGAAACAAAATAACGCAATTTTGTTATATTAAAAAAAAAAAATTATTAGATTAATCGTTTGTTAATTAATCGATTAATGATTAATGATTTTTAATCGTTAATCGTTTACCACCCCTAATCTCCATATAATTACTTATATTGCTTGTTTTATAGAACCATTCTATTACAAAATTAAATGTTTTAAAATTAATTTGCTTAGGTAACTAATTTTTTATCATATTAAAGAACTATATCTTGTTTTGATAATTTAAGGCTTCAGAAATCATCGAAAACGTTCGGAAGGAGTTTAAAAACAATTTAGTAAATGCTGATTGGATGGACGTTGCCACTAAAGCAGCAGCCTTTAAAAAGGTAACTGAAACAACGCGCGTTTTTACCTGCGAATGCTTGTTTGACTAATAGTGTTTATGCTAATAGTGTTTTTCATATTTTTTAATTTTTAATATATATTTTTAATTTTTTAAATTTATTTTATTGGTTAAAACAAAAGCTTCAATTTCACGTTGTTTTATAAATACACAAATTTTCTTAAAAACTTAAAATAAATAAAATAAAACAGACTTAAAATTAAAATAAATTTGTAAATATGAGAGAACTATCTTATTCTTTGATTTGAATTAGGAATTTTATTTATGGGTCATATAGGTTGATTTTATGCTCAGTAACGTTGGTTTTCCAGAGTTTATCAAAAACGAGCAAGCTGTTGACAAACTTTACGAAAAGGTAGTTTTAATTTCTTTGATTTATATTTATTTTTTCACTAAATATATTGTAGCTAGGATCCTTAGTAAATTGAACAATTAAATTGAAACAAAAATTATCAAAGTAAAAACTTGTTTAAATAAATATTTTTTTTTTTTTAAGTAAGACATCTTAAACATCTCAACATAGGGGCAAATTAACCAGACTCTTTAAAATAAATATTTAAATTATACAATATTTGATTAAAGTTTAATAATATAAACTTAAAAATAAATAAAGAATTAATACAATTTTTTTTGTTTCTTTTTACTCATATTTGTATTTTTTATACTCGCGTATTGCCTATATATATATGCAACACATATTGGTTAAAAAAAAGTTAAAAAGCTATATCAAAAAAATAAAGTCCAGAAATAATAAATATTCCAGTATACAACTCCAAGATATAATAAGATAAATATCCA
This sequence comes from Hydra vulgaris, assembly GCF_022113875.1. Lineage (NCBI taxonomy): Eukaryota > Metazoa > Cnidaria > Hydrozoa > Anthoathecata > Hydridae > Hydra > Hydra vulgaris. The sequence continues at coordinate 29,221,821 of NC_061170.1, read as the reverse complement.
ATATCGATATCGAAATATCGATTACAACATATCGATTACAACATATCGATTACAACATATCGATTACAACATATCGATTACAACATATCGATTACAACATATCGATTACAACATATCGATTACAACATATCGATTACAACAATAAAGTAATCGAAACATTTACTCTGATAAATATATCTCAATATTCTTCCAAATCAAAGAATATATAAATATCATTAATAAAGAAATTACTGCACTTTTTATTTTAATAGGTATTTATTGTATTGTTTTAAAAATTATGTTTTAAAAATAAAAAAAGTTAGAATTACTTATATGCAGTCAAAGGTAGCTCGCAGAAGGCTGGAAACTAGTTTTGCCATCGAGTACCCTAATATTAGGCGTGTAATACATAACCTAATAACCTAACAAACCTAGGTGGATTCCAACCCAATAACTTAACGGATAAACCTATACGATAAGTCATTGGGGGTAATATAATGATTGATGGCTATAATAAATAATATGGTCTTTTTAATGGTACATTAAAACCCAAAAGATGTTTAACCACAATCAAAATTCCGAACTCATTAAACATGAGTTCGTCAGAAGTGCGAATGGGCAACTTTTTTCTGCAATAAATTGGTACCGGAAATTTACCAAATTGTATTTATAGAGTAAAAGTTTATGTTTTATGGATTTTTATGTTTTATGGATTTTTAGCATATGAATAATTAAAAAAAGAAAATCTCAGATATTTAATAACTTCTACAAATTCTTTAATAAAATGAAAAAAAAAACTATTTTCAAAAAAAAAAATTTTTTTTTTAATTTTGTTTTAGGTGCCCTAAAGAAAATTCTGGTGCTCTATGACAAGACGCTAACAGTCTTTGGATAACAGTCTTGCCACAGAGCACCGTGGAAGAGCATTTAACTAAGAAGTTCACACTCCTTCCTTATCATAACGCGAAATATTCCCAGAGTTGGCATTGAGCTTTTGATTTCTTTTTTCTAAAGCAAGCTCTCCAACATCTGCGCCATGACATATTTTTCCTCACTAATCCTAAAATCATTTTTAAGATTAGTGAGGAAAAAACAAGTTGCAACATCAATTGGACAATTATTTAATAAATAATGCATCAAAAAGAATAAGAAAAAAAAAAGAGTTTGAAAAAAAGAGCTCAGAAAAGAGTTTGAAGTGATGTAAGAAAACAAGTTTGACAGAGCAGCAAAATCTACGTCATCAGTAATAAATCACATTCATACAAGTTTTTAGTAGGTAGAATTACCAATTATACTTGTAGAGTATATTGCATTTTATCTAAACTAAACTGCTTGTACTAAACTGCCACTGATATATCTTTTTAACATATAGCTTTTCGATATATTCATAATACTCACTGTATATATATATTTTTACAATAATAAATGTCATAAGTTCTTTTTTTGCTTGATTGCTACAAAAAAAAAATAATAATAAGTGCTTTTGTGAACTAAACAAGGTTAATTTTTTCATCTTACATATAAAAACCAATAAGAAAAAATGAGTAAAAAAATACATCTGAATTAAATGAAAAAGTGAACCTACATTTTAGGTAGAAGACCCAAATACTTTTTTTTTAATGGTAACAAAAACAAAGTAGAAAAACAAATAACTACACAAATCGTTATAGTAAATGGCTTTTTTTTTTTTAAGTTTGCATAAACAATAAAATCAAATTGCAGTTTCATATTTTCAAAAATATAAAGTTACAATTTAAATAAATTATGAATATAAGTTATAAAAGTTAAAAAAACAAATAAATATAATCGGTACCGGCTGATTATTAGACAGATGCTGATTCAAAATTAACAACTTGTATCTCGTTAAAACAATGTTTGGGAACCGTCTACTAGTGACTTAAAAAACAATGATATTATTTGACCACTTAAAATATCACAATTCAATTACGTTACAATTGATTATTGGATAATTGGTTTCCTCTTTAATACATAATTTTCGACACCGCTTTTTAAAAAACAACTTGCGCGTAACTTATGATTAGAATATTTATAAAAACTGTCAAACAATATAATTGAAATTTTTTCTAGATTGTTGTAAACGAAAAGAGTTACTTTAAAAATATATTGGAAATGTATAAAGACAAGCGGTTGTCGAACCTGGGTCTTATTAACCAACCGGTAGATAGATCGTCGTAAGTGCTTTATGTTCAACGTTTTTTTTAAAACTTAGTCAACAAGTTTAAAACAAAAGTTTGCAAGTATAAACTATTTTAATGGGTTATATTTGATTGGTTATTTATTTTTTAGTTACGATTTGCCACCAACCATAGCAGATGCATTTTACAACAAACAAAAAAATAAAATGGGTTAGTTTTAATTTTAATTAGTAATTATTACCGTAATAAAAAATTTTAAAATATTTTTCTACACAAGTTACGAGTTTTTTTTCATTAAGAGAATTTCTTTTTGCTCAGAACTATTTTTTTTAACGGAATCATAAAATTGGTTAAACAACTTTTTTATAAAGTACTTAATCAAAGTTAATAAGAGGCCGCGTGAATAAAAAAGAGCAATTACATGACAATTACAATTATATGAGATTACTGATTTAAATCATGTTTCACCAAATTCGTACTAAAGATATGTTGACGATAACCATGTTCGATTCAATTCGGTGCAAAAACGTGACAAGTTTATGCAACTAATAAACAAACAAGATTCCCCAATTAAATATACTTAAAAGAAAACAATAAGAAACAGCTAAGTAGATGTAACCATTCGATATCACTCCGGAGTCGGAGCCGTAAAAAAAATGTTACGACTCCGACTCCAGTTGTTGAAATTTTTTGAGCACAACTCCGACTCCGACTCCATCTCCGACTCCGGCTCCAACTCCAAAGCAACTTTTTGTATTCTTAAAAAAATATTACGCGATAATTTAAAAATTTCTTTTTTGACAAATTTAAGAAATGTTCTTTTTTCAGGTTTAGTATGAATATAAGGTTAGTTGAATGTTTTGTACATGCACGTGTAATACAGGGAAATTTTACTATAGGAGTCGGAGTCGCGATTTTGTTTAGCGACTCCGACTCCGACTCCGATAAAAATGTCGCAACTCCGACTCCTACTTCGACTCCACAGCTCTGGATATAACAGTGATAAACACTAAAAATTGTACTTTTATTTATAATTTCATCAAAAAACCTGCTGTAACCAATACCAAAAACAAAACCAAACTCCAATATTTATCCTAAAACAATTATGACAGTTGTCAAACGTACTGATAAAAACGTTGCAAAACTGGTTGATTATAAAGTGAATTTTTTTTATTAAGTTTTACAAAGTTTAAAAAAAAAAAATCTATTTGGAGTTAAAAGCTTTTTTAAAATCATAAATATTTTAAATTTAAGTATTTTTAGTTTTCACTTTTATTAAAACTTTTTTTTTACACCATTTTAGCATTTTGTATTGTTTAGAATTTCAAATAATTTTATTTTGCTTTAATGTTGGAAATAGTTATGAAATGCAATAAACTAAACTTTTAGAACAACTCATTGCAAATTTAAGTTTCGTTTTGTCAATACTGTTATTTCAGAATAAAACTTACAACAAAATTTACGCCAGTTCTTCAAACACTCAACCAAACAAGTTTGGTGTAGACGATTTATCATATACACCAAACTTTGGTGGCTAGATATCTCAGTTGGTTTGAGCCTCAAACGAATTGTTAAAACCCGGGCCGTTGTGCGATACGAGTTTAAACCAGTAAACGCCAACTCAGCACTTAAGTAGTACGATACGCAAAAATGTTTGTCAATAATGGGCGCTACTTTGGATTAGTCTTTACGACTATTTGCGGCTGTTCCTATATAAGCTAACAATTTCTTTGGATGTAAATGCATTGTATAGCAAAATGCATGAAATATTCAAAAAAAATTTATTGAAAATAAAAAGTAAACACCAAATATTTTGCTGGTTTATCGTTTAGACTTATTGTGTTTTAAACTTGAGCAAAACTTAACCTTAAATTTATCAAAAATTCGACTTACAAATTACATTGTATACGGCAAATCTCGCTCAAAGAAAACTAATTTATTTTTAAAAAATTTTTATTTAGCATTTATGGCTGGTTTGTTACATCCACCATTTTACAGTCCAGATGTTCCAATGTAAGTTTTTATTTTCGAGCATATATTTTGATTTAGAAATCGTATAACTTTATAATTTTTAATTATTTATAAAAACTTAAATTAAACATTTTTTTTTTTTAATAGCTAGCTTTCAATTTGATGACTTTAAACAATAAAATTAAAAATATCAAACTTTTACCGGTTCCAAGAATGCGGGTCCTCGTATTTAAGAAATATGAGAGTCATATTGGATATCAATTTATTTTTCACTAAAAACATTTACACTTTAAATAAAAAATTAAAAAAACTTGTTTATGAGTATGATTCTTTTGAGAAACGACGACTACTAGCGAGTTTGATTCTTTTGAAAAACATATTTTATTAATGAACATTTTTACGTTTATTTAAGTTCGCATTTTTATGTTTATTTAAGCTATGGATATAATTTAACTTTGTATTGAACAAAAAATTAATATGGATGCTATAAGAGAAGTAAAGAGTGAATACTTTTTCATAACTCTCTTTAAATGATAGAAGTATAGTTTGTTTTTTAAACTGTAGATGTACAATTATAAATAAGAATATAAAATTTCTGATTAGGGGTCGTCCATAAATTACGGCACACATGAGGGTGAAGGAGAAAAGAGCGGTAATGTTTTTGTGACGACTCATACGGAACTTGTTACTAAAGAGTAACGATGTTGTGATGAGGGAGGTAGGGGGTCTATAATGGTCAAAAATTGCGTGACGTAATTTATAGACGACTCATTATGTATTTATAACTATTATGCTTATAACAACCAATCATTGGTGAGGATTTAGTGACAGATTTTTAGGCACAAGAAAGTTTTTTTAGAAGATGTCTAATAATCTATAAAGATTATTAGATATCATCATGATTCTTTTAAAATTAGTTGTTCTTTTAAACGTTTATAAAAATTTATACAAAAAATTTCTTCATATTTATTTGGTTTTGAACATATTTATAGTTGTTGTTAATCATTTTTACAATTGATTCCGGTAATTAGATTATAAAACATTTTTTTTATAAAATAATGTTTATTAGAATATATATTATTTTAAATTTAATAATAGAATTTTAAATTTTAAGCAATATTTTTTTACTGTAGTTATATATGATATTTGTTATTTGTAGGGCTTTAAACTACGGAGCAATGGGACTTGTTGCAGGGCACGAAATAACACACGCCTTTGACGATAGAGGTAACTTGATTATAAAACATTGTTGATATATTAAAAAGGTATTTGAAAAATGACCTACTTTTTGAAAGTATTAATATGCTTATTTCGTTAAGTGTAAATTATTAAAAAACTTTTCCAGAATCCCTGTCGCCAGAGCCGTGGCTAGGCTACCCAAACCCCCCAGTAGGGAGGGGACAAATATAGGGGGCCCATTTACATGATTAGGGCCCTTTTTGAAATTTATATAGTGTTCTTTTTTATTAAATTTTTTAAGAAATTGGAGACCTAATGTCAAAATTAAAATTCAGTTCCATATATGAAAGTATTTTTTTTGATGTTAAGCGTTTATAAAACCTGGTTTTAGAAAACTTAATAAAAGGCTGTTAGCTTAGGTTATCTTACAAAAATGTTTGTTTTGCATTATTTTAGGAAGATTTTTCGATGAGTTAGGAGAGCATAGAAACTGGTGGAGCGAGTCCAGTCAAAATGCATTTGAAAAAAGATCCGAGTGTGTTAACCATCAATATTCAAATTATTCGATATTTGGAATGCCGGTACTTTTTTTAATAACCAGTTGTAAGACGTGCAAAGATTTTTATAGTTATTCATATATATATATATATATATATATATATATATATATATATATATATATATATATATATATATATATATATATATATATATATATGTATATATGTATATATGTATATATGTATATATGTATATATATATATATATATATATATATATATATATATATATATATATATATATATATATATATATATATATATATATATATATATATATATAAAATAACCAATATAATTATATACATATAAAATATACATAAATACATATATAAGAAATGAAACAGCTGTTTCTTTTAGATAAACGGAGTGCTTACTTTGAACGAAAACATAGCTGATAATGGCGGCATCAAAGTCTCTTTTATGGTAAACTTGTAAATGATTTTTAATATTTTAAGCTGTTGCTAAATTGTAAACAATATTTGTATCTTGTGCAATTTATGCATTTGAAGTCTAAACGAACAATCAGATGACCGAAAAAAAAAAAAAAAAAACACTTTTTTGAAAGCATGCGTTTAAATGTATATTAAATACCGAGAACTGAAAAGTAGCATGTAAATGACGACAAATAACTTACGTAACAAATAATATAGCAATAAATAACTTACATAACGAATAAAACAGCAATAAATTACTGGCAACAACAATGTTAATGATAACAAATGCGTTAGTTACGAGAAAGAAATTTTTAATTAAATAAAAAAATTGATTTATTTAAAGGCATACAGGGAATGGTTGAACCATCAACAAGATAAAAAACTACCAGGCTTGTCTTTTACACCAGAACAACTCTTTTTTGTATATCAAGGCCAGGTTCGTATTGTATCTTTAAAATATTTTAAATATTAAAATAATATTACAGTTTATTTTTTTCTGTATCAACTAATTGAAAAGTTAATTTAAGCAGTTAAATCAATTTCAGATTTGGTGTGGAACTTACAGAGAACAATACATGAGAAAATTTTTGAGCGGCAGCAATCATAGCCCTAATAAATTTAGGTAAGAAAAAAATTACAAAATGAAACTACTTTACTGCATATCTAGTAGTCAATACAATAATTTTTCTTTATTTAGAATAATCGGATCATATTCGAACTTGGATGAATTTTCGAGTGCGTTTAAATGTCCTTTGGGATCAACCATGAATCCTTTGAAAAAATGCAGGGTCTGGTAGACAGACGTTTGATAAATTAACACAACTACCTTTTTCCTTTATATTTAAAGAAATTATATTAAATATTTATTACCAAATAATAAAAATTGGAATCCGTTGTTTTACCTAAACGTGTTATACGCGTACATATATATATCTATATATATCTATATATATATATATATATATCTATATATATATATATATATATATATATATATATATATATATATATATATATATATATATATATATATATATATATATATATATATATATATATATATATATAAATATATATATCTATATATATATATATATATATATATATATATATATATATATATATATATATATATATATATATATATATATCTATATATATATATATCTATATATCTATATATATATATATGTATATATATATATATATATATATATATATATATATATATATATATATATATATATATATATATATATATATATATATATATATATATATATATATATATATATATATATATATATATATCTACTCGCGCATATATTTGGTGATAATGGGTTTTACAATTTGAATCCTGTTGCATGGTTTCACATTCGTTTAGATTTATATATTCTAAAACTTATTTAGTTAAAATCGATAAGATTACTTGGCAATGACGGATGGTTGCTGTCATAACGTCCGTAATGTTTTTAGTATTCTACTTATAAAACAAATGTTTTTCTACCAATGGTATCAAATCATTGGTAGAAAAACCATTTCTAACAATGTTATCAAACAGACGTTCATACATTTATATAGCAGTTCCACGCTCAAGATTATCCTTAATTTCTCGGGTATACTGCCCGTAGTAACGTTCTGCTTTCTGATTAAATTTCATATTCTTTTCGTTAATGTAGTCTACATCAGCGTCCTCATGGTGTTGACGTCTGCGATGATATTTCGAACGCTTTGCAATTCTGATTGAAAATAAAACCAATGTGAAAATATTTACAGAAGCAAAAAAAAAAAAAAAAAAAAAAAACTGTGGAGATTTTAATAAATTCTTTTGATTATATAACGTTGAAAAAAAATCAAAAACTTACTGTTGTTCAAGATCCCCAACCATCCGATCAATAGCTTCTTCTGAAGGCCTATTTTTGCCACCATACATTAGATTGTGTGCTCCGGGAAATATAGAATCACCCCTAATAGAATATTTTAATTATTATCTGAAAAAAAATTTTCAAATAATAGCAAAAAAAATTAATTTAACTAATGAAAAAAAATCATGCATCTTTTTTTTGGTTTGTTGATACGTTTCTAAATTTGGTTTCATTTGTTTGGTCAATCGATCATATTGTCTTAATTGTGAGGTAGCGTAATCTAAATAAAAATATAAATAAAATAAACAAAATTTAAATACTAATTATTATGATTATTGTTATAATAAAAGTTTACTGGACGGTGTGGTGGAGGGTGTGTTGAAAGTTCATATTTGGTTGATTTTTGAAAACTTGCATTAGGGTAAAACACTCAGTGTTTGTCATGCGATCTAGTCTTTGCTACTTGATCTTTAAATGAATCCTGTGCCTTTAATTTTAAAGATCAAGTGGTGAAGACTAGGTCGCATCTTTAAACTTTCACCTGGTAAACCTAAACCTAAAGCGATGATTGCTTATATGATTATAAAGCGATGATTGCTTTATAATTGGCAAAAGTTTGAAGATCTTATCTTTAAAATTAAAAGCACAGGATTCATTTTAAGATTAAGTGGTAAAGACTAGGTCGCATGGTGAACACTGGGTGTTTTACCCTATAGTCTAAAATATAAAACAGTGCTCACCAAACTATTTATCAAATTATCTGAAATATTATGAACAATATATATATATATATATATATATATATATATATATATATATATATATATATTTATATATATATATTTATGAACAATATTTCCAAAGAAAGATTGGTAAGTATAGTAAGTATCCTAGAAGACAGATAAACTCATAGATGACATCCTAGAAGACAAAGGGTAGATGACTTATTGGGTATATTACTGTTCATAAATATAAGAAGATCAAGATTGTTGCAATAATGATTAACTGAAAGAAAATTAGTTGTATCTGAGTTAAAGTTCACCAGTCACTGAGAACTTATGGAGAAGTCCAGCATGCCAAACTTTATCAAAGGCTTTAGAAATGTCGAGAGCTTGGCCTTAACCTCTCCACATCTATCTAATGCATGATAAAACCTATTGGTTATTAATGTTAACAAATCAGCAGTAAAAAAAAAAAAAAATCCATATTAATAATCAGGAAGTAAGTTATTAGATTCAAGATGAGAGATTAAGTGTTTGTTAATTAAATACTCAAAAACCTTGCTTATGAAAGGAAGAAGACTAATGGGATAGTAGTTAGACGCATCAGATCGCTATGCAGAACTTTTGAAAATAGAGATAACAGATGTCGCTTTCCAGCAGGCTGGAAAACTTATTATAAGAAATTATAAGCACTTATTAAATAAACAATTATAAGCACTTTTTAAATAGTTTTGAAAGTATAGACAACAGCTCTGGAGAACACTTCTGCAAAACTATAACAGGTATGTTGTTGGTACCACAAGCTGTAGAAGATGGATCAATGAATCAACCTGTTTATCTGCTATATCAGGTAGGATGTCATGAGTGAAACCAAGAGATAAGATTGATAAAAAGTTCTTAGTAAACAATTTAGCTATGTCTTTAGGTGATGTAACAAAATCTGAACCACGCAAGAGAAGAGGAATAACAGATTTGCCCTTATTATAGACACTGTAAGAGATTCTCCAGAAGTCTCTAGAACCTTATTTTTGAAATGTAATATGAGACTTTGTGACCTTAATATAGCAGGATTTGGCATTAGACAAAACCTTTTTTACAAAGCTTTCTAGCAATAGTAAACAGACGTCTGTTTTCTAGAGAATTGTTTTGGAGATAGATATAGAAGTAATGGTTACGATTGGAAATTGCAGCAGCACAATGAGAGGAAAACCATGGAGAAGAGTGAAGCTTGACTTTGAACCATCAAGAAGAAATAAAAGTTACCATGTCAGCCTGAATCCAAGAAGTTACATATGAAGCACATTTGTCAGCAGGAAGACAAAAGATTTCTACCCAAGGGCCATCACAAAGAAAATCATGGTAAGAGTCCCAGTCAGCTTTAAGGTAGTTGTAAGAGTTGATTCTGATGGAGAAGAAGAATGAGATAATAGTTTTAGAGAAATCAAACCGTGATCAGAAGCACCTAAGGGTGAATGTGAAAAAACGGAGCACTGACTAGTATCAGAAACAAGACACAAGTCGAGTAGAGAAGGTAAATGATTCGAATTGTCTGGAAAGCAAGTTAGAAAGTTGACTATTTGTGTTAGAGAACTTAACACCTGCAGAGTCACTGACATTAGAACCAAGCCATTCAGTGTGATTAGCTGAAGGATAAAGAGAAAAGGCTGGGTCAATATGGTCAGAAAGAAAATCAAAAAGAGTGCAGTCTTGAGATGAAGGAGAGCAATATAGAACAAAGAGAAAGGCAACAGAGTGAAGTGGTGCTAAACGAAAGCACACAAAAGAGTAGCCTGTGGATTCAAACCTAGTTTCCCAACAAATGAGTGAATTCATACAAATGTAAATGCCCATGCCAAGCATATCACACCAGAAATACAGAAAATAGTAAGCTATACTCTTCTATTTTCAACACAATTAAATATGGTAAAGTTTTCCATAAAACAACAATGTATTTCCGATTGGAACAAGTGTATTCTTGCATTAATAAAAGTTTTTTAAAAAATATTTCCTTTTTATGGATTATTTACTGCTCAACAGAATTCAATTTAAAAATATATTGTTAGAGTGTATTTCTTTATAATTTCTCTCCGTACTGTAGTTTTCTTTATTATATAATTTCTTTAACAAGCGAGTGGTTTGATTTTTGCTTTATTTATTATTTATCTGTTTTATATTTATTTATTATCGTGTTATTATTGCTACTTTTAATGTTATTATTATATTTATTTATTATTATTGATGTGTACATACAACTTATATTGTATTATAAATATTCCTAACATTATTGATTACTTTAATATTATTTTGTATAATTACTATAATTATTATATATATCATCATTATTTGTTTAACAAACTTTTCTTTTTTTTTCTCTCTTATATATATAGATAAATTTTTTTGTTTTTGTTTTTATTTATTTCTTTATTTTTTTAAGGTGTCACCACAAAGAGCAAGTTTGTTCAACTTTGCAAGAGATAAGACTTAACAGAATAAAAGTTACTTAGAAGACCACGAATATTAGTGAATGATTGATTTAGAGAGCTTGTTGATGACGATGGTTTATTGTGTTTTATAGTTTTTGATACTTTAGTCATTTTTTAAATTGCTCAAAGAACTTGACTCAAAGTACAGATAGTACTCAGTACACTATCTAACAGTCTGAGCAAGTTTTAAAGCTGTACTCTCATTAGGAGATAATAGAATGAGTTGCCTCGTCATTTAGGAGATAATAGAATGAGTCATAAAAACAGAGACACAAGCAAAACCGATGTAATGAATAAGATCTAGCATTCAACATCCTAAGAAATTTAAAATATTGAATAAAGTGAAAAACTATATATATTAAATTCATTTTAGATGCTCTATTAATCAGTTTTATGACAAAAAAATAATTCAAAAAACTGAAAATGATCTATATATTACACAAAAAACGTGTATGTTTCAGACAGGTGTTTCACTTATGTATTTTTCTTTTAGATTAATGACACAACAAACATTTTAACTATTCTAACTTTGATTCAATAAACCAACTTTGACTAAATTAAATGTTCAAATGTTCAAAGACTAAATTAAATAGATATAAAATGTTCAAAGACTAAATTAAATAGATATAAAATGTTCAAAGACTAAATTAAACAGATATAAAATATTCAAAGAGTAAATTAAATAGATATAAAATTTTTAAAGATTTCAATAAATTTCAAAGTTTTAACAAAACTTTTTTTTTCTCTTAAAAAACTACTTGAGAATTTATTTAAGTTGAAATTTAAAAATGGAAACAACTTTAATAAAATTATTAAAACATTTTGTAAAAAAACTTTTTATTTCAAAATGATTTATTGAAAATAATTTATGTTAAGTTTTATTTGTATAGTTATTAATATGGAGTATTAACTAATAAACCTCCAGATGTAATGGGACAATGCTCCAAGGGAGCTTATAGTTAATGTAATGGAGCAATGTTCCATTGGAGCATATAGTTAACCAGAATACAGACTAAAAAAAAGGTGGCAGGGTACAGATAAAAAAAAAAGGTGGCAGGGTACAGATAAAAAAAAAAGGTGGCGGGGTAAGAACTATGTTAAAAAAATCGATTAAGCACAAATAACTACCCAATAAATAATTTTACTCTTTGAACACGTGTGTAAAAATTACTGTAGCCAAAGGATCATTAATTTTAATTTGCATTCATAGACTAATATTTGTCTCTCACACAACACTTCTGGAAGAATTCATGGATTTACTTGAAACAATAGTATTAACAGGTTGCACATACGTTATAGCTGGTTATATAAATATATACTTAGATAATAAAAAATTATACAGCAAAAGCTTTAAAGAAATACTAGATGTGCTAAAAACAAGTCAAAGAACCAACTCATAAAATGTGATACATACTAGATGTAGTAATTAATAAGCCAGATGAAATATTAGTAATTATGCTAGCTGCGATAGACTAAGATTTGAGTGGCCATTTTCTCATTGAGTTTAAGTTAGAAAAACTTAAAATAGAAAAAAAGTTATACCATCACATACAAAAACTTAAAAACAGTGAACATGCAGTCCTTTAACAATGAAAAATTAAGAAATAAACTAGAAATATTATCACCTGTAAATATGAAAGACAAAATAACAGTATATAACCATGTAATGGAAGAAATTGCGCAGAAACATGCCCCTTTGAAAACTAAAAGATTAAAAATAGTCAAAACTGCTGGTTTGACAGAGAATATATGCAACTTAGACAAAAACAAAGAAAAGCAGAAAAATTTTTTAAGAGAAAAAGAAATGAAAGTGACAAAAAAGAATATAGACAAAAACTACTTGGGCTATTAACTAGTAAAAAGGGATACATTTGACTCACAAAAGGTTCAAATTATTTTTAGTTCCATGAACTCAAAACTCCTATTCCACAAACCAAAATGTAAAATGTAGAGCACTGCAAGGTACAGTCCTGGGTTTAAAACACTTTAATATCTATATGAGACCATTATACAAATATTTAAACATAATCATTAAACTCTAAAAGTATTCCTTCCTTCATTTCAATATAATGTACTAGTGCTGGATATACCAAAATGTCTTTAAATACATATCTAAATGGATAAGTAAATCATTAATATGTATTAACCAATCAAAAACAAAAATACTAATTGTGGCACCATTTAGCAATCAAAAAGTTATAATTAAAGGTACTTTTATTACTAGGAATGTATTAGATTTATTGACTCCACAAAAAAGTTTAGGTGTGATAATTGACAATGAATTATCTTTAAAAACACAAATAAATGCAGTGTTTGTGTAGTGGTAGAGTGAACGTTTCATAAGCAAGAGGCTCCAAATTTGATCCCCACCACATCCCAGGTAGTACCGCATTGAACTTGTTACTCCACGCAGCAGCCTTGTTCCCCAAGGTTCATGTTTCAGAGTTATAAAATTTAGCAAGGGTTGCAACCACATTTAAGTAGCCTACTCTTCTGTAGTGGCCTTCCTGGCCTTGGGTAAGTGAATTGACAAAAAAATAAATAAGATTGTTAAAAACTGCTACAATATAATGAGCAAAATATCCAAAATAAAACAATTTTCAACACACAAAAATTTGTGCACTATAGTATGTTCACTAATATTTTTACAGCTAGATTATTGCAACTCCCTCTACTTTGGAGTTGAAAAGATACTACTAAAAAAACTGCAGTCTGTTCAAAACAAGTATTTAAAACCAGAATAGAAAATCGAGTAAATGACCAGGATATTAACAATTTACATAGGCTGAAAATTAGAGAAAGAATCTATTTCAAGCTCCTTTTAATAATGCAAAAATTTATTATTCTGGAAGCGCCAGTTATGCAATCATTATGCAATTTAATTCATTAATTGATGTCAAAATGAACACTAAAATTAAAGGAAACAAAATGAAGTAATCGTTTTGGTAATAAAGCATTATCCCACTATGGTCCTAAACTTTGGAATATACTTCCAAATATCATTTGTGATGAAAAAAACAAAATTAATTATAAGAAAAAACTAAAATCCTATTTAATGGTGAATGATGAACTATTTCACCAAAATTTTTTTGAATATTATAAAACTTTACTAATTTATGATAAAACACAGTAGCTGTGAGTAAACCTATGTATTAACTTAAATTAAGATATATGTGTTTATATCACAATTTACATCACAATTTGAAGATAATATACTTTCTTAAATAAGAAACTGTGATAAAAAGTTTTTAACTTTTTAAATACAAAATAATAATAATCTCAAGAAGTCACCTATAAATCCAGGATCTTGATTATTTTTTTTTCTTTTTTTTCTCTCAAATCTGTCGATGTCATCAGCTGTCTCTTCTAAAAGCTTTATTTCATCATAATTCTCACCATTCTCAAGTGCACTCTTAAATATATATAATAAATGTTAATACATATGATTATTTAAATTTACATGCTTATTTCTTATGTCAAATTTTCAAGACATTTACTGTTTCATTCTTCTACATATGATACGAAATATAAACGTGATTAAGACATTTACTGTTACATTCTTTTACTTATGATACGAAATATAAATGTGATTAAGACGGTGTTGAATGCTTATACTTACAAAAATACAAAATTGAAAAAAAATTGTTTTCAATACTATTAAGTTCCATTGCACTTAGCAGATTCAATCTTTTTTTTGAAAGTGTGGTGTTTAAATTGACCATTCTCAATTACACAACGATTTTCAATGCAAAATCTTGGAACAGCTCTGACTGGAACGTAAACATCCACATGAATCTCTTCTAATTGGTTGCATTTATTGTCTACCTCAACAACGCTTTGGTCTTTGATGATATAGTGAAAACTCTCCAATGCGAAAACGTCCATGGTCAACAAAAAGTTTAATGGTTTAGCAATCACTAGTGACTTCAATTTCCCAAACGTCAAATGGATTGACAACTAGATCAATAACACTGGTGTTGAAACAAGTTTAGGCATGAAATTAGTTGAAATCCTATTCAACCTAGATCTACACCAGCACATTATTGATCCCACCTTTATCCAAGCCAACAGTCTATTAAAAAACATGCTAGATCACATATTTAGCAAAAGAGCCAATCAAATAAGCTACATTAATTTTGGCCTACCACACCCTGTAAATTTTGGGTCATAATACCAAAACACTTTCCATCAAAACCATTTGAATCGTAGAAAGTACATGTTAAGCCAATCTCAAAATGCTTAATTTTAAAATCTAGAATTAAAATCTTGAAGAGATTTTAATTCTAGATTTTAAAATTTTAAAATTAAGCAAAATAGAGTTCAAAAGTTTGTTGGGGTAATGTTGTCTGTTCACTGAAGAGCCCAAGTGCCGTATGGTTTTTTTTGAAGAATTGTGGCACATGGAAAAAGATTGCATGAGCTTTTGGTGTAATTGAAATTTGCAACTTCAGGTAACTTGTCTTGAATTTTTTGATTTTTAACTCATATTCCAGATCCAAGACACAGCTAAAGCAAGCAGAAACAACACTTATGAACAATCCCAAACAGTTGTAAAAATCCAATGTTTGTTTTGCTTTCTCAGACTCAGCTAAAATTTTCAATCCATCTATTTTTCTCAACAGCTTCATGCAGTCATTGCCATTGTAATGTCCCTATGGTAAGGCAGAAGAGGAATATGAAGTAAAGCAAGTCAATCAACTGTCTCAATCAATCAATCTGAGCAAGATTTCTTACAAACCCAATGAGTAAATGCAAAACCAATGAGCAAATGCAATTCCATTGGTGGAATCACTTCCAAAACACTTGTTTGGTCTTTAAAAGGAAAAAATAGAGGATGCACAGCATTTTGGAATGCTTTGGCACTCTTTGTGTATCCTCCGATGTTGAGAAAGTCCTGAAAATGTTTTCTGATTTTTCCAAAGGTTCTCATCTCACCACACACAAAGAGTTTTGTTGACTCAACTTCACAACAACAACATGGGTGCTTGCTGGCATGCGATTTAATTCCACACATGATATTTGCCAATAAAGATCATATGAGATGATCAAGGGGCTTAGTGAGCAAGCTTTGTTTACTTGGATGAGATCAAAAAAAATTTTTTAATTTTAATGTTACTGGAGTATTGTGTGCAATTGCCACAATCAATTGCTTTTTAACACCAGTGCTTTTGAGGCCTTCTTGAGAACAAAACTTAACAGACTTTTGAATAGGACTGTGAGGTTCAGATTCATCTAACTTAGTGTCAAGCAAGGTCAAACTCATTTTTAAAAATGAGCCACCGCTATCTATTCCAAGCTTAAGGATGGATCCCTGATCAAGGGATCTTGAGATGCTAATGACTTCTTTTAGTTGATGTAAGTTGTGGCAATGAACAACATGATACTTGTCAGTTTCAAACAACTTGAAGTAAAAACAAATGTAAAATTTTCTTACAAAATTTTCCTATAGTCTGCAAGCTTTTTTAAAAATTGCCTCAACCAGTCAAGTAAGGCGATTGATTGAGAGCAGATCCAAGTTTCCTCATGCCTGTGTTTGAAAGTTCTGAATTTTTTTGTATGGCAACCAATTCTTGAGTGCTTAAAAGTGTTTGAAAGAGTTGCTGAGATGCTGATAAGGAACCTAAAAATTGTTAATCGTTAAATAATGTGATTTTACAATTATTCTAAAAATTGTTTTTAATGTGCAGTGCAGTTGAAAACTGTTTTTAATGTGCATTTTGTACTGATTCCTTGTCACCTGATTGATTTATCTTGAAACAACAAGCCATGCAAATTCCAATTGTAACTCTGTCATCGGCAAAGTTGATATTTTTTGAAAAAAGCTTCTAAAATCTTTTTCCTGCTCTCATTGTGATCTTTTTCAAACGCGGGCATTTTTGAAATTTTGTTTTCTGTTTTACAGTTTCCAATTTTTTTTAAGGTTTAAGAACGAGTAAGCGCTAGAGATGTGTTGAGCCAAGAGATGAACTCAATAAATTAAGAGTGAATTTTAATCTTTAAAACATATTCTCTATACTTAGCTTCCTTTCTGTAAAGATAGAAAATATAATATATTTTAGAAAAATATCAAAAAATAATGACAGCAAAACTAGTTGTAGCCATCAAACTCTTATTTTAATTTTACCATATTTTTGCATCTAAACATATCAAGAATCACCAGTCAAAAGGATTTTGATGGAATGTTTTGTTGGTAAAATGACCCCAAATTTTCAAAGTGTGCCACCTTTTGGTAGTGCTCCACAAGGCCACTACACTCTGACATGGCAACACCAATTAGCAAAAAACGTTTACAGCAATCATTTATAAGAAACATAACTAGTACAAACAAAGCAAGAAAGTAAATCCAATGAATGGTACCATATCTTCTGCAACAACTTTATTGAATGCTACCACAAATTCATTCTGTACACCCCCTCCAAACTGACCAAACACAGGCACCCTTAGCTAACTAGCATACTACTCTTGTTAACCAAACTATAAAAAAAACATTAGTACTTAAACCACAACAGCAAATGACAAATCGTTCCTCTTGTCAGAGAGTACAATCTCTCTTGAAACCTCGTCAAAAAAGCTTCCTGCATTTCGATTAAAGAATTTGAACACAAAATTACTAACAATAAATGAAACCCTAAATGTCTCTATGCACAGTGGGCCAGTAGGTGGACAAAATGAGGAAAAATTTTAGTTGTCTAATCTTGAAAACTTATTTAATTTTACTATCTACATATATTAGGAGAAATTTATTAATAATTTATTTATATTAAATCCCTTAGTTTACCAGGACTCTAAGCATTTGAATATTGAAGTTAAAAAAAAAATTTAAATAAGTAATTTACGGTGACATTAACGCTGTGTTATATTTCAATTACATCTACAACTTTTTAAACAAATAATTAGTACATGTTATTCTAGAGTATTTAGAGATAAGAAAAACCAATGTGTGAAACAAATATGTCATAGCATGCTATCTCAGTTATACTTTGAAAATCACAGACTAAAAAAAAAAAATTTCATGAAATTTATTTTTTGTCGCACTATAACTAATAATTACCATATTTTGCCATGTGCTGTCATATATTTATTTAAGCTATATGATGCTTCAATCAAGTTTTAATTGATTGTTTTTCCCCTTAAATCCCCATTTAGATTTTATATATGTTTGAACTTGGTTGTTATGGTACTGAAATTTGCATAGTAACAGCTCATTTTTACATTAACGTTGTTTTAACAGTATGTATTAAAATGAGATTCGCAATTTTTATAAGGTTGTTTTTTTTTGGTTGCTATGGCTACCTTACTTTGTATTGCATATAAACAACATATTTTTGGTAGTTGTCAGTAATTTAATATTTAACACTAACAGTAATTTAATTTCAATTACTAACACTTGTAGTAACTTAATTACTAACAAGAATTAGTAGTGCACGCGGCATATATATTGTAACATTAAACTTTTAAATACAAAATATTTTTTATAAGAATTATTTAGATATGGCTTTATTAAACTTAGACATTCATAATTTTCTCCAAAAAAACCATCTTAGTATTTAAAAACAAAATATTACTGAAGATATATTGAAATTTATTCAGCCAAAATTTGCTGAATTTAAAGATAATGATTTTTAGACATGCTGTTCAACGATTTGTTTACTTGTATAAAATAAAGTGAAAATCTGCAAACTGTACTGTTAAAATTTTTGAAAAGAAGTTTGTAAATTGGTATAATGAATATTTAATTGTCAAAAAAAAACAACAACAAACCAACTGCAAGTATACGTGGTCGAAAACCAGTTGCATTTGATAATAGTTCTAATAAAACTAAAAAAACGGCGCGTATTTTGCTTAAATGAATCCCATTCATCCAGTAAATTATTTTTTGCTGCTAGTAAAAAATTTAGTGATAAATCTATTGTTAGTGCTGCCAAGAACTTTTTAAATATTTCAAATACAGATAAAGCAACTATATATTCACCAGACAAAGCACTGGTTTTAATAATTGATGCCAGTCTAACAAAAGCTTCCTATCAATTGATTAGAAGCGGAGCCTTGGAGAAAGAATATATACCCTCTACCCTGCTTACAATGATGTCAGAGATGCAAAATTGAAATGTTATCCTGCAAATATAACAGTGGAGGACTATTCAGCTTCAGTTCCTTTAAAAGATTTAATGATTCATACTTTGCAAAGAATCTGTGCAGTTCAGGAACTTGTGCTGAGGCACTTGATAATGAATAGCAAAGCAATAAAAACAATGACACTTACGTGTAATACTGGTTTTGATGGTGCTACTGGCCAAAGCATTTATAAACCAGTTTTAACAGAACCTTACATGAACGAAGATTTAAAGTGTGAAGAATTATTATTTATAACTTGTCTAGCCCCATTGAATTTGACTGGATTTAACAACAGTAACAAAAAGGTGCCTGTTCGGAGAAATCAAAAGTCGTTATTTAGAGCGTATTAAAAGTAGACCAATAAAATTTGCTCGCAAAACGGAATCCAAGAAATCTGTGATCGAAGAAAATCAGTACATTAAAAGTGAGATAGAAAGCATGATTTCATTAGAGGTTTGCGGTTCTTTTATTGAAGTGAATTCTATTAATGAACTTACAATGATTAATGGGAAAGCTCAAACGATATTATCTGAAAAAACTAACTCATACCAATGCTGCTTACTATGTGTTGTCTCTCCAAAAAATATGAATAGTCTTGATACCTTTAATATAGATTAACTAACAGAGAGTTCAAATATGGACTTTCCATTCTTCATGCATGGATTCAATTTTTTGAGATGGTTTTGCACATTGCATATAAAAAAGAAACAAGAAAGCGGCAAGCAAGATCTAAAGAACACAAAGAAAATTCATCTTTAGCTAAACAAAAGATTCAGACTGATTTTTTGAACAAAATGGGACTTGTTAATATATTCAGATTTTATATTCAGATTTTACATTATCTTGGTAACACTCTCTTAAGGATATGAAATAGACAGCTTAAAATTCAAGAATAATTGTTTTGATGCTGTTAGACTATGTGTCCCTTTATCCATAGTATTACATGGCTCAATCAGTTCACAAAGTATTGATACATGGAAATGACATAATTAAAAACCTTACATTACCCATCGGACTTATGTCAGAGGAAGCTCAAGAAGTTAGAAATAAAGACTTCAAATCTCATTGCAAAAATTTCAGCCTAAAAACTTCTAGAAAAGCAACAAATACTGATCTTATCAATAGACTCCTAGTTTCCAGTGATCCTGTTATTTCATCACTGCGTAAATCAACATTACCCCGAACAAATCATAAAGCATTTCCTTCAAATGTTTTACAATTATTTAAACAATCTTTAAACGATGTTATTGTTTTATAATTTTTTAATCTAATTTAAAATTGACAATCCTTTCTTGCACTATTTTTTTGTTTTTATTATAGCAAAAACATTATTAACCTCAAAAATCAATTATTATTCATTATAAGTGGGTCAAAAATCCCATAGAATATTCAAATATCAACTTACATCTTTGTAACTAAGGAAAGTATCTGGTAACTGAGCAATATAAGTATCCATAGCAACGAAATTAAAAAAATTATTACTTTTATAATGTGTGATCTCATATTCATACTGATGCCAAATTTAGGGAATATAGGGCTCATAAAATGTATGCAGATAACAAAAATAGGTTGTTGCTAAGCAAAATAAAGGTATCCATAGCAACGAAATAAAAAAATATACTTTCATAAAAAGCGCAGACATCATATAAGTACTCATGCTAATTTTAGTGAATATAGCTCCAATATTAAATTAGTTATGAATTTTGTCCAGTAAAAGTGAATTCTGGCCCACTGTGCTAAGCATAGCACAGTGGGCAAAAGTTCACTTTAGATAGCAAAGATATCAGAATTCAGGCTAGATAGCAAACGCGCTGTCAGCAATCAAATAACTATATGCGTTTACCATGGGAAAATAAGCAGCAACCGAGCATTCATTGTCAATATCAATCTGAAAAATTTAGGTCGACATTCGGCAATGCTGGCGCAAAAGCTGACCTATCTTTGCTTTAGGATGGCATACAACTGCCGATCTGAATACCTTTTGTTGAAATACATGTAAAAAATATAATATTCGTTAAATATAAGTTTATAATTTATTTATTGTAACTAATTGCTTTTCAAGTTTGACATGTTTTATTAAAACAAAAATTCATTCATTTTTTCTTTCTTTCTCAAATTTATTCAAGCATAGCAAGGTTTATTTAAAAGTTAAAAAATATTACTTTTTAAATATGTGTTGTTCCCATGTTTTTTTAATTGCAATTTAAGTGCAATTATTATCTTATTAAGTTTTAAAATCTAATTTTAATTTATTTTATTAGTTAAAACTGTTCATTTACATGTTTCCGGTTTTTTTTAATATTATTTAAGATCAGAAAGTCTATTCTATATAAAGTTTAATCTTGGTATAGTTATGTTAAACACATGTGGAGAAGAAACATTAATTAGAAAACCTTTTTAATTTGATAGAAGTTAAGGCTTCCATTAAATCCATTCATATCCTAACAGAAAGCAAAAAATCCAAATTCTTTTTTTGTCAACTGATGTCGGCTAAGGTTGGCATGCTTGTGCCAACCTGAAATCTTTTGAATTTTGCAGACTGCAATATACTAAACAATCAGTTTCAGTCATGATTCACAATTGAACTGTCAGATCAATTTTTACCACCCTTCATCAAACACACAACTGCTTAAATCTCTTTATCTTCACTTATGATTCCACTCACAAACACTTATCTGCTCTCAATGCCAACAATTCAACTGGAAGTGACCATATTAGCCCATTGGTGCTTAAAGAATGTGCCAATGCAGCAGTTACCCCACTCGCTGCTATATTTCAGAAATCGTTAGATCAAGGCATAGTCCCAAAGTCGCGGCTCTTGGCAAATGTAACGCCACTGTTTAAAAAAGGCTCCAAACTTGAACCAGCAAATTACAGGTCAATCTTTATCACTTCTGTACCATCCAAAATAATGGAAAAAGTGGTAAAAGACAAGATCATAGAGTAGCCAACAAACTTATTGCCAATTGTCAACATGGCTTCATCAATAAAAAACCTGCGTTAAGATTTTTAAACCTACAGTGTATCTCATAAACTTCCTATAGACATGCTCTTTCTTGACTTTGCCAAAGCTTTCAACAAAGTCCCTCACAAAAACATTGAATTGAAACTTTTCTTTCAAATAGATCAATCTTCTCCATGACACCTCATCCAAGTGGGAACAAGTCACCAGTGGCTTTCTGCAAGGTTCAGTGCCAGGTTCTATGCTCTTCATAATCTTCATCAACAACTTACCTGAACACTAAAACTAAAATTCTAAATGTCGTCAAAACCGCTGAAGAAAAAGCTCCTCTACAAGCTGATATGAATAGCAATGTATCTTGGATTCAAACCTGGTTGATGGAATTCAACATCAAGAAATGCAAGGTTATGCACATCAACAAATAAAATGTTTTACCACACATTTACACAATGAACGAGTATAATGCCAACTCAAGTCAATTCAAGTTCAGGCATTCAAATTACCAACTTAATGCATGAGAATCAAGCCAAAATTGCCGCTGCCAAGGTCAATAATGTCTTTGGAATGCTAAAACACACTTTCATCAGCAGAGACACCAAAATATGGAAAAAGCTTTACACCACCTATATAGAACTACATCTTGAGTTTGCAGTTACTGCCTGGCGCCAGAACCTCAAAAAAGACAAATACCATATAACACATCCGATCCATCGGTCTACCAACATACCACATGAAATGAAGCACTTTAACTATGAGACGAGATGTATCAAACTGAGACTCACCTCACTACTCAATACACAATTACACCGAGACCTCATCCAAAAATACAAAATCAAGAACAAAATTAACTCAGTTAGCTGGCATGTTGCTCCAATTAACATCCCACCAAGCTACGGTCATTGCAAGCGCTTTCATTGTGAAATGGACAAAAATTGCCTTGTTCAATTCAACAAACATTTTTAACAACCGTTTCGCTCACCTATGAAATGCACTATTAAACAAAGTTTTCAGTGCTCATAGTGTCAAGCAAAACTTGATCAGCTATCAACATAATTACTAGAACGCATCATCTTCCGTGTAATCATGCATGAGCTAGCTAGCTGTTGATTGGTTTAAAGAACACGCGCATTCCATGAAATTTAATTTAACTAACTAAAAAACTCCAAGATGATACTAGACTTGCCGCATAATGGAACAGTATTTAGTGAGAAAGCTTTCTATTACCTTTCTCATAAATGTCGTTATATTTTTTCCAAGTCAAACATTGGATATTTTGATCTGTCAACACTCTTACCACTGTACCACAGCTGGTAGGGTGTAGAAAGTATAAAATACGTAAACTGTTTATACCTGACGTGCAGCTTTATCATTTAACTCCCATTCTGCCCTTTTACGACGTGCTTCAAAATTCTTTGGAAGTTTTTTTTGCTGGTCTTCAGCTGCAACTTCTTGATGATTTAATTTTCTTGCCTCATTCTAAAATTAAAAAAAACTTGTATTAGAAGTACAAAAAAAACAAAAAAAACAAAGCATTTATCATCAAACATTTTAACAGGCCAATATTCAGGAAGGTAGGAAAGAGGGGGAGGAGAACAATGTGAGAACAATGTGAACAATGTAAATTTTGGTAGAGATATCTTTAAGAATTAATTTAAGATATATTCTTTAATTTAATTTTATAGAAACAATTGCGTGGTTAACTAATAAGAATATTATACAAAAAGCAGCCCAGAGTGTTGTTGTAAAATAATAAAGTAATCACACCATAGCTGAAATAATTTATTTGAAAAAAAATCTCCACCAGAAACAGTTTGCATTTTTGAAACCACAATACTTTGTATAATTATGATCTAAATTTTGAAAATATTCTGTTAACATTTTTCAAAAAAAATGAGGTTAAACAGGCAGTTCATGGATTTTTGGTGTTCAAAACAGGTAATTTCAAGAGATGGTGTAAACTTTTAATTTTGTTATATTGGCACTGGTATTAAATAAGAATGTTTTAAAAAATATTAGTGACAGGAGTGTGGGAACAATATACACCTGAAAAATCGAAACAGACTGTTCTAAATGTAATTTTTTTTTTTTGTATTATATTAAAATTGATTGAAATTCATTGGAAAAATTAATTTTTTTTTAAAAAAAATCTCTTATCATTTAAAAATGGCAACCAAGGAAAGTTTGAATGGGTTGTCAACTTTACAAGGTCGTAACATTTAAATGTTAAAATATTTTTTTACTAAATGAGAATTTTACAGAGAATTTTATTGAACTCATAATTGAGCTTTTTTTTTAATTACTACTATTGCTCCCTTCCTTAACAATTATTTGGACCTTGGGGCCCTAATTTTATAAACAATACATTAATTACATTTAAAAAACGTTTAAATTACAGGTTAAATGTACAAACGACATTCCTTTGTTTTGTATACTTCCTTGTGATATACCGCAAAAAAATTTATATTATTTATTATTTTGTACTAAATGTAGGAAAGCATTATAAAGACTTCAAAAAGAAGATTAAAAACATAATTCTGAGTAAACCCATTTGAGATTTCTCAAATGTCAAAGTGAGTAATCTTACCAATAATTAATCATTCTGTGTTTGTGAAATTTTTAAAGTTGTTTGAACTACAATTACTCCAGGATCAACATCTGAAGGATGAAGAATCAAGTTGAAAAATCAAGAAATCTTGAAAAATCAAGAGGGAGAATCAAGTTGGGAAGAGTTAAGACATCATCACCTAGAACAATAAAAATATCTAAAAGGGTGCAGAGTTGTCATTGGAAGGGGGTTACTCTACCCGTGCACTCTCACAACAAGAAGAAAAAAATTAACAGAAGAAATTGACTAAGGTAGGGCAAACCTTTTATTCTTGATTTAATATTTCAAACTTGAAGTTTAGATATTTATTTAAATTATTTAAAATGTAAAAACTGAAATATAGATAAAAATTTCTTTTAATATAAAGATAGACAAGGTGCCAAACTTCAATGCACTAAAGTATTAAAAAGAAAATTTTAAAAGAGACCTAAAATCAAGCTTGCAGCCAAAGATAAAACCATTGCCGCTAAACAAACGAAAAGCTCTATAAAAGCTCTTTTTCCAGTTAAATAAATCTCAATTTTGGAAATATACAAATTTAAAAACACTAGTGGATGTTCTTAGCATATTTAGAAGAAAAGAGGCCTAATGAAGAAGTGAAGAAGATACGTTCTTAAATGATTATTTTGATGTTAAAGAATTAATTTTTGAAAAAGATTCCAGACAATTGGTTTATTGTAAAAACATTAAAGGACTTGTTGAGACAGTAATAAAGAAGAGAAAATTGTCAAAAGATTACATTCTAAAGGTAGGCATTGACAATGGAGGCAGATTTTTAAAAATTTGTTTAAATATTATAGAAAAAGTGACAGAATGTAATGTCTAAATAAACAAGTTTAGCTATTACGAAGGAATAGGTAATGAAAAATACAGATGGTGGCGTAAAGTAGCCTCCTCGCCTGTAGTGGCCTTCTCGGCCTTGAGGAGGTGAATTAAAATAAAATAAAAAAAAAAAAAATTGTTTATTATTGACTTAACAGAAAATGTGGCTGAATCTCATTCAAATCATGAGAAAATTATCACTACTTTAAAGCTATTTTAATGGCTTGAAATACTTTTGTGGTTTTGATATAAAATAGACCAATATATTGTAGTGCAGCATCAACACATCCTTGCTCTTAGTGTAACATTACCAAAAAAAAAAAGCAAGATTTTGAAAATCATGGTGAGCTCAGAACTCTAGGAAGTATTTGTTCATTAGCTAATGCTTACAAAGCCTCCTGTAAAGATTTTAAAAAAAAAGTTTTCAGCTGCATCTTAAATTATTTGAGTTAACCATCCCTAGATGATCTGCCTGATGACATAAAAGTTATTGAAATCCTTGCTCCAATGGAACTTCATTTACTTTATGAAAATACAACAGGCTTGGGCAGAAATGGCGAATAAATTTAAATTTTTTCCATTAATTTAAGAATATATCTTAAATTAATGGAAAAAATAAACGTTTATACAACTTAAAAAATAATATATAGAACATTTTCTAGTAATTTAAATAAAATTTGTTCATTCTTTAAACAATCCTTAAAAGTAATTTGTAAAAGCGTTTTGTGTAACTGTAATAAAACTTTTCAAAAGATAAATTTTTAAGTAATTTATTTTAAACGCAATTAAAAACATAACAAAAAGTGATAACGCTTTAAGTTTTTTTATTAAAAAGTCTTTTAGCATTCAAAAGTTATGACCACATAAAGTTGACAACCCACTCAAATAGAAGGAGTTTTAAACTTTCCTTGGTGGCCATTATTAAACAATAAGAAATTTTTTATAGATAAATTAATTTTTCCAATGAATTTTGATTTATTTTAAAATACTTCTAAAAAAAAATTATTTCTTTATATCTTGGTTTCAAAAATAAACTGTCTCTGGTAGTCATTTTTTAAAACAAATTATTTCTGCTACACTGTGTAATAACTAACATGTTTATATCATTTTTACATAATGTCTATTTGATTAATTTAAATTTAATTGTCAGGTCAGGCATATGGTCATCATGATCACCCTGCCATTGGTAATATCCAGTGCAATCAGTTCCATGTCCAGCAGTCTTGTAGGATTCGCTTTCAAAGCAAAGGCTGGCAGAAGTGTACCTCCTGTCATCAATACTATCTAATATCTATCATGCCTGAGTTCTATAAAACTATACATTCACCTTAATCTCTAGTATTCTGTTAAATATAATGTTTTTCCTAATACATTTCTAAAATACCCCTGTCAATGTTTTACAGTACTGCTTACAAGAAGTAATTTCTTTTTAATACTCCAGGTCAGGTCAGGTTTAGGATCATCACAACCACCTTGCTTCTGTAAAGTAACCCAATACTACTTGCCCCATGCCCTGGTGCATTGTAGGGATTGCCTTTTTTTTAAGGCAAAGGCTAGAAGAAATAAACTCCAACTTAAAACTCCCTAGTCTTAGGGCTCTTGGTTGAGTAAAGGCTAGAGATGGTGTCTTGATAAATACTTAACTTGGGCAGATATTAACTACATCCAGTCTAAAACTTAACTTTCTTGGGGCTCTTGGTTAAGTAAAGGCTATAGATAGTGTCTCAATAAAAATACTCATCTTGGGTAGATGTTAACTGCATCTAGCTAATGTCTTTTAGAAGGCCTCCTAGAAAAAGACTTTAGCAGAATAATTCAGTTAATTAGCCTAAAATGAAAGCTGGATCTTCTTGACTTTGACAGATTTTGCTTGTGCCTCCTTGAAAGTGACTATGCAACTCTTCCTATTATCTTCTAATGAGGGCACAACTCTAAAACTTTGTTTAATGGTTTTGAGGCCAGCTGGTAGTAAGGTCTCTGTGGTAAAAATTGTGGTGGCTCTCAGACAGACTAATTTCATCAACAGCTGTAAAGTATCAGTATTAACAGTGTTATGTTGCGCATGGATGGTATCCTTGTTAATGCTTTTAGTGAGCATTGTTAAGGTTATATAGCCTCTTCCTTCTAAAGCTTCTAAGTCAAGCCTCATTCTACTCCATGGTTTTCAACTTCTTATGCAGCTGCTAAATCTCACAATAATCATTTTTAAAAATCTTTTTCAAAAAAAATAACTCTCTTGGGAACAAACAGCTATTTATTATTGCAAAAAATCCAAAAGTGTTGTCTGACGCTAAGCTCTATTATTCTCAGTTTTTTTATAATCTCTAAAACTTTCCCAGATATACCATATAAAACAAGCTTATGAAGAAGATCAGCATGTCAAACTTTGTTAAAAGCTTTAGCTTTAATATGTCCACCTCCATCTAGTATACAATAAAATCTTTCAGACATTGTGTGCGGTAGAGCAAGAGGATCGAAAACTACATTGATTGTCTGACAGTAAGTTATTTAATTCAAGATGGGATGTGAGATACTTATGACCTAACTCATATCTCAATTAAAATCTTTCTGTTATTAGACCTTGCTAATAACAGAAAGATTTTAATTGAGATATGACTTTAGCAACCGAAGCTGGAGTGATTTGAATATCTAACAATGGATTAACCTGTTTAATTGGAATGGAAAAAAGAGTATGGCCATAAAGTTTGAGAGTTGAAGTAAAAGAAAAACTTTTTGCAAATAATTCTGCCTTATGATTAGTCTCATGAGTCTGAGATGTTACCTTTATTAATGATACTGTTGGATAATGGTCTGGTCTCTTCTTGATTCCTCATAGACTTTCATATAGATTCCTCATGGTCTTCTTCATAGATTTGCTTCATACAGTGTTTCTTGAAAAGTTTTTGAGATCATCAAATTTTTTCTTCATAACAAATTTATTAAAGTCATCTACAAATTAAAGGCTTGATTTAAAACCAAAGAGAAGGAAAAAAAAGCGTCCATACCTGCTTGGATCCAGGAGGTTAGGTAAGATGCACATTTATGCATTTATAATATGGATATATATGGATAAAAAACATATATCTTTGCTATTTATTTAGATACTGGCATACAATATCTTTACATATTTGCATAAACTTTAGTACTTATATGGTGTAGTATTTATCGAAAGAGAAGATGGTCAGACGGATGTGCGGTGTGACTCTAACAAGACAAGAAAAGGAGCTATAGTCTTAGACAGTGATTAGAAAAAACATTGCATCAAACAGCGTTTGTCAGTGAAGATTAAAGTGGTTTGGGTATCAGCATTTAGAGAGGTAGGAGTTTCAGGAGAAAATGATAAAGGTAGAGGTAAGAAAACTTGGAGAGAAAGCATTATAACAAATCTATTGTACAAACAAGCTTTAACAAATGCATTGTACAAACTTTTAATTGATATTAACAAAATGCATTGTACAACAATCTACACAAGTAATTAAGTTACATTTCAGCACAGTGGTTTGGTAATTTATATTATATAATAATTTTTATGGCAAAAAAAAAAGCCAAAGCATTAGTTAACCTTTTACTTACATAAGCTTTAGTCAACTCTTTACTGGGCAAATTATGATGATTTTATTTTTAAAAATATTATTTTGCTAAAAAATAATCAGAAATATAGCCTTAATAAATGATCATGGAAATCGCCATTGTAACTTTATCAGTTTTAGAAATGCTGAAGAACATGTAAAAATCACAAAACATTAAAAACTCATAATTACAAAGGTTAATCAAATGGATCTTATATTTTGATGATAGGCAACATGGCCCAGGAAAAGGTAAAATAAAATGCTCAAGATTATTTATATTAAAGAAGGATCATAAAAGCAGAAGGTTAGATTATCATCTGGACCATGATTTTTAAATATAAATATACATGCATTTATACATATTATAACATGAAGTTTGAATTAAAAAAATATACATTAGGGTATATCAATGTTTATGGAGCCCCAGTCACAAACCCGACCACGGGTATTTTATATTGAACCCGGCCCTGGTCAAACTTCAACCTAGGTCACTTTCACTGAGTACATTTTCTTGGATTATCATTCACTACTGACCTTTCATGGAAACCATATATACAATGGATTGCAAAGTTAGTATATGCTAAAATTATTCTTTTTATCGTACTAGCCATTTTCTTACTCCTGACTCCATTCTCTACCTCTACAAATCTCTTATTCGCCCTCTATGGAATAGTATTGTCATATTTAGGGGGGGGGGGAGGGGTCTTTTTATAACGCTCTTTCTCTTTTAGATAAGGTCCAAAACATTGTAAACATAGTTGGACCTGCTTTATCTGCCAAGCTTGAGCCTCCCTCCTGTAAAGTTCATAAAGTTGAATCTTTTTCTCTTTTCTACATATACCATCATGGTCGCTGCTCAAAGGATCTATCATCTCTAGTTTCATCAACCAAAACTCATTCTTTCTTGACTCGTCATTCAGTCAGATCAAAAATACTTGTTATAGCTTAGAATAAAAAAATAAAAAAAAAGATAATTGTTTGGATTTTATCAACATTTAACATCAGAAGTCAAACAGCTAAATAAAACATGTCAATGTTTTTTGTAAAACCTTTCTTTTGGATTGAAATTATGGGTTTAAAGTGTTTATGCTTATAGACAACTTGGTGAAATAAAAAAGTAGTAGAAACTTGATGTTATGTTCTAAATTAATTTTAAATTACTTCTACTTTTATTTTATTTGTAGACAAAAAAAATTCAACATATTCTAGAAAAAATAATGTTCGCTCATACAATTTCAGAAATTTAAGATTTTTATCCCTGGAGTTCTCCCAACAACTACAAGTTGTTTTCACTTCCAACAATACTTGGTAATTAAAGCTTTAAACTTTTTCCTGTCTTCTTTTAAATCTGGACATTAAATGATCATTTTATGGGAAAAAAGAATTTTACCAAACAAAAGAAATTGCCTATATTTGTACTTTGAAACTCAGTAAACATGTTTTAGACATCTATAAAATATATTTAAATTTAAAAAAATGTTGCAATGAGTGGGAATATGCTGCAAACCATTAATTTCATTTTGATGACCAATCATTAACTAGTAGCTTTTCTGAAGTGCGTATCCAAAAATACTACCATCAAATAACTCTTGCTAGAAAATAATGAAAACAACACTAAAAAACATTACTTAAAGAACTTGAAGAACAAACTTTTAAAAACATAAATGTTAGTTTTTTCTCAAAAGTGTGTATATATATATATATATATATATATATATATATATATATATATATATATATATATATATATATATATATATATATTTATAAGGGCTATCCATATATTATGTATGCAAAAATCTCTAGATTGGGAAGCCCCTCCCTCCCCCCTGTTACACCTAGTGCATTTTTACACCCCCCATCCCTCATGCATATGTATGCTTAGTATTCTTACCCCCTCCCCCACAAGCATCTTACCCCCACACCACCCCTATAAAAGTTTCATATGCTTGGTGGTCTAACCCCCTCCCCCAATTTTATTTACACACACAAATGTAATCCCTTTTTTTCTTGCACTGTCTAATCTTTACACTTTAACAGGCCATGAACATGAGCGGCATTAACCTTTTATTAATAGGCAAGTGAATGTGAACTGCCACCCCAATTTTATGTGTTTACATACATTTGTTAGACCCTCCTATTCTCCCCATACACAGTTGTTCACAAATTACTCAAGTTGGAATATCCTAAATTGGGTTGGGCCAGCAATAAACTCTTTCAATATTCTTTGCTTTTTTCTTCTTTTTCAGATTTTAGATAGAAGCGCACCAAAATATATTAGAAAATATTTTTTTTCTATTTTTAAATTTAACTTTTTTCTTCTTTTTTTAAATTTAAAGCGCACAAAATATATTAGAAAATTATATCCTTAGATATATATTATCTTTAATTCAATAAATTAAAAAGATATATATGTTATGTAATTTTTACATACATTTACGTAAACTACATTTTTTAATTATGATTATAATGTCGGACTTAACTAATAATGCTAACTTTTATAAGTAATCAATTGTATTAATGAAGGAGTATTAATCATCAAAGGCATGCAATAAAGAATTTCAACAATTTTCTACAAAAACAAATTTGAACATGTGAAGCATATTATGCATTTTAACAATTATCTATACTTTTATGATTGGAATTATAAATTTTTGCTTCAAGATAGTTGTATGAGGTACAATGATAGGGGGATTCTGATGATGAAGAAGACTGAAAAAATAGTTTTAGAGAGATTAAATTGTGATCAAAAGCACCTACGGGTAAATATGGAAAAACAGAGCACTGACTAAAATTAGAAGCAAGATACAAGTTGAGTAGAGGAGGTAGATGAAATGGATTGCCTGAAAAGTGATTTGGAATGTTTACTATTTGTCTTAGAGATTGAGAAAGGCAAAAATTGTGGTCTTTAACGCCTACAGAGTCACTGATACTAGAACTAAGCCATTCAGTGTAATGAGCGTTAAAAAACCAACAAAAACAATATTGGCTGAAGGATAAAGAGAAAGGTATAGAACAAAGAGAAAGGTGAGCGATATAGAACAAAGAGAAAGGTGATAAAGTGAAGTGCTAGAGTGAAAGAGTGAAGTGATAGAGTGAATATGCTCTGAATATGGCACTGTTAGCGACATAAAATGGCATAGTGAATGTGCAAAACTATGGGAACACCCAAAACGCACATTTGATGGGATTTTATCTGCAAAGCATACAGACGTTTTGAAGCAGCGGCAATATACCACGAGATCCTTAGTGAAAGGTATACAAACTTGCTTTGCGCAGAGCCAAAACTGAAAAAAAGCCAAATGAAAGTACCAAAACAGAAAAGTCATACAGAAGTTAGTGAAAACTGTATAATTTAAGCAGGCAAAAGATGGGAAGTGAAAGCTTTGAAGATCTTGCTAACTACATAAAAGATCTTGGCAAAACAAACATCAAAGTGTATTTATTATTCTTTTCAAAAAATGCATCCTATACATTGGGAAGATCTGTTGACAGCTTTATTAAATATTTAAGCGATCATTTAGAGAATGGTTTATTAACGCACCTTATAAACGCAGTTAAGTATTTTATCAGGTGAAACAACTGATATGGCTGATTGAGCCAATTTGTCAATTTTCATCCGCTATGTTAACAGTGAAAATAAAGTAGAGGAGGAATTCCTATAATCATTGAGATTATTGTAATAAGGAGGCTGAAGCACTCTGTGAAACAATTCAAGAATGTTTGAATTCAAAAAGCATCAACAAAAATAACTTAAAATTTCATCCATTGGCATAAATGACACCAATACAATAAGAAGGAAAGGTACACATGTTAATTCCATTGGTTTTTGTTTTATTCTGAAGACTAGGATAAGCAAAGATGGTTTTTTTTAATTAATAAGGCTATGGAAATAATTTAGTTGCTAAAAACTAGAAATTAATACTTGCAACTTCTAGGTCTGGGTTTCAGGGGAGGTTGCAACATATTGTGCCCCATTCAAAGCATATTAACTGTAGAAATCATCGCCTTGAAATTGTGTTTGAGCACTTAATCCCTAAATATGAGCTGTTATACAAAGTATATTATAATAATTATATATATATATATATATATATTATATTAATTTTATATATATATATATATATATATATATATATATATATATATAATTATAATAATATTACAATATAATATTTTTCTGTCAAAAAGGCAATATTTAGTCAATTATTAATGCACTTGATGCTATTATTTTACAAAACAAAGAATCAGCTGATAAAGGATATGATTTGCATTTAATGTTGTTGGGTCTTGATAAATTTAGCGAGAATAAACGAGAGAGCCAATTAGATTTTGAGACAGTTCTGAAATAAGAATTGCTTTATAAACAGTTACTTACCTAAATTTATAACATATCATCTAAAAATAAAAAATCTTGTGAGGGATAATATTTTGTTTCATTTTTTTATATTCTTTTTTTCTATTGTTGACCATTGAATTGCATTTTTAAAATTTTAAACACTTCAGTAGCCATTGCATGAGCCACTATTTATTAGCGGTTCAGATATTAGTACCAACCTAAATAATATTTGAATTACCTGCTTAAAATGTGTTAATTAATTACAATTGGTATCAAAAAGTTTATAAAACATGTGGAAATAAAGTTAAAAATGTGTTGAATAATGGACTTACCATGACCGGTATAATACAGGTCATTGTAAGGTATAATACAGGTCATTGTATTCCACATCAACTATTTCTATACTTATATACTTATACATTTCTATACTATAGCTGCCATGAGTTCTGTGTTAAACACCCACAAATGAGTAACGGCAACAGCAGCTTAAAATATTATAGGATTATTAATTATAATATGAAATTATAAAAATTATTTTAATTTTTATTTAAAATTATATAAATTATTTTAATTTATATAATTTTTAATTATATAAATAATTTTAATTTAAATTATATAAACTATTTTAATTTGAGGCTGTTTTTTTTTTTTGTCTTAAAAATTTATTGAGAAAAACTGTCATACTGGTTCCGGACGGAAGATTGCTGGGTACGGCACTGTCATTACCAGTGTCAAATTGGGAAAGAAGGTTTTAATGTCCAAACTTTAAGTAGTAAATAAAATTTTAATAAAATTAGTTTTAGCAGTAAAACACATGATATACAGCAAAACACATTTACATTACTCAAAGAAATATTCTTATTCATAAACAAGAATTGGAATAGTAAAAATAAATGTTTTCAAAAAAACTAAAGATTTAATCAATATTCACAAACACATGATAGGATAAAATTAAAGATAAACTTACACATGATAAGAGAAAATTAAATTTTATCATATCATATCATTATCATAACGCTGATAAAATTATAATTCTTTACAATTCATCTAAAAATTACTAATTAAATGCCATTACTTTAAACTAAAAATTATCTAGCATAAAAATACAAAGTGAAATAAGCATACAAAACAGTTGTATTTTAAAGAACAATGGGGTTTCAATAAATTTGATAATAATGCTGCTTTTAAATGTTTCTGCTTTTAATAAACGACCATAATAATAATTTTGCAAACAATCAGGCAATTTATTAAACCCAGCTAAAAATGAAATTATGAGAAACAGTAAAAATCTTCTTTCTAAAATTAATAAAGATCTATCTTACAAATATCTTAAAAATAAGAATAAATAAAAATAAGAAAGATCTCACAAATGAATCAGTAAAAAAATGCTTGAAATGCAGTTTTTAGTAATAAAAGCGGCTCTTAAATGGAATAAATAAAATTGATACTGTAAAAATAGCTAAGTGCTATGACTCATGTATACCTATACAGTGCAACATAAAAATTGTCAACTTTAAATCACTGTGACTGCCTTTTTAAACTTTATTTCAAATCTAATAATAGATTGAATTACATTCATGCTGATTGAAATATAATTATTAAGTTAAACTCAGTTGAACTTAGATTGTCTGCAAATTATTATAACAAAGAAATACTTCAAAATGTCCCTCTGTATAATAAATCATTATTTAAGTCTGG
Organism: Hydra vulgaris; assembly: GCF_022113875.1. NCBI lineage: Eukaryota > Metazoa > Cnidaria > Hydrozoa > Anthoathecata > Hydridae > Hydra > Hydra vulgaris. The sequence continues at coordinate 29,186,359 of NC_061170.1, read as the reverse complement.
TTATGTAGTCTGCTTAATGTAGTCAGCCCTATAAACTTAAACCATCATCACCTTAAAAAAAGAAAAAAAAGAACTGAGTATGCAATATCAGATGGTTTAATCCTCCTTTTAGTGAAAACATTACAACCACCATGAGAACTATACACATACGCACAAATACTCAAACAATCAAGCATATTGCTAATAATTAGTTTTTAATTAAAAAAATCTAACATTTTTTAAAATTAGAAAAAGTTTTAATTTTAATAAAATGTTTATAAATACCCTTTTTAAATGAAGTTCTCGAAGGCGGTTTTCATACTTTTTCACACCAGACATATGGGCTAAATAGGGATTTTTTTTCTTTGTATCTTCTTTGTTCAAAATTTCATCTTCACTGTCACTATTCTCACAATGCTGAAACTGAGGCAGTTGAGGGAAATCTCCATTAATTTCATCTTCTGTAATGCCACATAGGTTGTTATCATCAGTGTTTTGCTTTTTTAGTTCACACTCACTTTCAGAACTATCTGAATCCTCTATAGTCGGCCAAATGCAACAATCATCAGTGCTGATCATGATAAAAATATTTCTAAAATAATAGTTTTGATAATATATATATATATATATATATATATATATATATATATATATATATATATATATATATATATATATATATATATTTATATATATATATATATATATATATATATATATATATATATATATATATATATATATATATATATCAGGGCTATTTTAGATAATGTAAACCATATTTGGGCCCAAATTAAAATTTGAGGACCTTATTTTTTTTTACGTTTTTTTAAATTTTTACAGCAAATAAAGTTATTTTTGCTAAAAAAAATACTGATTTTCCGCTAAAGTCTGCCGTAACAATTTAAATTTTAAAAAACGGGGTTAATAAGCTCCATTATGTAAAACATATATTTTTACATCATTTTTAGACACTTTCAACAGATCTAGTTCATCGCTTCACTATCAGCTCCATCTGGAACTTCTGTGCAATTTAACATGGTATTAAACATCACATAAGTCAGCACATCCATTCTTCTCTTTGACCTCTGTGAATACCACATTTTAAAAACAGTGTCATCATGTTTATCACTGTCCCTATCATATTGGGCTGGAAGATTTCTTCTTTTTGTTTTAATCTTTTTTCTTGGAGCATTATCTTTTTTTACTGCTTCTTCTCTCAGCTGATTTAAAGCAATACACGTAGTAGTGATGATGAGCCAGAAGCATTGTGAGCACTAGTGTTGGAAATTACTTTAAATAGTGCTTGGATTCCTGGTTAGCAGACATCTGCTTACATATGACAGAATTTTAGGCATCTGTTATTGTCTGGCTAATTGCATAGATTTTCCTGCCTCATTTTTTATTCTGTTTGTATGCCCCAACCATTCTTTTAATTAAAGGGGGCAATAAGCTCCATTCCCAAAACTATAGTTAAAGAAAAATTTAAACTATTTTGACAAATAAATAACTTTTGCTTTTAATTTAAATTATATCTGTGTAATGTTTATAAAATTTTAACATAAATTTTATTTTTTCATTATAAATTTTATTGATCAATTTTATTTGATTGTTTCAATCACCTTTTTAAACAGTTGGCATTAAAATGGGGTATTAAGCCACTGTAAATTAAAACATTGAACCATTCTGAGAATGGTTATGAAAATTTTTCTAATTGGTTAGTTAGTCTATCATATAGTACTTAATGCCCCTTCCTCTTTATATAATAGCACCAGCCATTTCATTATATGAACAGAGGAAATGGGGCTTAATGCCCAATTGAGCTTAATACCCTCTGTTACCTTAGTAAATATTTTCTAGACCATACTGATCTCAACGATAAGGAAATCAAATTTATGTTTGAAAACAAAAAAATATTTTTCATATCAATACATAATAATCTCTAAAAGTAAACTTCAACAAAATACTATTAAAGAGCTAAAATTTATATAATACTTTTATTAATGTTATATAGATATTTGTTTCATACTTAAAATAAAACTAGCATATTTTTAAGTGCGAATGAAAACATTTTCGCTACCTTTCCCCAAACTGGTCGGAAAAACAAAACAAGATTTAAAAAAGCACCATTTCGGAATCTTTAAATTTTTTTTTTTTTTTTTAATTTTATTTAGGTGCTCAAACATAAATTATTACAAAGCATTGCGAAAGAGAGAAAGTTCACGCTCTTTCCTTACATGTGTTGTTTATCGGCATCGAAGTAGAATTTTGGCTTAAACGGTCTCACCTTCTGGTTCTGAGGCAACTCTAGTCATTGCTGCACAGCTTCTATAAAAATTGATACTGGTCATTAGTATTAATTAGAACCTAGTTAAATGTTATTTGTACTTTAATCCACATTAGATCCTAGTTATTGCATATTGACTAAATATATTTGTTAAAATACAATATTTCCATTAAATTTCGTAGAAAATTTACAGATTAAGAAACATGCGATCCGTTTAAAAAATATTGCGGATCGATACACTCATTTTAAACCCTTCTTTTTTTGAAATTAAAAATTTTTAATATATACGAGCTTAATATTTTTAATGTTTTATGCTTCAATTATATGTGGAAAATGACTTATCTTTAACCTTTTTTTAAGGTCATTTTTGTGAAAAAGTAATAAATAGATATACTCTTAGAAATAATAATTTTACATATGAACCCATTTGTCGAACCAAGTTTAATCAGTTTTTGTATAACATATCGCGCACCATATCTTTGGAATAAAATTATTTTGTCCAAATTTAAAATACCTTATACTTATCCTTTCAAATATAAATTGAAAAAGTTAAATTCTCTCAACGGATGATGTAGTCAGGTACTTTTAATTGAAACTATGTATTTTAATTAGAACTTTTGTTGAATAGCACGTCTCATTTTGTTGATTATGCATTGATATGGTTTAGATAAACACGCTTCTACAAGGTTCTAGCAATAAGATCACTTTGAGCTTCATTTAGAAATTTTGTGTTTGTGCAAGTAATTTTTTTTTTTTTTTGTGACAATAAATGTAATCTAAAAAAAAAGAAAAAGCTTATAGGGGAGAGTATGCACACATAATCCTAAAAATTAATCAGGCCAACCAACTGAATATATGTTTTAATTTCGATCTCTAAAGTAACAGTACACGATAGAAAACTTTATGCTTTATTATAATTTGATAATCATTTTTTTACCAGAATATCTTGAGTAGATTTTAAATTAAAAAAACTAAAAAAACTCAATTGAAATCAAGCGTACATACCAATATGCAAGGCCGGCGCAATGGAGGAGGGGGTGTGACCCTCCCCCTCATCAGCTCATTTAGTCGGCAAACTTGACTAATTATTTGGCAAATGTAGACCCTTTTCGACAAGTCAGTCGGTAAACTTAGACAGTCAGTTGACAAATGTCGTTAAAGCAGTCGGCAAATTATAAAAAAAATTTTTTTTTTTTTTAGTCGGTAAAAGTTGTAATTGCACTCCCTCCCACGTGATACCTACTCGCGCCAGCCCTGCCAGTATGCTTTCTTGATCCCTTGATTCTATGCATGTATACTTAATACGAATTCAAATTTATCCATAAATGTGCATGTATTGTTTTTAAGTCGTCAAAACAAAATCTCTAATAAAAACCAGTTAAGTTATCATTAGTTTTACCACAAACTTTTTATAAGAAGCAAAAAAAAAACAAATCCAATGAATAAAATTGTTTTTTTTTTTACTGAGGCTTAACGTTTTCTCAGTTATTAAAGAATGAAATTGCTTTTTTTTTCTATATCCTGAAATAGAACCACAAGACGTTTCATTAAAATGTTGTGATCCTAATGTGTTGTCACTGTTATTGCTTAAAAAAAAATTTTTCACCATTTTCAATATAAAGTTTTCTTGTCTTGTCAGTTCAATTCAGGAATGTCTATGAGTATTAAAATTCACTGATGTCTTTTAATAGACTTCCTTGATCCGATTTTTAAAAATGGCTTTAATTTTTTTAGACTTAATTGTAGATATTAATAAAAACATTAGATAGTTGACCTTGGGTCAAATATTCTCGTATGAACCTATGATCATTGAATCAAAGTTACATAAGCGCATTAGGATCAAGGGTGCTAACCCACTCCATTTTTACAAAAAAAAATTTTTTGTCATTTTATATGTTTTTTATAGCTTACCAAATGCAACCATACTAGAAATGATTTGTTTAGTAACAAAATGGTATAAACAAAACTTAGCTCAAAAAGATATTAGAAATGTGAGGTTTATCGTAAAAGTATAAAAATTACTTTCTACCATCAAAGTCAAACTTTTTAAAAATAAATTTATAAATAGTTTATTCTTTTACCAAAACACAATTAATTTTGTAGATTCAATATTTAAAACACGCTGTTTATCAGCCTTCTTTATGTAAGTATTCAGATAACGCTATAGGATCAAAGGTGTGTACGGAGGGTCCAAGCTCTCTCCTAATTAAGAAAAATTTTTCTTGCCCTATCAAAACAGGTCATATTATTAAACTAAATATCATCTAAAAAAACAAATATAAAATTTTAATTTGTTTTTTGAAACTAAAAAAATTTCGGTCGGGATTTTTTAATAAGAAAATTTTCTATATTATATTTCTATTGACCCCACACGTGTAGAAATCAATTATTTTAAAAATCAATTATTTTAAATATATTTATCTCTATTAGGCTTATAATAGGGACACTGTTAAAAGTTATAAAATATATTTTTGCGTACTTAAGGTGTTTTTAATTAAAATTTTTTTTTAATTAAAAACACCTTAATTAAAAAAAAAAAAAAAATAGATGAAAAATCTATTGCACAAGATCGTCAACGTATAGCAAGAATGGAGAAGCAATATAGTCCAATCGTTAAAAAAGAAAAAAAGTTAAGCGATACGGATAAAATAGCGGATAAAGAATAAATAGGAGAATAAGTAAGAAAAAAGAAAAAGTAAAAAAAAAATATATAATAATAAGTATGAAAAGTATGAATCTTGCTTTGCTGGTGGTAAAATGTCCTAAAAAAGTTTCTTATATCATTTCAGACTAAAACTCAATTTTTTCATGTTGATGATTTTACCTGATTAGTAAGATTTTAAAACCAGATATCTCAAGATTGAATGAATGAAATAAGTAAATATTTTTACGAAATGCTCATTTTTTATAAATAATCCAAGCAAAATAGTCCATTCAGAAGCGCCGTAAAGTGAGGCAGAAATGCTTCAAAACTGGACATAGATGGTAAAGGGCCCCGCACCTATGCCATCTTTGGCCGCACATACTAAGTAGCAAATGTGAAGTTAGAGCCCCGTGCGGGGCCGCGGCATTCAGGAAGTCCACTATCCTGCCTGCCTAGGCAGTGGCGGATTAAGATTTCTTGGGGCCCGGAGCTATTTTATGGGCCATTGCCTAAAAATGCCTATAAATGCCTAAAAAAAAAAAAGTCCTCTAAAATTTTTTGGGGCCCCTAAATTTGCGGGGCACGGTGCTAGCCCCGCCTTAATCCTGCACTGTGCCTAGGGCCCCGTAAATTTCGGCGCACTAAACCACTGAGCTATCAATGGTATGCGTTCTGGAGAAAAACAAACCTAATACCTAAGGTACGCGGAAAAGCTGCGCATGGTAATTTTTTTACTCTTGAAGCAATTTTTAAAATGAATTACTTTACGTAAAAATATTAAAAATAAACAAATAAAAGGCATAGAAATGATCGGTGTGGAATTGATAAGTATAGAAGTTGTAGGTTTGGTAAAGACCCATATTTCATGGAAAGCTGGGATATATATATATATATATATATATATATATATATATATATATATATATATATATATATATATATATATATATATATATATATATATATATATATATATATATATATATATATATATATATATTAGTAGAAAATCACCTAGCAAAATTTTTTCTCATTTAACACTGTGTTTAATCAAAAAAGACTCATCAGAAATGAATGATCAAATTAATAAAACTTTAATTTATACCAAAAATTAAATTACAGGAAGTCACATGTCTTAACTACTGCAATTTTTCACACATTTGTGTAGTTTGCTGACACTATTGTAAAAAGAATTCTTTAGAAATGATTACTTAAGCTTTTTTAAAAAATAATATATTTTTTTCAAAGGGGAGTTAATTTAACTATTATTTGAGCTCACTTATTTTTATAGTTTTTTAGGAGAAACTTATTTTCGTGCCTGCATTTAGAAATCAATTTCGATTTTTTGTTTAATAAACATTCTTGGTTTGTATTAATTATTTTAAAGCATCTTGTTAGACGTAGGAAAAAATACTCCATAGATTTTTAAACATTTATTTACAACTAGCTAATCTGACCCGATTATATATATATATATATATATATATATATATATATATATATATATATATATATATATATATATATATATATATATATATATATATATATATATATATATATATATAATAATAAGTGTTAAATGAGAAAAAATTTTGCTAGGCGATTTTCTACCAATTTGTAATTGCTCTGTTCTTTTAAGAACATTGAGCACTCTTTTTTGTAGAATACATTTTAAATAGTATATATATATATATATATATATATATATATATATATATATATATATATATATATATATATATGTTTATATATATATATATATATATATATATATATATATATATATATATATATATATATATATATATATATATATATATATATATATATATATATATATATATAATCGGGTCAGATTAGCTAGTTGTAAATAAATGTTTAAAAATCTATGGAGTAGTTTTTCCTACGTCTAACAAGATGCTTTAAAATAATTAGTAATAGTAATATTAATTGCTGTAAAAATTACAAATTTGCTTAAATATAAATATTTAAAAATAAAATAAATTGTGGAACGCGATGCAAGCATCGGGTTATAGACAGCCCACGCAACTTAAAAAAACACAAGTTATAAAAAATGTTTATCTATTCGCGCTTTGAAAACATTTAACTTAAAAACTCAAACCAAAAAAAACTAGTTTTGTCCAGGTTTAAAGCTATTTTGCCCTACTATTTAAGGTTCTATAAAATATTCCCCCGGAAACAATCCCCCTGAGAAAAAATCCCCCGCAAAAATTAAAATTAAAAAAAAAAAAGATATTGCTTTGAAATTGATTGATTGCCTCCCCAAACTAAAACCCTCAGTCAATGTTGCGGCACTCCTCGCATGTTCTACCTATTTGTCATTCGACATTTGTACACTCCTTGCATGTTCTATATATTTGTCAGTCAATGTATGTACACTCCTTGCATGTTCTACCTATTTGTCAGTCGATGTATGTACACTCCTTGCATGTTCTATCTACTTGTCAGTCAATTTATGAAAAATGGAGGATTAAGGTTTTGCTTGTATTATAATACGTATGTATAAAATATTTATATGATAGACAACTTTATATTGATATATCGTTTATTTTATGCGCTGTAAAAAAACATCCAGTGGGATATTTTCTGGGGGGATTATATAGGGGGGGGATATCTTCCGGGGGGATTTTTTCCTGCTCCCTCAATTTAGTCGAAGTCAATAATAACACTATTCTTTATTAACTGTTTTAAAATTTTACCGACCAACCGTCAATCAATTTTTTAAAATCCAACATAATAGCCGTTGAGTTGATTTTTTCATTATTTAATTCGCTGCTTTGATTAAATAAAGTTATTTGAACGTTTCATTTGAATAAAAAATTTTTTAATTTAGTTTATAATTTCTGTTAATATGATTATTTTGATTGTAACAGGAATCACTTATAGGTTTGGATTTTTTGAAAAATCTAAAGTGGATTTACTAAAATGGTTTATAAGAGGTCAACAATGTTGTATTATAAGTATTATAAGAGGTCGTATTATACGTATAAGAGGTCCTATAATATGCATCTGTTAATATTAATACGCTAATTTAATAGTAGTAGTTAAAAGTCGACTTACGTCATTTTCTAGGCTTTTCTATTTTAAAGTAGTTTCTAGGCTTTTCTATACTGCGTTTTTTTTTAATTTTGTTTACTTACAACCCGTATTACTGCTAGTATTATATAATAGGCCTATTATAATATGCATATTAAGTCGACATATAATATGTCGACTTAAACTCATTGCGCAACGCTAAATTCTTTAAATAAAGAAAACAAAAAAGATCGCAAGTTTTCCTTCGTAGAGTCTTTAATTAAATTAAAAGTTTTAACTTTTGATTTAGTTAATTTAATTAAATTTGAAGATTAATTTAATTTAGTTATTTGCAAATATAATACAATGAAAATGGCTAGGCAAAAAAAGCAAATGATTCTTTTAAACTTTGAAACTTTTTGAATTAACTTAGTGTTCCGTAACTTATAGACGGTTACGTTACGTAACTTATAGATGGTTTAATTTGCAAAAGTCGTTAGTTTTGTTTAGCTTTTAAAAATTTTAAGTTAGCTGAGATAAAGACCAAAAACTAAATTTTTAAAAAGATTTTTCTTTATTTATTTAGTTTTTATTATCATATATTATTTATTTAATGTGCTTGTTTATTTTAGAGATTTGTAGTTGTTGATTTAATTAATAAGTCGATGATATAAAGCCGTTTTGGAGAAATTTGTCGCAACACTTAGTAAGAGTTTTTAATTGTTTTCTTATTAAATTCAAATAAATAGTTCATTAATACCATACTTTTTTTAAACTTCTGAGTAAGCAACTTCTAAAAATTGTGTCACGACGAATAACGAGAACTGTGACACGACAAGTAAAAAGTATTGTGGCACGACAAATAACGAGAGTTGTTACACGACATTTAAAAAGAATTTTGACACGACAACGGGATACGAGAATAAAGAGTTAAACAGTTTCATACCGTTAAAAATGGATAACGCATACTTTGAAAAACAATACACTCCCAGCTACTGGACTTCTAAACATTCTAGCAGAGATGCATGCTTGGAGCATTATTTGAAACTTTCTTTGCATGAGTCTGAAGTTGTCAGAAGCAAGTTTCAATGCGAATTAAATGTACAGTATGGAGATTCCGATAGAGAAAAAGTTGATTATTTCTTTCCTGACAAAGTAAACATTAACAAAATACTTTTTGTTTATATTCATGGTGGATTTTGGTATGAAGGGAACAAAGAAATGTATTCAATGATAGCCAAACCTTTTTTACAAAATGGAAACGCCGTTGCAGTTGTTGGTTACGATTTATGTCCTACAGTTAGTATATTTGAAATAAAAAAACAAATTTTAAAGGCATTTGATACTATAAAATCTCGTTTTCCAGAGTTTGAACTATGCATTATTGGTCATTCGGCAGGAGCATATTTAGCATTTGCGCTTGCTCATGAAAGCAAGATGTGCATTAAAGGCTTGGTTTTAATAAGCGGAGTTTATGATGTCACTCATTTAATTAAGACCAAAATGAATGAGTTATTGCGAATCGACGACAAAAGTGCTCAGGCGTTGAACTTATACCAATGCTGTGATAAACTACAAACAGAAAGCATTTTATTTTTTGTTGGCACTGATGAGTCCGAAGAATTCCGAAGACAAACTCAAGAGTTCTGTGAACATGTTTCAAAGTTTAACTCGAATGTTCATATTTGCGCCTTTGAAAACGAAGATCATTTTAGTTTAATTGAAAATTTCTCCGAGAATCAATCTAAAGTTGTTGATCAAATTTATTTAACTTTAAAAGAATAAAACAAGAAATTGTTTTCTCAAACAATCTTGTCCTCCTTATAGATCTGAAACTCTAATTGGAACTTTGTACTTAAATAGTACCATATATTAAAAACACCAATCATCTAAAGTTATAAATAAATTTTTTTAAATAAAATCAGTTTTTAGTTAAGTTTTTTCTTACCATCTACAGCGAATTAATAACCGTATGTTACGTCACTAATAAGAAAATTGAAAAAGGTATAGGTGCACGGGGAGCGCATATAAATTTACAAATGAGCGCAGACCGTAAAGACTTTTTGTCGAAAACCGCAAAAAATTAAAGCGTTAAAATTTCTCATGTAAAACAAAAAATATATATTAATTTTAACTAAATTCACCTTTCAAAGGCACCACTACAGCATAGAAGGTTACTCCACTTTTTTTTGAAATAACGTTACAACGTTGCAATCTTCTTTGAGTCTATTTATGTTTAATTATTTATTTAACTAGTAATTAAATTAACCTAATTCATCATTAATTAGAGTTAACTTGAAATGCAAAAAAAAAAAAAAAAAAAAAAAAAAAAAAAAAAAAAAACTCTATGACGTTCTGCGCTATCTGCACTAATTCTGGGCATTTAAAATATGCCATAAAATAATTTGCAATCATTTGTGATATTTCACAAAATAAACTCTTAGACATTTTCAAATTCACTGAAATTCAATAAAACCAGAAAATCCTTCTGCAATTTGAGTTATTCAACACTGTCGATAAGATTATTGTGGAGGATTTATTTTAATGATATAATGAGACAACTTGAATACTCAACATTTTTTATTAATGTCTACCAGCATATCCTACAAACTTATATCTTTTAAAGTAAATTGTACGTAGTACGTAAGTGCGTAGTTGGTAAATAATCTAGTAAGTAGTACGGTTTTATTAAAAGGTATCAATCAAAACCAACAACAAGGTATTAATTTACCTTTACAATCACTCCAATAATAATCAGTATATAATAAAAGTATAAAATAAAATTGAAGTTATTAACTAAAATTAGTAATACTAAAATTAATAACCATAATAATTTTAAATAACCATGATAATTTAATTTAAAGTAATTAGGAAATGTGTGTTAATGATGAAGTCACTTATCTTTGAAAGTCATTTTAATCACGTAATTTAAAGGTTTCACTTTTTGTGATATCTTGAAATGAGGCGATTATAAGCGACACTAATCATTAAAAGTAAAAATAACATCATTAATAAAATGTTGAGTATCGTTTTATTATAAAATAAATATTTGATAAGTGGATACAATTAATAATAAACCAACGTTATCTGATCGATTAAGTGACAAAAACAACCTGATTAAAGGAGTAATAGTTAAATAATGATAATGTAACAATAACAATAAAAAAACAACAACAATAATAATAACAACAATAATAGTAGTAATAATAAATATAATAATAATAACTTATAATAGTAGCTACAATAACAATATTGTGATCGGAAAAAGGAGATAAGGCGACATAAAAATGAGATAAGGCGACATAAAAAATACCTTCAACATTAAAATAAAAAAATATATATAGAAAGACAAAATTACACAGAAGTTAATAGTATCGCAAAAGTAATCAATAAAGAATTACGCATAACATATAGTAAAAGGGGTCATCCATAAAGGACGTCATACTAAGTTTAACTAATGGCATGAAATAGGAGAATGTTTATAATTTAAAAATTTATAATTTGGGGGTCATCCTTAATGGATGACCCCAAATTATAAATTTCAAACGAAAAAAAATCAAATTTTATTGATAACAAAACTGATATTAACTAACAAATAAATAGTATTAAAAATTAAAAATTTCAAATTCAAATTTATAATTTGAAATCTAATAAATTCATTTTCATGTAACTTTTTTGTTAAGAATGCATGAATTTAATCTTTAAGATAATTAATGGGCCAAAGTGAAGCAACCTATTCACTATACCCTGATTCAGTGTGCCCCAGCATAATAAATTCAAATCAAATCAATGTATTAGTTTAAAGATTTGGAAAAAGTCAAATCGATGTATTAGTTTAAAGATTTGGATAAGATTACATCATAGACACCGAAACTCAAGTGATGGTAGAAAATTCTTTTAAGTCTTACGTAGTATTTAAGATGTCTCAAGTTTAAAATCCATTTCGTTGCTTGAAGCCCATTACATTAAACAGATTCAACCAAAGCTACGTCAGTTTTTAAATACGGGGTTTAAGCAGACACTGCATATTCAAGGTGTGGTCTTATAAACACTTATATAACTTGAGAGCCATTTTTTCATCAATGATGGTGAATGTTTTTCTTAGCATACCAAGGATTTGTTAAGATTTGGAAACAAACGGATTGAATATGTGTGTACCACCTTAGGTTAGGTGTAAAAATGACTCCTAAATCATGCTCTTTAGTAGAGTTACTTAGGCTTTCATTTATACCTATGTTATTATGCAAAAAGTAACTGTTCATAGGATTGGTTTTACCATAATGGATAACACAGCATTTTGAAATGTTTAATTTAAGTTACCAAGTGTTTGACCACTTGTATACTAAACATAAACGATCCTACAAATCAACGAAATTAGTCTGCAATAAAATTTTAGAAAAAAAGTTTGGTATCGTTGGCAAATATTTCAGAAGTTTCAGTGAGTTAGGCAACCCTAATCAAAAATTCTAACAGGATATCCTATAAAATGGATGTAGGATATTCCTATAAGAAATTGGAGCATGATTTATTTATAAAACAATGCAATTAAATACAACCAATAGGTATTTCTTTAGGATAGGATTTCCATAAAACCCTGTTCCAAAATCTTATAGGAGTCTTATCCTATGAGACACCGGATATAAAAGCCCTATAGGTATGGACGTACAGAAGTACAGTATAGGAGTTTTATCCTGTAAGGCACCGAATTGTTCATTTGGTGTCTTATAGGATAAAAACTCCTTTAAGATTTTGGAACAAGAATTAATAATCTTGTTAATAAGTTAAGATACTACTATCTTATACTTTTAAATGTACAAGAATCCTTTTCAACCTTGTTTGAAATCTTATAGGATCGGATTTCCATTTGCAATTGTCAAAGGATATTTAATGGAAATGTCATCTAGGGTATTTCTACATACATTATCTTTTAATTCTTAATTTGATTAAACCCAATGATTTATATTCACAAAATAAAAAAGAAAAAAAGAAAAATAGAATATTAAGTCAGCAAGCAGTTCTTGTTATTAAATATATAATTTATTTTTGTTATTAACATAATGTTTTCTATAAACAATATTTTTCTTAAAAAAATCAATGCTTCGTTTCGCAAGTTTGCTTTCATCATTAAACTTTGCAGTAATTGCCTTTCTAAAGATAGCATAATTTTCCCTTAGAAATCACTCAGCTAAGAAGTCTGAAAACAAAAATATGAACAAACTAAAAGTTATATATTATATTAATTATGCAAAACAAAAGGAAATAGTGGTACCAAATAAAATATTATAAAATTAATACCTAATATACCTAAACCTTCTTTGAGTCCAAAGCTGGCTTAGATATGCTGCTTTTGGCTGAATACATCAAACTCCTAAAGCATATTATTGATTTCATCAATAATATGCTTTACTGGTTTTAATTTCTTTTCCATTTTTCCAATTTTCTTTTTCCAAGACAAGGTAATGTTTTATTTTCAGATTAAGAATCATTTAATGAATCAAGACAAGAATATTTTGTTATTACAGACTTTGAAACTGTTATTATAAAAATTTCAATTTATATTTTAACTGAGCATTAAAGTCTTATGTACTGTGATAAAATATCTCATTCACCTAAAGTGTCACATCCCCCATAGAAAAAACGAACACGAGAACGTTCTTCGAGTTATTGCACTTAGAAGGGTATCAATTACGTCCAAAACATTCAAATACATAAACAATATATAGTAAACTGACCTAATGTCTGGCCACATTCTAATTCTTTTCTATGAATCTCGTTGCGTTTTTAATGTACTTGAATGTTTTGGAGGTTCTTGAAAACTTCTAAATGCAGTAACTCGAAAACGCATTCTCTTTTTCGATTTTTCTATGGGGGATGTGATATTTTAGGATGATGTGATATTTTATTTCAACACGTGCTAAAAAAAAAATTTGATACAACGATCCAAGTTGGTTTTGAATTTTTTTAAAAATATTTTGCATGCGCAATAGCAAACAAAAACATTCTAGGTCTGTGTTTTCTCTAAAATTGCAAACCTGGATTTGCATCTTACTAAAAATAGCTAACCAAAAATGTTGAACTTTGTGCTGACTTGTATAACTGCATAACTCTATAAATAATTAACGACTAAAATAATGCGTAATGATTGTAAAATATTGAAAAAAATAATAAGATACACTGTCGAGTAATTGCAGTTCAATTTGTTCAGATCGTTCTTTAAATATGTTGATAAAAGTAAAAAAAATGATTAGGTTTAAATACAATTCTTTGCCACAAGAATTTAAATATTTTTTGGACAACTTGAATAAGGTAAGAAGTTTAATTTCGTTTTTCTATTCTATAAGCTATTTCTTTAGGCATCTTTTAGTTCTTAATTATCAATACAGTGTGCTAGAAGGTTTAATAACACAACTATATGCCAAATCCAGCACAAAAATCAAAACAAACGATACGCAAAGGAATAGAAACATTATATACATAATTTCTAAACAAAATTCCTAGCACCATTTCTACAAGAAAACATAAATAAATAGTTGATTTGAATAGAAGAAAGGCTCTACTTGTTTTTTCACATGAAACTTTTTAGAAAAAGTGTTTTTAAAAAAATAAACCGACCTTAAAGTATTTATACGCTGAGAACTTAAAAATTATGTACAAATGTTGATGAATGATATAGAAAAAAAGCCATATTAAAAATTGTACTTTCTATATACGAATAGAAATAAGTCGAGTCAAACTAATTGATGCAAAAAACTTCAAAGTTCTAACTTTATTATAAAAAAAGATGTAAAAGAGTAAATTTCATAAAAATTACGTGTTTTTTTGTCAAAAACCAAACGTTTTTTGTTGCGCTCTGGAATTACTATATATGGTAAAAAGCAAATGTTATATAATAACTAACCTTCTCATAAGATTTTGATTATTAATTCGTTTAACTATAGGACGAGGTAAAGATGGAACAGATGCCATGTCGAGGACAAATACAGGCATTTCAGAATCAAGAATCGAACAACTCTGAAATCGAAAATTGAAATTCGAAAATTGGGTTGTTTTCTTAAAAAAGTTATCAATACAGTTAATTTATTCAACAATACTGGTTAATTAAGCAACAAATAACGCAAGTCTCGCGAACGAAAGACAACCCCTAGAGAAGACGCAGCCATTGTCCGTATCGCTAAGCTAAATTCTTTCGCTGCCGCACCAAAAATTAAAGATCAAATTGCTCAAAATTTACAGTTCAATCTGTCTGTAAACACTTTCAAAAAATAATCTATTTAGAACACTAGACGACTGATCTTACAAATCCTACAAAAATCCTATAGGATGAGATGCACAAGTCCCTGCAGGACCTACAAGAATCTTTTGAAGGATCTTGTAGGATTTGAAGTAATTCTTATAAGATAATATAAGATCTACAAGAATTCTTTAAAAGATCTTGCAGGATTAACAGGATTCTTATAGGATGCTGAAGGAAAATTTTAGATTCGTATATATACGGCCGTAGCCTTCCCCCTTAATCCAGCACTGGTTTCTATAGGAACCAGTTGTAGATTAAAGAGGAGGGGGCTAGGGCCCTAAAATTTCGGGATTCCGAAACTATTAAGCGGACCTTTTTCTTTTTTTACTGTTTTAGTCATTTTTATGCTGTGGCACGTTAAAAAGGACTCCGGGCCCTAAAAAGTCTTAATACGCCAACGATAGGAACCATAACATTTATTATTTTATAATTAATATCATGAATCTAATAACCAAACTAAGAACATACGAAGTTAGGTTTTTATTTTGATTGGAAGGAAAGTATGTCTATTCTTCTTTTTAATTACTGATAATAGGTAAGTTAAAGTTTGAAATAACATTTTCTTATTAAAAAAAATCATTCTGTATAAAAGAAATTTTTCACATATTATCATTATTACAGAATCACAATTGCATTGCTGATTACTTTCGTTTTTTCTTCCTATCTAGGCCGCTCTGATTAAGACTTCGTCTGACGCACGCCCACGAGTAATTGGCAAAAACTGTTGCAAGTTGCTCTTTGAGATTTCGTATTATTGCATCAGGAACTGTGGTTCTATAATAAGAAATAAAAATATATAAAAAAAAAATCATTGAAATCAGGCAATTAATCATTAATTAAAAATTTAAAACCCGTCCCGCCCCTTAACCCATCACAGACACAAGGGATGGGATTATTACCCCCTTTATTACCCACAAGGGATGGGATTATTACCCCCTGACAAAATTTTTAAATTATTTAAAAAGTATGACTAAGTAAAAAGTAAAAACACTTGAAATTTTAGCTACTTGCTCCAAATATTTAGGCGAATTTAAGTAAAAAAAAAAATTCATTTGAAATGCCTATTATTAGCAAATTAGTCAAATATTATTAGTCAAATATTATTATTAGCATATTAGTCAAATCCATGGATCGATTCGGTCAAACGAATGACTGGTCAAAAACTTAAATTTTGAATTATATATATATATATATATATATATATATATATATATATATTATATATATATATATATATATATATATATATATATATATATATAATATGTAAAATAAATATATAACAATTTTTATTATTAATTTTTATTAATTAATTAGAGTATAGTTTAAATACAATAATAATTATTAACTAGCAGTAAGCAACCCGTAATACGGGTTATTAGTAATTAAATAATTGGTTACGGTTACCAACAAAAAAGACTACGTTAACATCCGTAAAGTTCTTTTTAAGATCTGTTACAACACAGCAGGTACTATAAAAAGAAAGTCAAGTAAAGCCTTCCAATGCCTAAAAAAAAGGAACGAAAAATAATTACAAAGTATTATTTGCATTTTATTGTTGATAGAATGAAGATATAACGACTTAAAAAAATTGCTGTAATAGCCCAGTTCTATCAACACAAAACACATTAACAATAGCGCATAGCATAAGATATTTGTAAGCACACATTACTATGTCTGTCCAAAATGATTAAAAAAGAAAAGATTATATAAAGGCTAGACAACTTAACGTAGTAAATAACATAATAACGTATAACACCACAACTTAAGATATTTTATCAACTAAAATACTTGAGCTAAAAAGATTTTATTGATTACAATATTGAACAATTTTATCATAAAATACCAAGCAGCTCATAAAATTTTTTATATACATGGTCGTTATCAACTGTGGCATTAATAAAACTTATATAATTACTTTTTTTTAAACTAAAAAGTAATTATATAAGTTTTATTGATGCTCCATGCACTAACTCTCTTTCAACTCTTATCTAAGAGTAAACAAAATTATTTTTACCTTTATTATGTAAAGCTCCAGCTTCTCTTTAACTGTCAACTAATGATTAATAGAGTAAATTTCATATCATTGAATTTACAAAATTAAAACCATGTTTCAACAGTAAGCAAACTAATCAAGTGATAACAAAGGCAACTAAAAAAAAAAAGAACATAATTACATTTGAATTTATAAAAAAACTTAAAATCATTTAAATTTAAAACTATTTGATTTAAATTGTTTTAAAGTGTTTAAAATAAAATCAAATAAACACACATTAACACCGCTTGACAATGAATTCTGGCAAGTAAGTTTTCTGCTCGCCGAGCAGCATTTCTTATATTTCAACAACTTTTTTTTTAATTTTATTTTAGGTGCTCCAAGAAGTCCTCAAGGTCTTATCACAGAGCACCGTGGATAAGCATTTAATAGAAAGTTCACGCCTCCTTAGATTTTTATTTTTATTTTTCGATTAAAAGTTGTCTAACAAAAATAAAAGTAAAAATTTATTTACATCAATAAATTATAATTTAACAAAGAATCTAGACAACAATACATAATCTAAAAGTGTAAAAAATGAAGTAATATCACTAAGTAATATATTTTACTCCAAAGTAATTTAAAAAAACCTATTAAATCTAATGAAAACATTAAGTAAAAAAATATAGCAAACTTACTAAAATCAGTACCAGTTCTAATGCCTAAAAACTTTTATTATTAACCCTTCTAATAGTAATAAAAAAATAACAACAAAGTGATCTGAAGTTACTAAAAATCACTTCACCTATTTTTTTTGTTTAAGTTAATTGTCCAACTAAAAGTCTATAACTATAATACTGAGATAATGTAACGTGATTTCTAATCAATGTAGCACGTTCAGGGTTGTAAACCAATTGATTATGCCAACCAGTATCACCCCTTAGAAAAAATAAAGAACAAACCATAGGCTCTAATTTGGCAGACATACTTGATATATTTTAAGAGGATGACCTCTTGGGAAAATAATAACTTCACTGGAAGTAGGTGGAGCACTATCTTCACCAAAAAATGCAACTTCATTATGTGAACGGAGATTATAGTGACATCTATCTTGCCCTTTTTTCTCCCTATTTCAGTTCAAAGTACATGCTGCTTGCCTAGCAGGATATCTAGCATTTGGTTGATTATTAATTTCATCTTGCCTCAGCCTATTTCTTACATTTCTGTGACAACTATTTTCAACTTGCCTAATCACACTGTCCTCATTTTGATTTAAATTATTCGTGGCTTGCCATGCAGCATATCTAGCATTGTGTTGATTATTAATTTTATCCCGCCTCAGCCCATTTCTTGAATTTCTGCGACAATTATTTTCAACTTGCTTAGTCCATCATTTTCTAAACTAATAGCCACTTCTAGCCTTATATCATCCATTTAAACTTCACTTTTAATTGATAGTAGTAACAAAAAATCTTAAAAGAATCTTGAAGATTGTGATTTTTTTTTTTACTTCTCTAAATTGCACACACACAAAGAATAATTTTTAAAACATTACATAGGAAATTTTCATTTAAAATAAACCAAATTATACAACAATATTGTGAGTTTTTTATAAAAACATTTTTTTTAATATATCCGTTAAAAGATGTTTAAACAAAAAATAAACTTATAAATATAATGTAAATAAAAAAATTAACCAATAGTAATAAAAAAATAATAATAATAAAAAATTTAATGATAAAGGGTACTGTTAATACAAAAAAAAAGAAGACAAAAAATAAAAAGTAAAGTATTTGTAAACCCCTTTTAGTAAACTTTAATACTATTTCTATAAAAAAATTGTATAAAAAACATGCAAATAATTTAACCTTCACAAACAATGACTGTTCAAAAGTTGTAGTTTAATTCATTTTTCTAAATTCTAAAGAAAAAAAAAATTTAACAGCATCACTGAAATGCCAACAATATAATAAGCAACATGACAAAGTTTATCAAAGATTAATTATCTGTTTTTTTATTACTTAATCTTTTTTCCAATATTTTATATTATTTATTAAACATTAAAATCAGAAGATTAAATTTATTAAAGCTTAACATAAGTTAAAAGCTATAAACACTAAATTATTAAATTCAAAACAATCAAAAGAAATAAAATCTGCTGGAAATCAACTAATTAGTTTAAAATTATAACTTAAAAATATTACAAACTTAAATGTGATTTTTGTTATAATTAATAAATTGCTGCAGTACATTTTTTCAAAAATGATTAACTGATATGGTATATACTCGAAGCAATATAATAGCCATGTAATATTGTGAATCAAAAATTAAAGTAATAAAAACTATAAATAATAATCTAAACAAATACTAAAAAAATAAAAACAAACAATTTAGAATATACATATTTTTTTAATGAAAATAAAAACCAAGGAAAAAACAGCAACAAAAAAATTAATATTAAAAAAATTAATACTAAAAAAATTAATATCTTCACTGATTGAATATATTAAAAAATTTTTTGTTGCTATTTTTTACTTGGTGCCTCCCAGCACCCCTGTATGGATGAGCCCTCCATTTGAAAGAGGGCTATTCCATACCATTATTACTGCAACATTTGTTAAAGGACCTCTCAGAGTGGTCCTGGGTGCTGGGAGCAATATAGTCTGTAGCTGCTCCAATTTAGATCTAAAGAAAAAATAATAATATAATAAAAAATAGATATTTGCATTAAAAATAATAAAACGAAAACTCCTAATATAGAAAAATTAAAAAAAAAAACGTAGTAAAACCCTTTTAAGCAAACTTCAATATTATTTGAAAAAAATATTAGTAAAAATTTTTAAAAAATTCACTAAACTTAACAATATTTTGTTCTTCTATACCACATTAATACATCATTTGATAAATAAAAAATGTAACAAATAAGTAAATAAGAAAAAAATTACATACAAAAAAATGAAATCATTGTACCTGATAAAGCTGATGTGATTTACCAGAGTAAATCACATCAGTAGATCAGTAGTAGTAGGCTTTTAGTGAATCTAAATATTAATTTTAGCGAATGAGTAAATGCAGTGAGGTCTAATAATGAAATTAACTATGTATCATTTTTAACAGTAGACAACAACTTGAAGGTAAACCAAATGTATATCAACTCAAAAGATTACAAAAAAGCAACATCACAACAACAATAGCATTCACCATAAGTTCATATAATATGCATATATCAGTAACAACATTACGCAAAATGTTATTAAAATACATTATGTACTTTCAGAGTAATTATTAATAAAGGCTTGAAAACACCTAGACCTAAAGCAGTAACAGTTTGAAACGCTTTGTAACCCTTTGAAAACATATATAAACATATTTATACACTTTTATAAAACAATTATATAACTTATATTAACACATACACAAACAATAAAAAAACATGTTACATTATTATAAAAACACATTGATAAAAATAAAATTTTAATAATTATGTGTATATTGTAAAATGTGCTATAAAGCACATTTTACAATATACACATAATTATCAAAAAAGCAATGCAAACAATAAACATATAACTTGAATTGTGCAAACAAAAATTTTAAAAATGGCATAAAAAAATTTTAAAAGATTTAAAGTAAACAAAATATAAATATTTATATACAAACAATACTCTTTACCTTTTTCTTTCATAAGAACTGTAGTTCTCATAACAAAAATTTAATCTTTACATACAATAACATGTGACATGTCAGTAGTGGCACGAAATTTCAATTTATTTTTCTAAATTTTCTAAAAAAGAGCAAAAGCAGTTAATAGCATCACAGAAATTTCATGGTAGTAATAACCAATTTTATTGAAATTAGTATAACTTTTTTGTTGCATTAGTATAACTTTTTTGTTGCATAAAAAAATAATTAGACCTCATCCTTACCTCTATCTTCCTTTTAAAAAATAGAAGATATGCTCAATAAAAACTGCTAAAAAAAAATAAAGCCAAAAGAAAAACTAAAACAAACAAAATGTAAACGATTTAAAAAATTAAAAGGAGTGATCCTTTTTATTTTATTTTTAATAAAAAATATTATATATAAATTGCGAAACTATTTTCAATGCTTATATGATCTTAACGATGATTATTATAATATGATCTTAACGATGATTATTTATCTTAATATGATTCTTTATGTAATATTTCTAAACTAATCTTAATATTAATTCAATTCTAAAGGTAAAAAGTTTTAACTCGGTTGAAAGATCTTCCTCTTATAACCGCGTACATTTTGAGAACGCGCTGTTTCAAGTTTAGAAAAGCCTAGTAACTAATTAAAACTGCTTTAAAAACGAAAGCGAAACGACATTGAACATTGAACATTGAATTTTTACAGTATTCATATTTAGAGATACAACAAAACTTATGCATATTTATGTTACCAAGTTTATAAAATTTTCATAAAATCCATAACATAAAATAATCATGATATAGCAACTATTTATATATTTCTTTAACAAAAATTAAAAAGATATTAGATTCTCAAACAGCATGTTCATTATAATGAACATGCTGTTTGAGAATCTAATATCTTAATTTTGTTTATATACATTCAATAAAAATAGTTTTTAATTATTTTGTAATTATAATGTATTTTTATTTATTTCCATACTTATAATGTTGTGTTGCGCAGGTGGTAAGGCACTAATGGTCTAGTGATCCGGGTTTCAAAACCCACCACCGATAAGTTTTTCATTTTTCAAAAAAAATTAAAAAAATGGAAAATCTTACGAATCCTTTAAGATACCCTACAGGATAATCACAGGATTTCTTATGATCTTATAGGATTTGCAAGACAAATAAAATCTTACAAATCCTTTAAGATACCCTATGGGTAATCACAGGATTTCTTATAGTCCTATAGGATTTGAAAGACAAATAAAATCTTACAAATCCTGTAAGATATCCTGTAGGATAGTATAAGAATATATGCGATCCTATAAGACTCATAAGTTGTCTGTAAGATAGTCGACTAGTGAAGAGTTGCTCGAAAAAAACCATTGGTCTCAAAACGCAATTTTGTCAGTCATTTGAAGTTTGCAAAACAGTAGGTATACAAAGAGTTACGTTTTTGGAAAAATATGCTTTGGACTGACAAGTTTAAGTTTAATTGCTTTTGATCAACGGAAAACTTTTGTTGCCTTCAAAACAAAGAACTTAGCCCTTGGTATACTCTAAAGACTGTAAAACATTGCGGTGGCAAGGTGATTGTTTGGGGCAGTTTTTCATGGAGTGGCGAGGGCCCGTTGCATAAAATTTAAGGGACAATGAACACATGTACAAAGAAATACTCGAAAATGTCATGTTGTCTTATGCCGAGGAAAATCTTGCTTTTATTTAGATTTCCAAAAAGGCAACGATCCCAAGCACACTGCCAAAAGTGTTAAAGTGTTAACAAGATTGTTGACACTTTAACACTTTTTGGTATACTTGGTATGATCTAATAATGAGAGGATAACTAACTTTCCCATGGAATCACTTTGCTTATATACTTTCTGAGCACGAATAATTTCAAGTTGTTGAAGAAGAAGTTGACGGAAACTTAATTTAATCAACTACAACGAATAGACTAATTTTGGATTGAAATAAAGGCTGCTTGGAACGCAATTCCAAAAATTGATCTCGCCAATAAGTCTTTGTTGTCAAGCAGTTATTGAATCAAAAAGAGACCCCACTAGGTATTAGTTTACATCATAAATATTTATACAAAGAAATTATATGATTTTTATAGCGACGGGACAAAATGATAATTCTTTAACAGGGTTTGCTATTTAAATTACCGCTCTATAATGTACCTCTAAATCATTTATGTGATCGAATTTTTTTTTTACCTCAGTTAATTTATTTTTTTTACTCAGTAATGCTATCTCCTAAAACTAATATTTTATTAGGCTAAAAAAATTTAGATTTCAAAAACTCAGATCTCTGGAAAATATATGATTACATATTAAGAGTCATTTTTTGTAAGAATCAGGCAGTCAATGGAAGTGACCTCCTCCAAATTGCTTGAATTTTTTATATATTGATCAGAATATAGAGAAAACCTGTTGGGGAAAAAAAAAATTTTCAAAAATGTTTCGTTCACTCGGAATCTGGGCTTAAATTTTTGAGATTTTTTTTAAAATTTTTAGAAATTTAGTTTTTGCCACCTTTGAACCCATTTTTTTGGCAAGGTAAAAAGTTGCACATAGCTTTTGTAGTTAATATCAGACGTAACCTAAAAGCTCTCTCCAAAAAATATAAAAAAGTTGCGTGACACTGTGCGGTTGGCTAATTATCATAGTTCAAAAGTACAAAATCAATCATTTTTGCCAATTTTTAATTGGCAATTTTTAATCGGAGTAAATTCTAGCGGCAAGTGTTGCACACAATTTTTCTTTTAGGATTTAAAATTATCAAAGGTATTGAGTCTAAAAATGCAAAGAAAGTTATGTGATACCTAAGGCCTATTAATATATTAAGGCTTGAAATTGGAAAAAAATGTTATAGTATACTTACAAAATGAGCTATTACGGCAGAGGCGCTAAGTTTTGTAAAAATATAATCATCTTAAATGGTCAATATAAGATGACCCTAACATAGTTTAAAAAAAAACTCATGTGATCTTTAGATATTAAGTTAAAAATAAAGGTAAAAATTGTTAAAAATGATTAAGTACGAAGAGATATTTTTTTGGAGAAGATATATATTTTTGAGGTTTTCGCTCACAATAAAATTTCTATCATCCAAAATTAGCAATTAGCATTACACAAAACATTGCACGTAATGTTAAGAAAACATTTAAGCGTTTCTGACAATAATATAGAAATCATAACAATTGAAATAAATAATAATAAAAAACAATAAATGATCAGAAGTGAATTATTTAAATTTACGTCATAACCAAATAACTTGTGGTGATCGAATGGAAGAAGAATCACTGATATCACGATTGTGGAGAAACAAGTTAGCGGGCGGTTGTTTACTTTACCATAAAAATGTCTTAACTTTATTTTAACGATCTTTAAAATTTGCATAAATAGAGTAGATATTTTATCATTGCTATTGAGAAATAGGTACTGCATAAATAGAACTTGTTTTTAGTTGAGTATGGAACAAAACAAATATTTTTTGTATTGGTGACGCCCTTAAACCTCCCGCTTTAAGGGCGTCACCAATACATGTTGTCATACCAATGTCAAAGCGATACAATGAAGTATTTTCAGTTGGTGCAATGCTGTGTTTTACCCATTTAAAGCAAGAAACTGCTTTATCTAGAGTCAACGAAAACACCAATTTATGTACAGAAACACAAAAACAACAAGAACAAACATATATGACACCTGCTACTCCAGATGAAGAATTTGATCCCGGTGAAATTAATGTTTCACAGGAGATTTTGGACGAATCTCTAAGAAGCCGTGAGAGTGTAACTGAGGTTCTTAATGCAAGTCCAATAAAATTTAGATTAAAAAGGAAGTTCGAATATCTGGAAGATACTACTAAAGATAAGTTAAAACGCAAGTATGTTTGCCTAGAAAACTTATTAAAGAAAAAATTTGCGGAAGCTGTTGCTCCTGGACAAGAGGAATTACTCATAGATTTTCTTAACAGTAAAAATGTTGATGAAATAAATAGCCCTCTACCAATTGAAATTATTCGTGCTCAGAAAGTATATAAGCAAAGTGATTCCATGGGAAAGTTAGTTATCCTCTCATTATTAGATCATACCAAGTATACCAAAAAGTTTATAATGAACACATTTGAGTGTACCAAACATCGTATAGAAACAGCAAGAAAATGGCATGCATCTCATAAAGGGTTGGCATTTCCAGAGAAGAAAGTATTCGTCCGATCTAGTCTTGATCAAACAAACTGTGAACATTTCTTAGACTTTATATTTACAAGCAGTATTTTGCATGATTTTGCTTATGGAATAACCAAATTAAAATACGACAGCGGTGAAGAACAAAAGATAGTGCATGCAATACTGACCACAAAATATAGCCACGCTATCATGTTCTATCGAAAAAGTTGTAGTGAAAACAATTATATACCATTATCTGATTCAAGTTTGTGGAAAGTATTGCATGCAATAAAACCTTCAAGTCGAAAAAGCTTAGCTGATTAGATGAAATGTCAGGTCAGGTTTTCCTGCTACTGGTAACATGTAACCCAGTACAACCTGCTCCATGTCCTGCTGCCTTGTAGGATACGCTTTTTTAGGCAAAGGCTAGGAGAAGTTAACTCCGAATTAAAACACCCCCTGCCTTGGGGCTCTTGGTTGAGTAAAGGCTAGAGATGGTGTCTCGATAAAAATACTCATCTTGGGCAGATGTTACATGCATCCAGCTGCTGTCTTGTAGAAGGCCTCCTAGGCAAAGACTTAAGGGGTAAACAGATTCTATCTGTTGACCAGCCTCGCACCCCTTCCTCATCTATTAGGCTGGCGCAGATGTATTTTTAATACATTGTTTCCAGTTTAGGATGTTGAACGCTGGATCTTCTTGACTCAATGCGTGGGTATTGCTTGTGTCTCTATTTTTATGACTGGGCAACTCATTCTATTATCTTCTAATGAGGGTACAGCTCTAAAACTCAGTTTTATGGTTCTGAGGCCGGCTGGTAGTCAGGTTTCCCGAACTCTTGATTGTTTGAACTGTTGATTCCATCAACAGCCGAAAAATATCAGAATACTAACAGTGCCATGTTGCGCATGGATGGTGTCCCTGTTTGTACTTTTGGTGTGCATTGCAGAGGCCACATTTGGAGCCCTTTGTTACGGCTTAGGGTTTATTAATAGTAATGAGGCTATTGCTTAGTTGTTAAATAGTGTACTGAGTACTATCTACACTTGAGTCAAGTTCTTTATAAATTTAAAATGACTAAAGTATCTAAAACTAAAAAACACAAAAAACCATCGTCATCACCAAGTTCTCTAAACCTATCATTTACTAATATTCGTGGTCTTCGAAGTAACTTTTCTTCTGTTGAGTCTTATCTCTTGCAAAGTTCACCAGACCTACTTGCTCTTTGTGAGACTAATTTGAGTTCGGCTGTCCCATCTTGTGATCTTAGTGTTGATGGTTATCTTCCTTTAATTCGTAAAGACTCCAATAATCACATGCTTGGCCTGGGCATTTACATTCGTAAAAACTCACCCATTTTTCGTGAAACTAGGTTTGAATCTACAGACTATTCATTTATGTGCTTTCGTTTAGCACAACTTCACTCTATCGCCTTTCTCTTTGTTCTATATCGTTCTCCTTCATCCCAAGATTGCACTATTCTTGATGTTATTTCTGATCAAATTGACCAAGCCCTCTCTCTTTATCTATCGGCCAATATCGTCGTTGTTGGTGACTTTAATGCCCATCACACCGATTGGCTTGGCTCTAGTGTCAGTGACTCTGCTGGCGTTAAGGCCCTCAACTTTTGCCTTTCTCAATCTCTAACTCAAATAGTCAACTTTCCAACTCGTTTTCCAGACAACCCTAATCATTTACCTTCTCTACTCGACTTATGTCTTGTTTTGGATCCTAGTCAGTGCTCAATCTCTCCACATTCACCCTTAGGTACTTTTGATCACGGTTTGATCTCTCTAAAACTATTATCAAATTCTTCTACTTCATCAGAATCCCCCTATCATCGTACCTCATACAACTACCTTAAAACTGACTGGGACTCTTTCCGTGATTTTCTTCGTGATGGCCCTTGGGTAGAAATCTTTCGTCTTCCTGCTGACAAATGTGCTTCTTACATAATTTCGTGGATTCAGGCTGGCATGGAATCTTTTATTCCCTCTCGACGATTCCAGGTCAAGCCTCACTCTTCTCCTTGGTTTTCCTCACATTGCGCTGCAGCAATTTCTAATCGAAACCGTTACTTCCATATCTATCAGCAAAACAATTCACCAGAAAACAGACATCTGTTCACTATCGCCAGAAACCATTGTAAAAAGGTTTTGTCTGACGCCAAAGCTCGGTATTCCCAGGTCATTAAATCTCGTATCTCATCACAAAAATTAGGCTCTCGAGACTTCTGGAGAATCTTTAACAGTATCAATAATAAGGGCAAATCTGTTATTCCTTCTCTCTTGTATGGTTCAGACTTTGTCACCTCACCTAAAGACAAAGCTGAATTGTTTGCTAAGAACTTTTCATCTATATCATCTCTTGATTCCACTAGTTGTGTTTTACCTGACATAGCCGTCAAACAGGTTGATCCCTTGCTTGACATTCGCATCACTTCAGCTTCTGTATCTAAAGTAATTTCCTGCTTAGACTCTTCAACAGCTTGTGGTCCTGACAACATTCCTGTTGTAGTTTTGCAGAGGTGTTCTCCGGAGCTTTCATCCATACTTTCTAAACTATTTAACAAGGGCTTATCAGAGTCTTGTTTTCCATCATGCTGGAAAGCAGCATCTGTTATCCCTATTTTCAAAAATTCCAGAGAGCGATCTGATTCATCTAACTACCGTCCCATTAGTCTTCTTCCTGTCATAAGCAAGGTTTTTGAATCTTTAATCAACAAACACTTAATCTCTCATCTTGAATCAAATAACTTACTTTCTGATCATCAATATGGATTTCGGTCTTCTCGTTCTACAGCTGATGTGCTAACAGTAATAACCGATAGGTTTTACCGTGCATTAGATAGAGGTGGAGAGGTTAAGGCTATCGCACTTGACATTTCTAAAGCTTTTGATAAAGTTTGGCATGCTGGTCTTCTCCATAAGCTTTCTTCTTATGGTGTAGCTGGTAACGTCTTTAAGATTATTGAGTCCTTTCTTTCCAATCGTAGTATAAAAGTTGTCCTCGATGGACAACACTTTTCTTCACATCCTGTAACTTCAGGGGTTCCTCAAGGTTCAATCCTTGGCCCTATACTCTTTTTAATTTACATTAACGATCTTCCAGACATTCTCACATCTAAGGTGGCATTATTCGCTGACGACACTACCATTTACTCTTGTCATGATAAGAAGCCTACACTCTCTGATTGCTTGGAGGGGGTATCTGAGCTTGAAAAGGATCTCACTTCTGCTACAGCATGGGGCTCACAGTGGCTGGTGAACTTTAATTCAGATAATACTCAATTTTATTCGGCCAATCGTTATTGTAATAATTTAGATCTTCCTATATTTATGAATGGTAATGTACTAGATGAGTCATCTACCATTCATCTTCTAGGATTAACTCTTACTTCTGATCTTTCTTTTAAACCGTATATCAAATCCATTGCAAAATTAGCATCTGCTAAGGTTGCATCTCTTTATCGAGCTCGACACTTTCTTACTCCAGATTCTATTCTCTATCTCTATAAATCTCAAATCCGTCCCTGTATGGAATACTGTTGCCACATCTGGGGCGGATCTTCTAATGATGCTCTTTCTTTTTTAGACAAGGTGCAAAAACGAATTGTAAACATAGTTGGACCTGCTCTGGCAGCCAATCTCCAACCTTTGTCACATCGTCGTAATGTTGCTTCTCTTTCTCTTTTCTACAAATACTATAATGGGCACTGCTCTAAAGAGCTAGCGTCCCTTGTGCCATCTACTAAAATTCATTCTCGTGTTACTCGCCATTCAATTAAGTCTCATCCTTTTTCTGTGACTGTTCCTAAGTGCTTCAAAAACTCTTATTCTTCTAGTTTTTTTTCCTCGAACATCAGTTCTTTGGAATTCGCTTCCTTCATCTTGCTTTCCTGATTCATATAATTTGCAATCTTTTAAGTCATCAGTCAATCGTTATCTTGCTCTACAGATTTAGTCTTTTCTCTTCCAGTAACTTCCAACTCTTATAGTGGTTGCTTGCAGCCTTGTTGGAAGTGAAGATGTTAAAAAAAAAAAAAAAAAAAAAAAAAAAAAAAAAATGTTACTGCTTCAGGCATGAATGGTTTTCAAACATTACAAAAATTGGCACAAAGATTTAGTTCTAAATCTCTCGAAGCTGCCCTTGAAAAAGGAAAAAGGTATTTTAAAACAAGTTATCAAACCAATTGTAGTGTCAATGACTCAAACATTTTTTCTCACAGCTCAAAACATTCCTTATCAGATCCATCTGAAAAAAATCTTCAATCCAACACAGAGATATCAGAAGTGGTATGTGCCGATTGCTATGATTTGTGCAAAGCTATCGAGATGATCAAAGAACTAACAATTCAAAATTCTGACGATGCTGATTCTATTTATGATTTGGAAATTGCTGTAAAGGATGTATTCAACTACATAAAACACCTGATGAGAGATTCTCAACAGAAAAAGGCAAAAATCGAAGCTTTTAAGCAATTAAACGATAAAACTGCTTTCTGGCTTAAAAATTTTTGTCAAAAAATTCTTCCGGTTCGATACAAAGAGGGCCAAAGAGAGTAATTCGGTAAGAAAGAAATGAGTTTACATGTGGATATATTCTTCATAAAAATAGCAGGAAAGTTATTCAAACGTGTTTACTTTACTTCAATGTATAGGTGTGATCAGGGAATAGGGGATGTTGTTTCGTTAGCCACTGCAGTTTTAGACCAATTCAGAATTGATCAACCGCATATCAAGAAAATGTTTACCAAATCTGATAATGCCGGCTGCTATCAGGGAAATCTTTCAGCTGAAGCAATCTACAATGTATGCAAAGAGAGAGATATAAAGTTGCTGAGATATGATTATAGTGAACCCTGTTGTGGAAAAGATCAATGTGACAGGGAGAGTGCAGTTGTAAAGACAATTTTAAGGAGTTACGTTGACTCTGGTAATAATCTTTTGACTGCTGAAGATATACACAAGGCTATGCATTATAGTTTTGGCGCTAAAGATGCAAAAGTAGCAGTTGCTCAAATTAGCAATGATAAAACTGTAGTTACTGGACCAAAGATTAAGAACATTAGCAACTATCACTCATTTGAGTTTGGTGAGAAAAGTATGAAGATGTGGCGTTATTTAAATATCGGTGAGGGAATTGAACAAGAGTATGGAAATCTTAAAATTCAACCCTCGATTAAGTTGTTGTTGCCATATAGCAAAACAGATAATTCAATTAAGCGTAACAAGTCACTTAAGGAAAAACAGAAAAGAAGTGACAGGCAATTATATTCATTAAGATTTTGCACTGAAATGAATTGTACTTTATCAATTGAAAGCGATGCTGAGTTAGAAGAACACATGCTATCCGGTCTTCATACAGTTTCGAAATCATTAACATCATTGGATAAAGTTCGCAACTCGTTTGTTCATAAGATGAAAATTACTTCACAACTAAATATGCCAATTTCTTCATCCTCTAACAGTGTTTCCGTAAAAGACAAACCACATTGCATGAACATTTTTTTATTGCAAGGTTGGGCATTACCTGTTCGAAGTTCTTTTAGATTTTCAAATCAGCAGAAAGAACTGTTGTATAAATACTTTATTCGTGGAGAAGAATCAGGTAATAAAATGAGCCCTGAGCAGGTTCACATGCAGCTGAGGAGAGAACTTCCGCCTGATCAATATGTAACTAGCCAACAGATAAGATCTTTATTTTCAAGGTAGGCATTGTTGCTATCAAAACTTTTGCAAATTAGATTATGTTTCTGACTGTTAAATATTTCCTTTACAAATATGAAATTAAAATTTAGGTGAAAGTTACAATTTTGTGTGTTTGTTTACATATGTTTAAAAATATGTACAATTGATATTGTTATAGATTTAGTAACCTGAAAAGAAAAGGTAAGCTGGTAGAACCGACAACAAAAAATAATGAAAATAGTCAGGTTAACGATAACAAAGAAGTTTATGGCGAAAATGATGACTTTAATCTGACAGGAGACAATGAAGATGATAATAAATATGAGGAAGACATCGCCAATCTTGCAAAAGAAATTTGTCTTGTATGGAAAGTGAATGATTAAGTTGCTGTTGCATATGAAAAACAATAGAATATTGGATATATTGTTGAGGTAATATTATTCAAAGTATATATTAGTTTCAAGTTTTTATTTTGTTTTACAAAACAGTGCTCTAAAATAAAAGGAATATAAATAAAATGTAAAAATAATTTCAGAATGACATTATATAAGACTTTACAAGTTTTATTGAATGTAAGCAAAATTAAACAAATCATAAACTCTTTATTATATTATTTTAAATGTTGCGCTAATACTTTTAGGTATCTATAACTGGGATCAGAGTTAATTGTATGATTAACGGGCAAGAGAAGAATACTTTTCGCTGGCCAGTTACTACCGAGGAGATAAATAACCTGATAAAATTATCTGTTTAGTAAATGCTCCTTTTCTAATCAGTGGTTGTGGCGATTATTCAATATCCGAAGAAGACTATAATACAGTCATATCATTATTCTTAGAGAAACTTACTGCAGCAGAGTAGAAATTATGTGTGATGTGGTGGATAATGTGTGTAAATGACTCTATTAATAAATGAAAAACTAATTTTTAAATGGAAAAACATTTAAATGTTTGATTTATGTTTTATTTTATTAGCAATGTAGTTATCTTGATGTTAGATTTTTGTTCAGTTTTTAATTCATGTTATATCATGCGTGTGACAAAATCACACGAATTTTTTTTATTATTATGTTAGGACCTTTTTGTATTGACAGTTGGATATGTTTACATTTTTACAAAACTAAGCGCCTCTGCCGTAATGGTTCATTTTGTAAGTATACTAAAACATTTTTTTCCAATTTCAAGCCTTAATATATTATTAGGCCTTAGGTATCACATAACTTTCTTTGCATTTTTAGACTCAATACCTTTGATAATTTCAAATCCTAAAAGAAAAATTGTGTGCAACACTTGCCGCTAGAATTAACTCCGATTAAAAATTGACAAAACTGATTGATTTTGTACTTTTGAACTATGATAATTAACCAACCGCACAGTATCACGCAACTTTTTTATATTTTTTGGAGAGAGCTTTTGGGTTACGTCTGATATTAACTACAAAAGCTATGTGCAACTTTTCGCCTTGCCAAAAAAATGGGTTCAAAGGTGGCAAAAACTAAATTTCTAAAAAATTTTAAAAAAATCTCAAAAATTTAAGCCCAGATTCCGAGTGAACGAAACATTTTTGAAAATTTTTTTTTTCCCCAACAGGTTTTCTCTATATTCTGATCAATATATAAAAAATTCAAGCAATTTGGACGAGGTCACTTCCACAGTTTCAGGAATTTGCCTGATTCTTAGAAAAAACGGCTCTTAAACATCAATCTGTGTTAGCAAATTTGTTGATTTCGGATTTATAGTCGAAGTCAAAAAATTTGATCCAGTTCCAGGCTCTGGCTCGATTAAAATTTTTAGCTCCAGCTCCAGCTCCGAAGCTTTCCTGAGGAATACCTAAAAAGGATATAGAGCACCTATGTAGCCTTTTTGGATATTCCTCAATTCCCTCAAAAGCACTATAAAACGTTTTTTTTTCTTCCGGTCGTGGCAGTCAGCCATATAATTTTTATTCAAAAAATTTTATTGTTTATCAAGTTTTATTTCAAAATTGTCTTTTTCTTTATCAGAATTTATTTACCTAAAACTGAATCAAGTGTTGTAGATGATTCAGCTGTTTTCCTTACTCCTTGACTTATTGTTATATTTTTGGCATCTCTTTTATAAGTTATTTTCTTCTACTGCTTATAAGACCGTTTTGCTCATATATCTGAATCTCTTCTAACAGTATTCTAAAACTAGCATCAACATAACATGGCTAGAAATATATTATGAATTTCTTAGTTTCTTCACAACATATCGGAGTTTGCCAAATGTTGGGTAGTGTATGTTTCTTTTAAAGCATCACAATTAGCTAGCTGTAAAGTGTGATCAACGCAGCGCATCACCTAAATTTTGTTATGTTAACACCTTTTTTTGAAAACTTAGAAAGGTTAGAATTTTTTCTCAAACTTCTGCACTTTCTTTCTCGTTCGAATCATGTCATAAATGTTCCTCACTTTCTTCATCCTGTAAAGCTTTATATAAAAAATTTTCATTATCTGAATTTTTATTTGAAAGTGTGATTGTCTCTAATGTTTTCAAGTAACTTTTAAAGTATCGTAGCAACATAAACCACATGACATATTACGAAAAACAATTAGATCAAAATTAATTTTTAAAAAAAACATTGGCGCTTTTTTGAATGTTTACAAAAACAAGTTTCTATACATCAGCTCAGAAGAATTTATAAAATAATTAATTTCTAAGTTTTACAAGGTGAGTATCAAATACTTAATACTCAATCTATACACACAATATAAAAATTAAAATAAAAAATCCTTTATTTAGAAATCATAAAACTTTAAATGAAATTAATAACTACAGGTTATTTAAAAAAAAAAATTAATATAAAAAATAACTTCAAAGTACTTTGGAGCTCCACCTAGAGATATTTCAGCTTCAGGCTTAGCTTCTTGTAAAAACGCCAGCTCAGATAGCTCCAGCTCCAGCTCCGGTGCAGCTCCAAAGCCCTGCCTATATATGTACATATATAAATATACATATATACATATATACATATATACATATATACATATACATATATATATATATATATATATATATATATATATATATATATATATATATATATATATATATATATATATATATATATATATATATATATATATATATATATATATGTATATATATATATATATATATGCGCTCTTTAAATCAACAGTTTATGGGTAAAAATTTTGTGACTACCATGCAAGACTGAAATTTTGTGACTACCATGGCTATAATTATAACTCAGTTATAATTATAGGCATGGTAGTCTACATTGTTTTCCAAAAAAGCAAATTTTTTTTGGGAGTACCTAATCCAATAAATTTAAACTTAATAACAAACAGGGCCGCCGAGAACCGTCACTCCGCCTGAGACAGCAACCCTGATTGGCGTCCTTATTTGTCAAAAGTTCCCTATATTATTGATGTAGGACCTTTTTTTTTATTTTTTAAGTACATTCTTTTAATTTGGCGCCTCTTGGGTATCTGCGGT
The DNA here is from genome assembly GCF_022113875.1 of Hydra vulgaris. Classification (NCBI taxonomy): domain Eukaryota; kingdom Metazoa; phylum Cnidaria; class Hydrozoa; order Anthoathecata; family Hydridae; genus Hydra; species Hydra vulgaris. The sequence continues at coordinate 29,152,141 of NC_061170.1, read as the reverse complement.
AGTGCGTGTAGTGTTAATGCGGTAGTGGTAGAGCGCTCGCTTCATAATGAGAAGTTCCGAGTTCGATCCCCACCACGTCCCTGGTAGTATTTTTTCCGCGCAGCGGAGAAAGTACTACCAGGGACGTTTCTCTGCGCAGTTGCCTTGTTCGTCAAGGTTCGTGTTTCGGAGTTATAGATTTGAGAGAGGGTTATAACATCAAATAAGTAGCCTCCTCGTCTGTAGTCGCCTTCTCGGCCTTGAGGAAGTGAATTAACAAAAAAAAAAAAAAAAAGGCGAAAGAGTTTACCCCGGGCCGCCCGGGATAAACTCTTTCGCCTCTCCCCCTCTTGGCGGCCCTGATAATAAGTTTATTCTCTATTGATTATATCTATCGATGATTGTTTATTAACATAGGTTCTGCTTATCTTATTCATTCCTATATCTATTGATGATTGTTTATTAACATAGTTTCTGCTTGTTTTATTTATTCTTGTTTATTATTATTTGTCTTTTGGTCTCTAAAATTGTCTAAATAATCTCTTCTCTAAAATATCTAAAAACATCTGCTCTTTTGATAACGAGACTCTCAAGAAGTCGATGTACAATTCACTAAGACTTGTAAAATCTTTTAATACATAATTTTTATTGTATGCATTTTAAATTCTATACTAACAACACTCATTTTAAAAAGATAAATTTTTTTATGTGGATTAAACATTTTTGACTCTAGGGTGTGTTAAACTATTATCACCACATCCTCCTGTAACTTTAGGATACAGTTTTTATATTTGTTTGCGGTCTGGAATCAAATTTTGGTAACTATTTAAATTAAAGATTAAAATATTTTGTAAAAAACAAACAATTCTTAATGAAAGAAATATCCATTTTTTCTAAAATTTGGCACTTAAAACCTCATATTTTTTGTAGAATTGTTCAATTTTGATAATTATTTCACCATTACAATACTGTGTTTTTTCGATGTATAACTATTTAGTATTTGATATATATATATATATATATATATATATATATATATATATATATATATATATATATATATATATATATATATATATATATATATATATATATATATTAATATAAAGTAGTAGAAAATTATTTAGCAAAAACTTTTTTTATTGAACACTGTGTTTCATCAACAAAGATTCATCAGAAATGAATGATCAAATTAATAAAACTTCAATTTATACCAAAAAATTAAATTACAGGAAGTCGCATATGTCATAACTACTGTAAATTTTCACACATTTGTGGAATATACTGACACTATTATAAAAAGAAATCTTTAGAATTGATAACTTCTGTTTTTTTTTTTAAATATTTTTTAAAAGGGGGAATTTAATGTAATTATCATTTGAGCTTACTTATTTTTATAGCTTTTTAGGAGAAACTTATTTTCGTGCCTGCATTTAGAAAAAATTAATTCCAATTTTTAGTTAAATAAACATTCTTGGTTTGCATGTGTAATAATTTCAAATTTTTCTTGAAAGCATAGTATGCATTTTTTGGAAATATTGTTATTTGCAAGTGCTGTTTTAAGAATAGACCAATTCATTATAAAATCAATTTTATCAATTTTAATTTCCATATATATTTTGACAGCATGGTGTCTTTTGAATACTTTTTATTTTTAAAGGATTGCTTATGTAATTTATTAGAGGGCGGGAAATACTTATCGAATAATTTTAAAAACACTTTACGTATGTTTGTATAAACATTTTTGCTATATGAGGGTTGAACCAAATTACATTTCTAGTTCTATTTCGCTTTTTGGTATTCTTTTTTTCAGGGTCAAAATTTAACTTAAAATTTTTTAAATTCACTTTTTTTTTTTTACATTTTCATTAGAGGAGTTTTGGTTTAGCCTGTTATTAATTGAAATCAGAATTTGTTTTAGAATTTGGAGTGAATGATTTGAGTTAATATTAATAAAATTAGAAAAAAAATTATATTTGTTCTTTCCTTGAATATTCAGTATAATTTATACAATAAGATAGTTAAGATAAAAATTGTTATACAATAAAGAGAAATATATACAAAAAAAAAAAAAAAAAAAAACGCGGAGACTCGCAGAAGACCTTCAGGTCTTATCATCGAGAACCGCTCGTCAATATTAAATACATTAAATTAACATGAAGTATAAAATCAAAAAAAGAAAACAATGTCGTAGGAAAATTAGTGATATATATATATATATATATATATATATATATATATATATATATATATATATATATATATATATATATATATATATATATATATATATATATATATATATATATATTACTAATTTTAGTAATATATTTAATTTTTAGTAATATATATATATATTACTAAAAATTAGTAACATATATATATATATATATATATATATATATATATATATATATATATATATCACTAATTTTTACAACGACATTGTTTTCTTTTTTTGATTTTATACTTCATGTTAATTTAATGTACTTAATAATGACGAGCGGTTCTCGATGATAAGACCTGAAAGTCTTCTGCGAGTCTCCGCGTTTTTTTTTTTTTTTTTTGTATATATTTCTCTTTATTGTATATTTCTCTTTATTTTTTTTGTATATATTTCTCTTTATAAGTTTCTCCTAAAAAGCTAAAAAAATAAGTAAGCTCAAATAATAATTACATTAAATCCGTATTTTTAGAATTTTATAACATGAAATAAAATAGAAAGTTAAGTGGAAATTTCACATTTCTATTTTTTCTGCGTAGAAGGACTGATTGCAATGGCTTCAATTTAAATGTGGTTAAAATTCGAAATACGTAACACCTATCCAAACAAAACGCTTGTTTTATAACAATTTCAATGTTATGTTACATAAATCAGTTAAGTTACTCTCATTCCAACACTTTTCAAATATTTTTTCTCAATACATTCATTCCAATTAATTTGTTATTGCATTTATTTTTCTAATAAGTAACACTCATCATTTTTCTAATAAGTAACACACATCTTAGAGTAAAAACGTCATATCCAGTTTTCGAAAGCATGATTCAGGGTCCCAAGGCAGAAACAAAGCTGTAGAAAAATTTGTGAAAGAATACAAGAACGAACGTACACTGGAAGAATGTGGGTTCAATAAAGTTCAAAAAAAAAAAAAAGCATCTAATAACTCTACGTCCGACCAAGTATAGGTTAACACCTTTATTTTTTTATTCACATCTTATATTCATAATTTCATTGTAATTCACTGTAAAAACAATTCTTTTTTGACAGATCATGCTACCAACAGCGTTGGTTAAGCCTTGAGTCCAAGAATTTTCCCCTTCAAAATTTTCAACGGTCTCTGATATGATAATCGGGCGAGTTTAGGACGTATTCTTATATCATTTAATATTGCTTGGAATATTAATCTAGATGTAATCTGTATTTCAATATTATGTTCATATTTATTTAGATTCATCAAACATGCTGGACGAGTATGATAATGGTAATTTTTTAGCCGCCCTTGAGCTGTTGGGGAAGCACAATAAGACACTTCAGTTCCATCTAGAAGAAGTTTCTTGACACCAAAAACTATAAACAAGAATGCAAGCGGACTATTTGAGCTGGAGATGTCAAAATGAGTTCATTATAGCATGTTGTGAAAATGTTTTCGCTCCTATTATTAAAGAGGTTCACACAGACATTTATTTTTTCAATATTGTTGATAAAACTCGGGACGTGTCTCATACGGAACAAATTACTTTCGTTCTTCGATTTGTCTGCCTAGGATCTGACGACCAATAGATAGTAAAAAAGCGTTTTCTGAAGGTAGAAATTTTGGAGAGAAAAAAGGGTTCTGACATTGCGAAGCTGATTATAGATGTTTTGAATCAAAGCCAAATTGATTCAAAAAACTGTAGGGACCAGGGCTATGATAACGGGGCTAATTTGTCCGATGTATTCAAAGGAGTGCTGGCCATAATTCTCGAACAAAATCCGCAAGTTTTGTTCATGTCTTGCAGTCCGCATAGTCTCAATCTAGCTGGCGTTCATCTTGCAGAATTATCTACTGTAGGCAAGAACTATTTTGGCAACATCCAAATCGTTGTATAACCTTTTTAGTAGTAGCCCCATGCGCTGGAAAATTTTGACTGAGGCAATTGGGCAGTCCCTTCACCAAACTTCTTAAACAGAATTGCGCGCATAGAGGCTGTCTGGCCATTGTCAAAACGACTTAAAAAAATACTGAAGTCCTTGAAACTTCATGAAAAACTTGATTTAGAAGATCGTCAACTGACTTTAGTTAAGGCACTCAAAAAGTGGATTCAATCATTTGAATTAATTGTCTTGACTTCTTTTTGGTTAAGGCTTTCCTATGTGTCAACGATGTCTGCCTCCTTCTTCAATCAGAAAGCATTTCTTTAGATGAGAGAAAAATTTTTTAAAGACTCTAATCGATGATCTTGACCGATTACGTTCTTCTTGGTTTGGGTTTCGAAATGGTTTTCTTAAGAAGAGAACAAGGAAAAAGAACAACACTTCACGCCGAGTCGATGAACACTTCCACAAAGACGAATCAAAGATTTTTGATGTGAACATATTTAATGTTGTTCTTGACACGCTGCTCCAGCAGATAAGATATAAAATGAATTCAGTTTTAAAGACGACGAATATGTTTTCGTTCATTTAGTGTTCTCCATCTCCTTCTAGTGATGAAGAAAATCTTAGTCAGAAATAAAAATGACAAATCTCTACGTAAATAATGTAAAAAAAGACGATTGATCCAGTTTGCCCAAAATTTATTAGTATTTGGAAAGTACTGAATGTATTGGATGTCTATATGCCCTTTAGTCTAAGTGTTGAAAATTTTTAACAAAAGCTTAAGACAGAATGACATTAGAACATTTTTAATTTATAATTCAATGCCGTTATGCATAGAAGTGTTAAGTGCCGCAGATGTGATTTTACAGGGGAGCTTTTTAAAAGTAGTGACGAGTAACAATTTAGTAGACTCGTAACATTTTAAACAGTTAGTAGACTCCTAAGAATTTGTCGTACACTTACCATATGCGGACACAATAATGTTTGAAAAAATACTACAATATTTGTGTACTTAGCTCAATTTGACCAAATGTTGTACTTAACACTTCTGTGCATAATGCCATCGATGTATTATTTTAACCTTTGATATCAAAGTTTTTTTTTTTCAGTTTACAATTGTGATACATAATAATATATGTCGTGATATATAGTAATATAAGTCATGATACATAATAGTTTGTAAGACTTTTACAAAATATATATATGTATATATATACAGAATTCAGCATATATATATATATATATATATATATATATATATATATATATATATATATATATATATATATATATATATATATATATACATATATATATATATATATATATATATATATATATATATATATATATATATATATATATATATATATATATATATATATATATATATATATATATATATATGTATATGTATATATATGTATATATATACATATATATATATATATATATATGTATATGTATGTATATATATATGTATATATATACATATATATATTGTAGATTTAACATAATGCAAAAGATACAACATACTAATACTTTTATATATATAATAAGCAGAAAATTTTGTCTGTAGAAAAAATCAATTTTTTAAATTTAGTTTTAAAACCTGGAAGAGTTATAGAAGCATCAGGATTTGGTAATACTATTTTATTCCAAATATGGGGTACAATATGCAATACAAAATTGATTGAACTTTGTTCTACAAAAAGGTTCATTTAAAAGCAATTATTTCTTAATGTTTAAAAAAGATCGTTAAAAACGAATAAAGAAAAATTATTTTTTCTATACAAAAATAAAACATAAAACATTAAATAAGTTATATCTAGTAGCATCATATGACCATAAAAATATTTTGACTGTGAAAAACGGTCCGCATATTTAATAAAGCAGTTTGTATGTTTCTGATGGCGATAAAGATATTGTAATTTACTTTTCTCCGTACTTCACCAGGCGATGATTGCATAGTTTATATAATTGTATAAAAATGAATAATAGAGTTGGGTTAAGTTTTTTTTGTTTATATAACTTCGGGCTTTGTATAAAGTACCAATATTTTTTAAAACTTTAATGCTTACACAATCAATTTTCCAAGTAAGATTCTCATCAAGATTAACTCCTAAAAATTTTATAACAGTATATCTTTTTATTATAGTATAGAAATTATTATAATATAGATAAGAAAAGATTAGTATCATCAGCGAACATTATATATTTCATTTTGGAAGCTTTGTTTAAATCGTGTACATAGATTAAAAATATTAGTGGTCCGAGAATAGAACCTTGTGGAACATCACAATTTATGCTCAGGGGTTCAATTTGATGATCATCATTACTATATACAACTTTTTTTTGTTAAATTTTCTTTTTTACTAATATTAAATCTGTCTACTTTTTTATGGATAGGGGGGTAACCGCAACAAGTTTTATGGATAGGGGGGTAACCCCAACAAGTTTTAAACGTTCAGGAAAAATAGCTTGATGAATAGATATTCTAAAAATTAAAAAAAAAAATTATTTAATTGTTCGTAGCAATATATAACAGTATTTCCGTTTATTTCATCTGTACATCGTGCTTTATTCTTTTTAAAGGATTTGAAAGCTTTCTCAAACTCATTAAATAATTCGGCAGATAATTCGGCAGATAATTCTTAAGAGCAAATATCTTTAAAGTAAATTTTAAAAACAGATTTTTTTTAAACTTGAACTGTTTTTACTTATTGGCAAAAGATTGCGTAAACGAATGTTTTGATAATTCAATCATTCGCAAATTCAATCTATTTTCTCGGTCCCTTTGAGTTTCGAGATATCAGTACACTGTAAATCAAACGCTAAAATTAAGCTCTTAAATTTCAGATGTTAGGTCTACATATTTATTTAATAAGTTTTTTTGGAAACATATGTCGCAAATAAGTTAGAAGAAAAAAAAGATTACACAGTATTAACTAAAAATACCAGAAAATTAAGTAACATTTAAAAAATAAAATTTGTCATTAAGCTATCACCAAGGACAAAAGGTTCTATTAGATATTAGATAGACCAAAGATATTATATTAACTAAAGATATTAGATACACCAAAATTATTAGATAGACCGAAGGTTTATATTTATATTTAGGTTATATTTATATTATATTTAGGTTCTAGAAAGCTATTTTATTTCTATAACAGGTTTACAGAATTAACCGAATTTTATAGAATTTTAGTATATAGAAATTCAATATATTGAATTTCCATAGACTTTATTCTGTCTGTAAAAGCACATTTATTATGAACGTAGGCATTAAACATCAAAGTAATAAATTTAAATACAAAATTATGGCGTTACGTATACAACAATTCCTATGGGTCTAGTAGAGAAACTTCTCACATTCTCAACTTCTTTTATAAGCATGATCAGCTTAAAGCATAATTAATGTCTTTAATGACAACCACATTTCTAAATAAATTGCAGCCGTGACGCAGTGGTTTGAGTTCTGGCTCAGAACCCAGAGGTTCCAGAACCCAGTACTCAGAGGTATAAAGAGGTTCGACGCCAGTTTTAGCCTAATAAGCGACATTAATAAGGAAGGAGGCGTGAACCTTCTTGTTAAATACTCTTCCGCGGTTCTCTCGTACTGTTCTCGTACTTTCCGCGGTACTCGGTCTGTGAAAAGACTGTAAGGGCTTCGGGGAGCACCTTAAGAACTACAAAAAAAAAAAAAAAAAATCACTTTATGCTGAGTTTTCTGTTTGTTCATCCATACTAACTTAGAAAGTGCCTAACTATCCAGACTGATTTTGTAAAGAAATAAGACAAAAATATTTTTATGTTGCAAAATTTTGTATATTTCTATTCATATGTTTAGATATATTCAGAGTACTTTTAATTTGTAATTTAGAAACAACTAGTGCATGATCGCAACATATACATCGACCATTTAAAATTCAGCAAATGTAACAAAATAGCTCGGTACCAATGGACTTTTTAAATTTTTTGGTATCATTGGTGGGAAACTTAATTATAAAAAATAATTATTAAAGATGTTATAAGAATGTACATAGCGACTTCTATCTTTTTTGATTATTTAGGATTTATAGTGAGTTGTTTAAAATGTTTATATATGCGCTTTTTTTCTTTTTTTTTTCTTCCAATTGAAAACATTACTTACACAATTTTCGCGAGGTGCAGTATCTAGCATGTGCAGAGTTGAAAATGAACCCTGTTTTTTTTAAAAAAGCCAGACTCAAATGGTTTTTTTTTTTTGTTTCTTTGTTTATTTATTTTTTAATTAGTTTAATGTTGTCATATCTTTGACTTATGAATTATTATATTTCTAACCATCCTATAAACCATGGAATTTTTTTACCAAATCACAAAACTTCTTTCTTTTCCTAAATTGGCTAGCTTTAACTTAAGTCAATAAACAACATTATCACATTAATAAAAGCCAAGATCTATAACGAAAAGGATATTAAAACCTTAAAAAACCTTTTATTTGTTTTGTTTATGGACATTAAGTTTTACCTCTCGAATACAATTATTACAAAAAATAATTATATACAAAACTGCTTGGTGCCAATTTTTATTTAAATATAACTTTATTATGTTTTAGAGACTATTGCTTAATAGTCTAAAATAGTGATTTAAATCTATTTACATAAGTTAACGTTTGTAGCGATTTTCGTTATTTGTACCGTTTGATTTTACGTATGAACGCTACAAGAAACATTTGTTTCTTAGTAATGTTCCGTCAAACGTTGCTAGTGCGAACGTTTACGTTTTTTTCTTTCTATGGATTGGTTTTAACACGAAAGAACGTAATGAACATTGTATGCGGTTACCTTCTTAGCACGTATTAATCAGATTAATTTGAAAGAGATTAAAAATTTACAACAAACCACAAACTCTCAATGTCGTCGCAAAACCCTTCTTTAAAAAATAAGTTTATGAACCTTTGTTGCAAATATCAAATGTAACTATATCTATTATAGTACGTGATTGAAAAAATATCTGTTAGAGTGTAACGCAAAGTTTAAAGTTGCCAATATTTTAATTATTGTTTAGCTTTTACAGAGTTCCGCAAAGTTTTCTATTTTATCTAAAACAATTAAGTTATAAAAAATATAAAATTATTTACTTTTTTGATTAATGTTTTTGGTTTATGATTTTACTATATAACATTTTCATAATTTTAACAAAATTTACTTATTAAACTTATAGTTTATTCAAATTAATTCTTAATTTATACAATATTTCACCTGTATTTTTTTAAACCCATAATTTAAAGAATTTATAGGCATTTAGAAGGATTAGAAAATATTTATATTGAGTTATAATTACACCTTTTCAAGATGTAAATGAGAACATGAAAGTTATAATTAAGAAGTCGTAATATGTAATTAAGAAACACAACATGTAATTGAGAAAACGTTATATGTAATTGAGAAACACAACATGTAAATAAGAAGTCGTAACATGTAATTAAGAAACACAACATGTAATTGAGAAAACGTAAGATATAATTGAGAAATCATAATATGTAATTGAGAAATCGTAACTTGTAATTGAGAACACATAAATTAAAATAGCAAATTCACAGTCTAAGTTTGTAGGTTGTTACAAAAGGTCTTTTTGGACATGAATTTAAGTTATAATCTTAAATTTTGCTTTTGTATGCACAAGTAATAATAATGGAATTGAAATATCGTTGTGTTATATGCCAATACACTATGACCCGAAAGTCTGTGATTAAGCTAAATCCGTGTCAACATTTATGTCACCAAATTTGTTTACGTCCAGTTCTGGAACAACCAGATTCAAGTTGTCCGATTTGTCGGTATGAAATACACACAACTGAACAAGTTGAAAGGAAACGTTACGTTTTATCTTCTCCAAATGACAGGAGAAGAGTTGTTGAATGTGCGGAGCGATTTGAAGATTGGGTGAATCTCGCGCAAACGCTAGGTATCAAATATAAGACAGCATACAATTGGGTTCGCAGCGGAAATTCAAATTTCATCGGAAAAGGAGGTTTTAAACCGAAAAAGTTGACCGAAGATCAAATCGAAGAAACATTAACATGGATTGAAAATGACTGTCAATTAACATTGGTGGCCATCAAAACAAAGATATTAAGACAATTTAACATAAACGTTAGCACAACAACAATAGCAAATTACCTCGAAGGCAGATTGTTCTCATTAAAAAAAGTGCACAAGGAGCCTTCTACAATGAACAGTTATGAAAACAAACAAAAAAGAGCTGAATATGTTAGAAACATCAACGAACATATCACAAATGGTTGTCAGATAGTTTGGTTGGATGAAACAAATTTTAACCTTTTTTGTAGAAAAACGCAAGGACGCGCGAGACAAGAAAAAAGAGCAATTATGAAAGTACCTGCTTCAAAAGGTTTAAACATACACTTGATCGCAGCTATTTCAACTACAAATGTCGTCATGATAGAAACTCGCAGGGGATCATTTAAAGCAGATTCCTGTAACGAGTGGATGTTGGCTATGTTTTACCAGTGGGTTACATCCGGGAATCGTTTGGAGGATTTGGTCGTCGTAACAGATAATGCTCCTTGTCACGCTCGTTTGCAAAGGGTGTTTGATAATTCACCAGCTCAGTTGTTACGTTTGGGACCTTACAGTCCAATGTTGAACCCGGTGGAAACGATCTGGTCCAAAATTAAAAGTAACGTTAAAAATGCAATTCGCATTCCACCTGTATTAGGTGACGGGATTGCGGAACAGCGCATGCAGTACTTAGAACGAATTGTAATTGAGGCGAAAAATACTATAATGGGAGGAGATTGTGCACGTGCGGTACAACACACAACCACGCACTATGCAACTATTTTAAATATGGAAGACGTACAAGTTGGTGCTTAAATGATCAATGAAGTGATTTTTAATTATATAGTTTTTAATTATAATTTTTAATTGAATTATAAATTTTTCCCTAAAATGTTTTTAGTGTTTATTATGTTAAATTCATTTGCCCAAAAATTATAAATTTTTCCCTAAAAAATTAAATTTACGCTACAAATCTTGCGTCATTTTTAAGTGCGTCATTTTATACGCTCCATTTTTTTACGCTCCATTTTTTTTAAGCGCCATTTTACACTTACTCCTTTAAAGCGATAGCTAAATTAAAATTTTCGTGTTCTCAATTACATCTTTCTATTTCTTAATTACAACTTACATTTTCTCAATTACATGTTACGATTCTTAATTACAATTTTCGTTTTCTAAATTACATCTTATGTTTCTTAATTAAATCTTACGTTTTCTCAATTACATCTTACGTTTCTTAATTGCAACTTTTGTTTTCTCAATTACATCTTACGATTCTTAATTACAATTTTTGTTTTCTCAATTACATCGTGAAAAGGTGTAGATAACTACTAACAAGTAATTCTTTTTATCAATCTTATACAAATTTCGTTTTTATCATAACTAGTACATACTAATACACAAACATAATTTTGAAATGAGGCAAAAAAACATATAGTGAAACATTTTATCATACCTCCAAAAATTAAAAGATTCATTCTTATATATTGTATTTTTTATTTTAATTGGAAAGGTATAGAGATATATTTTTAGAATTATTTTTCACGTTCACATTATTATGTTGTTGTATTTGATATTTATTTCAATCATGTCTTGGAGTTATATGCAACTATATTTATTTACTACGTATATTTTGAACTTTTTGTTTATGGTTATTTGTAAAATAAAGATGTATAAAAAAAAAAAGAAAAAAAAAAAAAATAGAAATTTAAATATAAAGATGTTTATAATATTTTTTTAATCAAATATAACAAGCTTAAATTTTAAAATTTAAAAATTGTTATTTGTAACACAACTCAGTTTCAGGCTTTGAAAATACATTTAAAAAATGCATGCCGGAATCTATATCGGATTGATGGAAATCAAAAAATATATTTCAAAATTATTTTTGATTACTTGATGAATCAAGACAAATTTATCTAAACTCACAAATACGAAGTTATTTCAAAGTATTGTACACATACAAAGAACCTTTAGAAATGCCAAAATCCATGACAATAAAAGTTGCACCGGTTATAAGAAAGTTTTAAAAAATTTTATAAAATTCTTTTTAAAATGCCAAATATGTGCATATCAAAAATATAAAAAATTAAAAAAACTCAGAAGTAATCCAGTGAGCGCGGGACGTAAAAAAGGCGTCTTTTAAACGTCTTTCGAAGTTTCAAACATCTTTTGAACGTTTTGAAAGTCTTTTTAATTCCCACTGGGAAAATGTTAGTTTTGACTACTTATTAAAATTATACATTATAAATCTATTACCCACCTCCTTACGTTTAACTAAGTTAGTAATATAAAAAAAGTAATTAAAATTAAGCTTAGTAAAGTTATTTAAAAAGCGTGCAATCCAATCTCGTATAGATTCTTTACCACTCTTTTGTTGCTTTATATAGTCACTTTTGCTCTTATACGGGTTTTTGTATCTTTATTTAAAAAAGTCTTTCAACGAGTTTAAGGATCATTTCTAAAGAAAAAAATAGAAATTATTTTTTTGTTATTAAATATACTATTACTTTATTGTTATATATTAGATTTATATTTTTAAGTTATCAAAATGAATTTATAAAGGAAAAACTGATTTACCTCGTAGGTATGTTCAAATTTTGACATATTTTTTACCCTGTTTTTTAACTTTTAAAAAACAGTATACACTACAGCTTAGATAAACCGTGGGTGGTATAATTTAGAAGAAAGTATATCTTGGGTGTATGGTGTATCCAGGTGGTATGATTTGGAAGTTTGTATGGTGTATCTTGGAAGTATTACTATTGTAACTGATTAAGTACTTTGGCATGATAGAAATTTAATACGTTGTTTATTTACAGGATATTTTGACTTAACATAAGACTAATTATTTTGGCGAATAGACAATTTTTAGGGATCACTAGGGTTGATTAGGGTAATATGAGCATACTTAAAGATTTCTTAGATGTAAGCAGTCAAGTTAAAGACTTTATGTGATAACAGGAATCAGTACAATTAGCGAAAGTTTATATGCAGAAATTAGCGGCTATTGTCTTATTAAAACGCTATTAAATTTTTTGCGTTATTAAAATAATATCATCACACAAGAATAAATTTGTGGCACAAAATTTTGGTGCTAAAATAATGAAATTATTATTTTTTTAATAAAGAAAAATATGTTAGCTAAAAATCCATTCCATTTTTGTTTGAAAAACAATGCATGGAAACATTTAGTTTTAACTTTATTTAAAGATGCCATTTTTGTGTAATATGAGCATGCTCAAATAAACCAGTGTTTTTCATTGAAATTACATAGTTTAAAGTCCTAAAATAGCCGTGCTTTTACCCAGTGGGCATTTCGACGTCGAACGAACGTCGAGCGACGTCGGATCTCGACGTCGGATCGACGTTGGGTTTACGTTGGAAATGGAAATGTTATTTGACGTCGGATAAACTGACATCGCGCGACGTCGGCATTCCGATGTAAATCCAACGTGTTTTTTGAAAACTAAAAAACATTGCCTTTAGCAGTAGTCGAACCTCGGTCTATAAGATACTAAATCCTACGCGCTTACCACTACACCACAGGAACATATTGTTCCATGTGTTTATTTAGTAGTTTATACTTGTAGCTATTTGGGAATTATTACTTTGATAAGAAATAATTTTGTTTAAATATTATATAAATATTAAAACGAATAGTTATATATTAAAAAAAATGTATACTCGAAATGGTTAATAGTTAAAAAACTATGCTAGTGCATCATACAAAACCTCATGATGTTTTATCAACCATTATTCAAACTTTTTTCCATTAATAAAAAAACACGCTTAGTTCACATAATTATTGAAGAGCGCAATTGCACACATATTGTTGGGTTTGGATTAAATTTTCATCAGCGATGTCTTACGACGTTGTTCCGACGTCGTTTTAAGGACGTTGGATTGACGTCGGAAGACGTCAAAAGATATCGGAATACGTTAATATTATGACGTTGCCCGACGTCTTTTTATCGACGTTGGATCGAAGTCAGTACTGCGACGTTTTTTGACGTCTTTTATAAGATGTCGAAACAACGTCAAAATACATCGAAACGACGTCAGGGGATGTTGAGATAAAGACATCGCCCGACGTCATTTTACTGACATCGGAACAACGTCGGAATAGGTCTTTTGACATCGCTGATGAAAATCGTACGTAAATCCGACGTCGGATTGACGTCGGGTGCCCACTGGGTAATTGCTTTTTGAACAAAAACAAAACATAAAAAAGTATTTATTTTTTTTGCGAAAAATAGTAGTATTGTTTCAACAAAAAATGGCTTAAAATTTGATCTTTTAACAATAAGTTTTGTTAATAACGAATCATTATATTCTAAAAATTAGTTCTAATTGTCAGGTTGGTATTTTTTTTACTTATTTAATGTTGTTTTTTTAAACTAATTTAAAGTGCTCAAATTATTAAGTCGTCTGGGTAATAAAGCACTTTTGCTACTTTTTTAAAACCTCTGTGTTTTCAAGAAAAACTTTCGTGAGCCTAAATACCTGGTTGGATCATGAAACCCTTTTTCTCACTGGATTACTTCTTCTGAGTTTTTTTTAATTTTTTGATATTTTTGATATGCATATATTTGGCATTTCAAAAAAATCCATAAAAATAGTTTATTCCCAAAAATTTTGGATCCAGCATAATTATTTTTAAAAATATTCCAATATTTGCTTAAGGTTACATTACCCTAAATTATCCTTCTCCTGATTCGTTTAGATATTTGAGAACCCAATATTTTTTCTTAAAATCACTGAGGTTTTCAAAAGTAGTAAATGTGCTTTTATTTTCTAAAGCACTTGGTAATATAAGCACTTTAAATCAAAAAATAACAAAAGTTAAGTAAAATTATTAACCTGACAATTAGATCCAGACTTGTAGAGTTTGTAACAAAACTTATGATTTAAGTATCAAATTTTAAACAACTTTTTTATTGCAACAAAACTTTTTAGTTTGTTATTTTTTTAATTTTATTAGTTCTAACCTTTTACAATAAAATTACAATTTTTTTTGAATTTAAATTACGAAAAAATATTTATTTTTAAAACATTAAAAGTGTTTATTAATTAATCTGGATCTAATTGTCAGGTTAATAATTTTAATAAGTCTTTAACTTATTAAAATTATTAACCTGACAATTAGATCCAGACTTGTAGAGTTTGTAACAAAACTTATGATTTAAGTATCAAATTTTAAACAACTTTTTTATTGCAACAAAACTTTTTAGTTTGTTATTTTTTTAATTTTATTAGTTCTAACCTTTTACAATAAAATTACAATTTTTTTTGAATTTAAATTACGAAAAAATATTTATTGTTAAAACATTAAAAGTGTTTATTATGTTTTGTTTTATTCAAAAAGCAATTAAAACTAAGGTCGTTCACTTTTGCAAACGTGAACGACCTTTTGTTTTGGTAAGTTTAAAACGATTTCTATTTACTTAATTTTGAACCGAAATTAACTCCACTTTTTAAAATTTTTAATCATCGAAATTCTAAAAATAATTTCGAAACTATTTTTCGCTTTCAAAATTTGAAAAATTGTATTGAAATATACTTATATTATCTAAAAGTTACCGAAACAATTTTTCACTCTCGAGTCTTTATAATTTGTATCGAAATATTTTTATATTACCTAAATTTTGAAAATGGAACCGAAACAATTTATCACTATCAAATCTCTATAAATTGTATCGAAATATTTTATACGATCGAAGTTTTAAAAATGGCACCGAGACAATATTTCACTTTCGAATCTCTATAATTTACATCGAAATATTTTTTATATTATTGAAATCATAAAAACGGTATCGAAACAATTTTTTTTTCGAAATTCTAAAAAATAGTTCAAAATATTTATTTTATTACAACAATTCTAAAAACTGCATCTAAATGAATATTTATAAATAACAAAAAATTAAAACTCTAAAAATTAGGAAAAAATAATTCTCAAAATCTCGTACTCCTTTTAAATAGGTTTTTAAAATAAATATGGCTAGATGTAATCAAGGCCAACGCAAAATGTTAGTGTTGGAGGAAAGGAGTACGGTGACAAACCCCAATTCAATGAATCAGTTGGAAAATTGTTGTTATTAACATAATAAAAGAGTTTTTAACATGTATTATAATTTAGGTATGTCGATACAACCTCTATAGAATAATTGTATTTCATTTGCTTGTGTCCGTGGGGAAATAACGAATGATCTTAGGCAATTTCGAACATCTAAAGTATCATTGACGTCAGGCAGCCAGAACTTTAACGTTTCTTACTTTTGTCACATTTAATTTTAACAGATAAACTGTTAGATATGTAATTTCATTTAATAGATTAAAAACCAGAGAATGTTTAAAAAAGAAACATTAAACATTTATTACTAGTTTGCCTATGAGAAATAATTTAGAGCAAAAAAAAAAGTAAAAAGAAAGAACTAAAAAGTACTGGTAAAAGTAAAAAGAGAAAGTATACCCAAAATATAATACGTGTTAAAAACTCCTTGATTATGGTACTATGAAGCAACAACAACAAAAGGACTGGTTTTATATCCATAGCAGCTACAACAGAAATGTTTTTAAAGAATAAAATTACATGAAGTTTTTAGAAAAAGTTAGAATCAATATATTGGGAACAACGAGTACAGCTTTACTACACTATTGCAAGTCTGGAACTGATTATGGAACCCCCTCTCAGCAGGCAAAAAGAAATTGTCAACTATCCTTTTCTATCATGCTGTTCTGATCTTGTTCGGAGCTACCCCGCGTTAACCATTAGCCCACTCTCTCCTACAGATTCTGTTAATAAAAAAGGTTTATAAAAACAATTTGATATCAAAAGTTCAGAATTTTGTCTATTTTATTTTTAAAAGTTTTCTTATTTGCAGAATTGATTGCATCTTGTGATAAGAAATTCCAATCGTCTACCATTCTATTTGTTAAATAATAAAACCTGCATAATTTTTTAGTAAACTCTCGATGAAGGCTTTTATTGTGACAACTCCTGGACATGAGGTTCCTGAATCCTGAGGTACTCCACTTGTAACTTTCTACCAACATGAAACAAATTCACCCAAAACAACTCTTTGTTTTATATTACTATATATATATATATATATATATATATATATATATATATATATATATTATATATATATATATATATATATATATATATATATATATATAAAAAGAGAGATAGAAATAAGAGAGTTATTTAAGGACAAGCGCAGTAGAATGTAAATACATCGACGATGTTATTTCGGTTTCGGCAGGAAATCTATTATTTAAAAAAAAATATTTTTCAACATTTTTTTTTATCTATTAGCACCTTTGTTTTGTTTTTTGAAAATGAAAATTTCAATATATTTAAGTAACTTTTAATACTATAGATTAAATTGTTTTCAAAATAAGTAAAATAATTTCAAAATAATAATTTATAACTTAAGTTAAAAATAGTTTTTTTTTATTATTAATTTTCATTTATTTTTAAGTTTTGTTTTTAACGTGCAAAAAGACTTTAATAAGATATAGTGTACTCTTATTAATAATAATAACATCAATTATAATACTTAAACTAATTTGATGTCTTTATTTGAGTCTTCAAGATTATTTTTTTTCGTGATGCCAACTCCAAAGATTATATTGTTTTAAATTTGTTACCCTAATATGCAAAATCTTTTTCTTAATCATCTTACATTTGTTTACGTTATTTACGTTATTTGGTTGTAGTGATTTTACAAATATTTGTAAAATGAGTATTTAAATGAACGGAATGTTAAATTTAAATGAGTTTCATAAAATAGGCTGGATCTCGGTTGTTTTTCTCTCCCAGGCACTATGCTTTCCATCCTTATGAACAGCCCCTTAGAATAGCGTTATATATTCGTTTTGAAAATTTTACTTTGCAATAGGAATATTTAACAACATTTTTGTAATTCTCTTTACAATTCTATCAAAAATTTTGGAGTAGAGTAAATACAACTTATAATATTGTAAAAAACCAGAAAAACTTTAGCTTTATAATTTATGATATCTTTGTAGTGTTCAGTTCAACAGAGTAAACATTTCAAATGTTGATGGACAAAAGCTCATTTGTTTGAAATTGCCAATAAAATCATCCCTCCAAGCAACAGTTGATAGAAATTTGTTTAAGAGAGCGGTATAACAACCCCAGTCTCCAACAAAATGCAAAAGACTGCATAGAAAGCATATCCCAAAGTTGATTGGAATTTGAATGTTGTTTGAGAATTTGTTTTCAATATCGCTATACAAATAAAACCAAAAAATTTTATAGAAATTGCATCTTGCTTTACTCACAACATTGCCTTTTAGCAAAATGATCTTTAGGTAAATGGTTAAATGTAAAATTATGACGAGGAAAATAGTTCCAAAGCATCAACGAGAGGTTTTGTAGAAAAAATTAAAATAGTGACTCAATTCATTTTATAAATACTTAACTTATCAAAGAATAAAAACAATAATAATTGAAAAGTATCAACAAAGTAAATCTTTTTTATTGATAAAATAAATGAAGAACTCAATCTCAAAAAAAAAAGTATTACCTTGGAAATAAGAGTAACATTCAAAAACATAAAAATGCTCTATAATAAAATAATCCTTATAAATGTGTTTATTAAAATTGGTGTATTAATTTGTAACTTGTCAATATTTTTTGAAAATTTTTATTTTAATTTCTTAATACTTTTGTTATCTTTTTGGCTATTCTGGTACCTCAAGTTTTTTGATAATATTAGAAGACCTTACTTCAATTATGAACTTCGTGTATTAACATGTTTTTGTTTTTTTAAACATCTTCGCTTCCAACCAAGCTGCAAGCAACTACTAATTAGATTTGGAAGTTAATAGAAGAGAAAAGACGAAGATTGTAGAGCAAGATAACAATTGACAGACGACATAAAAGATTGCAAATTATATGAATCTGGAAAGCAAGATAAAGGAAGCGAATTCCAAATAACTGATGTTCGAGGAAAAAAACTAGACGAATAAGAGTTTTTCGAGCACTAAGGAACAGTAACAGAAAAAGGATGAGACTTAATTAAATGACGAGTAACACAATAATGAATTTTAGTAGATGGCACAAGAGACGCTAGCTCTTTAGAGCAGTGCCTATTATAGTATTTGTAGAAAAGAGAAAGAGGATCAACATTACGACTATGTGATAATGGTTGAAGGTTGGTTGCAAGAGCAGGTCCAACTATGTTTACAATGCATTTTTGTACCTTGTCTAAAAGAGAATGGGCATCATTAGAAGATCCGTCCTAGATGTAGCAACAGTATTTCATACAAGGCCGGATTTGAGATATATAGAGATAGAGAATAAAATCCAAAGTGTCGAGCTCGATAAGAAGATGCAACTTTAGTAGATGCTATTTTTGATATATGGTTTCCAAGAAAGATAGGAAGTAAGAGTTAATCTTAGAAGATGAAGGGTAAATGACTCATCGATTACTTATGTAATATTGGTGTATTAATATGTAATATTCGTGTATTAATATGTAAATTGTCAATATTTTTTGAAATTTTTTTTTAATGTCATAATACTTTTGTTATCTTTTTGACTTTTCTGGTACCTCAAATTTTCTGATAATATCAGAAGACCTTACTTCAAATATGAACTTCTGTGACTCATTTGGTCATTTGTTATAAAATATTATTGATATTGTAAAATGCTATATGTAATAAGTAAGGAAGAAAGTTAAATTTATTTTGTATTAGTTGTATTTTGTATTAGTAGTTGTATTCTAAAAATGTTTGTATTTGGTTGTATTATTTTGGATTTGTTTCAGTAAAAAAAAATTTGTATCAGTAGTTGTATTATAAAAATAATTTTTAATTTTTTGAAACTTAAATAATTTAAATTCAAAAATTGCATTATCCCCATAAAGTTTAAAAATAAAATTAAATGATTTTGTGGCAATATTTGTAAAACGTTGTCTCTTGCTAGGATATTACGTTTATTCAGGCCAGTTTCATCAGTCTTCTTTTCTTCTCTTTTACTAAAATTCAAAAAATAAACAGGTTTATTTAGCTGAAATTAATTTTTTATATAATAAACTTAATAAATGCAAAAAAATTTTTCTCTAATTCATATATTGACCAAATGGCCACACTCTTCCATAAATGATACAAGTCAGCTCAAACTGAGGGGCAGTTTTTTTCAAACCATCCTTATTTGACATAAGTTTAAAAATTTATTTATTTAGAGCTTGCTTCGTGTCCGGAGGGTAGCTATCTCAAAGACCATAAAGTACTGGATTCGCCTCTGATCTATACAGATTTTGACACTATCGTTCTATTGCTGACTTTTTAATCATTTTAGCAAAAAAAGATTCTGTCGTACATTAGATGAAATCTAACTCGTATTAATCATTTTCTTCTACTAAATTTGTTTTCTATCTCTATAAATGTTATATTCATCCTGATATTGAAAACTGTTGCCATATTTTTTAAATAATTTTCTGTTAACTCCAAACGTAATATTAGTGTTTGCTTGCAGCTTTGTAAAGGTTTATTTTTTTTTTTTTATAAAAATTTTAACAAGAAAATTGATTAGTAAAAACCTTGTGTTTGACATATATGCCTTGTTGAAAACCGCATGCCATATGAATGGTAATCAGCTGTTACGTCGTAGTTAGAAGCTTGGACTAAATAGAAGGTAGCGCGTGCATGTTCATTTTAATCCAGTATTTTTTAATAAATTAGCAAATTTTAATAAAAATACAAAAAATAAATTTATTATATTTGTAACACTTTTTAATTTATTTTTGTAAGTTAATAATCTAAAGTATTAAACTGAGAAATATTATTTAAAAATATAAAGTTAATTTGCTTTATTTTTAAAGGTTTTCTCTTCTCAAATACTTTGCCGCTGTTGGTTGCAAACTTTTTTTTCGCCTTCAAATCAACGTCTTTTAAGTTTTTCATGTTTAACTTTCTCGATCTTTTGCGATTCGATATATATATATATATATATATATATATATATATTTTATATATATATATATATATATATATATATATATATATATATATATATATATATATATATATATATATATATATATATATATATATATATATATATATATATATAAACATTGTCTTTATTATAAAAAAAGAAAAAAAAATCACATGTAATCAACTGTTTCTTTCAAAAATCCTTTTTTATTCAATCTGTGTATAAACTTTTTTTCATGCGATTCTGTGCGTAATAAAAGATCATGTAATATTAAGAATGTGCGCGCATTAAATTTTCGGAATTGTGATAACATCTATTCTGCAGCTGTTTTTCAAAAAGCTAAGGTAAAAAAAAACGATTTTAACTTTTTTACAAAATAAAGTAGTTTAGATGTCTACAAACTTTATTGAATACATTTTTTCAAAGAGTTCTGAAAAAATTCATAAAAATATTAGTTTCAAACAACGTTTTACAAAGAGTTTCTCCTAATAATATTTTTTTAATTGCATTTTTCTCGAAAAACGTAATAAGAATCTTAAGGCCGTTTGAAAAACGGCCGTAGTATTGTTAGTTAAAAAAAAATTAGGATCTTTTTTTTTTTTTTTTTTTTTCCTGTTCTTCAAGAAACGAATATCAATTAATAAAGTTAAAAGTTTCATTTGAATTTAAAAAAAATAAATTGAAAAAAAAAACGAAAAATTGTATTTATAAAACATTAAAAAAGTTCTTTAAAGTGAATCTAACAACATTTAAATTTACTTACTCAATAGAATGTACAACAATAATGAAGTTTACTTTGTGATTAGTGTAAAGTTTTGTAATCTGAAAAAATGACGTATTTATAATATTTTACATTAATAACACATAAAACAACTTATAAATAAATTTATCTCTTACCTCATCTTGAATTTTATTTATAAGTAATAAAGATCTTGTACTTGTTAATTGAGAATACCAATCATTATACATTTCATCAATGAAATTCACTCTCAAATTCAATTTTGTACCTTAAATAAGAACAATATTTTTAATCTTTAAACATAACATAACATAATTAAAATTTGATTAACAATAAAAAACCAAGACCATATACGTTTCTATGGCATTGCTTTTTCATATGATTAAAAAACTCTTGTGAGGTCACTCTAGTAAATCAACGTTGAAATTGACAACTTGTAACTAAATATCTTATTTTGCAAATATTTAAGATCTAGTTTTCATACTTTTAGTGCAGTTTATTATGCAGTAAAAGAACCAACGAAAACTTTGATTTGTTTCTTTTACAAAAGTCATATTATCTCAACTAGAGACTCAAGTAACTTTTTTGATCATTGTTTTAACTTAATTCGTTGCCACATTGCATTTATATTCAATTGCATAATTAATAATTTTTATAATATAAAATATTTATTAAGTTGACATTTTTATAAACGCATTTTTTAAAGTTTTTAAAAATGCTTCAACACTGGTTGTAGTAATAATTATTTAGCACTAACCGATAATCCGTATGAAAAAATAAGTGTTTTTAAATTTCCAATATATCAAAAAATAGACTTATGGATTCATCAAATTTTTTGATAAAGTTTATCTCCTTCAAATAAAACTTGCATGACTAAAAAGCTATCATTCCTTATTCATTATCCGTGTTAAAAATAGTGGTTTATGTAATATGTGTTGAGAGATATAGACAAAGATAAATACCAAGTGCTCACCCCATCATTATTTTAAATATTCCTATTTATTTGTTATATAAACTTCAAAAGAAAAATTCAGATTGTCGTTGTGCACTGTGTAATAACAGGGTTGAGGAGAAGTTTGTAAAATGACCACAAAAGGACAAAATTTACAACTTTGATAAGTTTTCTATTAAAATTAATAGCATATATGAGTATTAATATAAAAATTAAACAATCAATAATAATATTTAAAATATATAATATAAATAATTAAAAAATTAACAAACTAATAGAATATAATAGTTATATGAGTAATAAAGCTTAAAATTTGTATAAACCAAACTATTAATCTTCGCATGATTAATGACATAAATATACCAACAATATAACTTAAAAATCTCACAATAATTGTAATTTAAATAATTGTATAATTTGAAAAACATATATATGTAAGTTAGAGGCAGAGATTAATATTATAATAATTTTCATAAAAGTTTAGTTTCTTTATGTGAGCATGTAACTAACTACACAAATCTATTTTTTATTTTCAATATGGCTTGATTAAATATATTGTTTTGACTTTTAGTTTTTATCTAAAATGTATGTCACTATCTCTGACATCTATTTATACATGTCACAAATCTTTTTTAAACAAAACAAACATCAATGGATTACGGTATTGGTGTAGTGGTAAAACGCTCGCTTCGTAAGCGAGAGGTTCCGAGTTCGATCCCCACCACGTTCCTGGTAGTACCGCGCTCAACTTGTTTCTCCGCGCAGCGGCCTTGTTTGTCAAGGTTCGTGTTTCGGAGTTATAGAGTTGAGAGAGGGTTATAACCACTATTAAGTAGCCTCCTCGTCTGTAGTGGCCTTCTCGGCCTTGAAGAAGTGAATAAAAATAAAAAAAAATAAAAAATTTATTGAATAAAAAATCTATGCAGTATATAATATACAGCGTTATTTAAAAAATAGTGCAGATTCAAAAAAAACCGTGAAGTTATGGGAGTTAAGGCCAGGTGAATAAAATGAGCAATTGCTTTTACTCAATAATTGGACAGCCTTGCATGTATAAAAAATTTAGTAATTTTGCTTATATTTTTATTCACGTAAAGCTGATTAATTACTGAGTAAATTGTTTAACTTTACGTGAATGAAAACTTGAGCAAAAATGCTGAAGCTTTTATTCACGTAAAGCTGACCAATTACTGAGTAAAAGCAATTGCTTATTTTTATTCACCCGGCCTATAAGTTATAAAAGTCTAACATAAAAACACTGTGATAGTTTTACTTTTGCAATAATGTTTTGTACAATTGACAAATTCCTTAATGTTTCCATTGCAACCCTGACCACCAAATTTCGGTATAGGGTTTGAGCAGTTGCGAAATCTTGAATAAAAACCTCCACCACATGGTTGGCTACATAACGACCAAGATGACCACATAGACCAATTACCATTTACTATAAAAATATGTAACTTTTCCTGCAAAAAAAATATTGAAACAAAACTGACAAAACTAAAAGACAGTAAAAAAAGAAAAAAACTAACATGGACAAACAATATCGTTATCGCAAACTTCAGTATAGTTGCTAACACCTATACAATCTCGACCATTAAAAGATGGAGATGGCTTATCACAGCTTCTACTAACAAACTTAATTCCTTTACCACATGTATTTGAACATTCCGATTTTTTCCAAGTCCCCCACATTCCATCCTCTAAAATTAAAAAAATTTCAATTATGACTTTATTATTCACAATTCTATATTTTGAAACATATAATAAAAAAATTTAATTATATGTATACTATATTAGTAAAAATATTAAAATCAAAAAACAAATAGAAAAATAAATAATACTTAGATAATCAAAATACATAAATTAAGCGCAAATATAAAAAAATGGAATGATAGAACGAGTAAAAGAATATATAGACTAAAAACGAAAATTTGTCTGCAAAAAAGCCTAACAGAACATGTTTAGACATTGACAAAAAATTTTGCAATCTTGCAAAACTCATCATTCAGCTTCACCAAGTCGCATCCATTTTATTAAGTAAGTAGCAAGTTTAAAACAACTCTAAAAAATTAAAAAATGATGGGAACATGGTCTAATATAATTGCACAGCTAATACAGTATTAAACGGGGAACTTTAGGACTTTTTAGATTTTTTTTTATAAAATGAATCTTTGAAAACATCTCAGAATATTTTACGTCCTAATATATATATATATATATATATATATATATATATATATATATATATATATATATATATATATATATATATATATATATATATATATATATATATATATATATATATATATAAATTATTCACCTCACTAAGGCCGAGAAGGCCACTACAGTCGAGGAGGCTACTTTTGTGGTTACAACCCTCTCTCAACTCTACAACTCTGAAACACGAGTCTTGACGAACAAGGCCACTGCACGGAGAAACAAGTTAACATTTATATCTATATATCTTATACTGCTGAGTTAGGTGAGCATGATGATGTCATACTCACCTAACGTCAAATAGCCTGCTGCCGGGGGCTTCAGTACACACATCGACTGACAAATAGCCTGACTCGCAGTGGAGTGCTGGTACATCGACTGAGGGTTTGGTATGGGTCAGCAACCTTTTCATTCATTATTCTTCGTTTTCCCTCATCGTTTTCTAAAAACGCTTACTTAATTTAGGCTAGCAAAAAAAGTGAGCAATTGCGCATATAAATATGCTATAGTAGATATAAATATATATATATATATATATATATATATATATATATATATATATATATATATATATATATATATATATATATATATATATATATATTTAAATGTATATAAAATATTAATACCTGAACTGTAATTTAATGCAAAACTAGTTATAAAATGTAAATTTTGTTACTAAAAGTACCCATATCTTGGATGTACAGAAAATAGTTATAACTTATTCAAACAATATTTTACCAATCAAAAGACTTGTAAAAAATGAGCTATTAAAACAAAACATTTTGGAAAAAATGTTTAAATTTGGAAAAATAACAGTAGAAATTGGGTTTTAAAGCTAAACTGAAAATTAAAAAATTACCGCCATCAGTATACCCAACTACATTAAGAAGTCAAAACTCTGTTGACCAGAACTTTAATTAATTTTTAAAAAGTGTTACAATTGTTTAATTATTTAAACAATATTCACTTAAAACAATATGAGCTCAAAATATAAAATAGAAAATATTTTTTGCATTAGAAAGTAATAAGGACATATGCAAAATAAAAGTTGTCTCCTTGGACCAGATGTGTAACAAAAACAAATAAAAAAATGCTGTCAATCTAGTGGTTACTTAATGTTATATTCTAAGCAAATGTACCAAAAAAATAGGTTATAATATATACCATTAAATTTGTTTCAAAAAGCTGTTTGATAAAACCATTTAATTACAAAATTTTTAACCGAAAATAAATAGTAAATAAATAGAACAAAAAGTAAATAGAACAAAATTATTTTTCTAGGCCAGTTGGTCAAATTGTAGTGAAAATCTAAAATATTTAAATTGTGTAAGGATTTAATTGACTGTTAATAGCCTTGCCAACGACATTGTAATTAATGTTTATATAATTTTAGTCTTTCATGATTTTTATAATTTATTGTTAAAAAATCTGAAACTTTTTTTTTAATGATCAAATTCAATGAAACAGTACAAAATTGATTAGTAAAAATCTTCTTCAAAAAAGTCTCTTTTAAATTGGTCTCTTGTTCTCCAATTCACATCAGTAAATTTATATCAACGCTTATGAGACCAGTCCTTTTACTTTCTGGTGGCAGGGCCAGTGACACGGGTTTCGAAGCGGCATAATCGTCAATTTTTTAAAACAAGTCCTCTATATCTAGAATTTAAATAATAATAATAAAAAAAAGGTCCTTTAGAAAAAAAATAGGGGAGTACATGCCCCCTGCCCCTGGCCTCCTCCATTGTCGGCTTTGGGTAGCTTTTGAAAAAAATAAATAAAGATGTAGAAAAACCGTTAAAATTTATAAGACATTTGTAGATTTAGAAGTTATAAGACAAATTTATAAGACATTGTAGATGTAGAAGTTACTTATGTCCATGCTTGAAAATACTTTTTTTGCTTAATACAAAAACTTTATAAATATTCAATTTATAAAAACTTTTATAAATTAATCAAAAACAAATCTTGCAAACACCTGGAAGCAGTTTTTTTCAGTGTCTTTGCGTAATATTGACAATATAGTATCTGATTTTTCATCAGAACATTTTTCTGAAATAAAATTATCAGGCAATAGAAGTTTTCTTAATTGTTTGCCTGAGGTGTTGGCAAGAAATTACGTCAAATGATAGAGGAGGGTTCACAATTTTGTGATGATTTGTTACAGGCGGAGGGGTATCCAGTTTTGTGACACAATATTTTTCAAGTTTCAAATCTAGAAAATCTTTTCTATTGATTAAAATAGTGCTTAGTCTAAAAAACTTGACTGCGCCTATTCCAATTTAACATAAATTGAAATTGACATAATCTTTTATTGAAATTGACATTTTTTAAATTGACTAGAAATTTTAGTCAATTAATGTATATGTCTACAGCTTTATGAGTCAATGATATAGCAGATATATCATTAATGAAAAAATAAATAATAATAATATAATTATTATTATAAAAAAATATTATAATAATTAACAAAAAATAAAAATACTTTGTAATAATTATTAAACAACATTAACATAAAATATTATGTCTATATAACCTGTTCCGCAGCACTAATATTTTGCTAAAGAAGTCATTTAAATAATACATTTATCAAAAATTAAATATATCTTTGGAGATTATTTGTCTGTTTAGTCACTGCTAATTTATAAAACTTTATAGAACTATAGGAGTGAAAAAAAGAATCTATGTACATTCCACTTCTTCCATACGTTTTTAAGTCAGTCGATGTATTTAACTACATTGCGACTCAGGCTATATCAGTCAATTTATGTACACAGTATTATTATTTTTGTTATTATTATTGTGTGAAACTTAAAAAAAATGTAAATAATAAAAGTAGTTATAATTAAGCAACAACAAGTTATAACTACTCTCAACAATCCTAAGGAAGGCGAAGTTTATGTTATACAAGTGAATCATGGAAAAGGTTAGGCAACAATATTTCAGTACACTTTCATAGTATTTCTATTTTGTAAATATATTTGTATACTAAAATAATATAATGTAATATATAGCATAGTTATTGGGTTAAACTAGTAAAAATCAATTACTATGCCTTAAGTAAAATTTTTACTTTAAACACATTAAAAGTATTTATACCTGTAATCTATGGTGTATACACAGTAGATTACAGTCTACACTGTAGATTACATCTACACTGTAGATTACATCTACACTGTAGATTACATCTACACTGTATATTACATCTACACTGTAGATTACAGTCTACACTGTAGATTACAGTCTACATGTAGATTGTAGCCTACACGTAGCCTACCAGAATATATGTTTAAAGTAAAATCTAACATTAATTAGGCATAGTTTACTATAGCTTTTAGTAAATTATGCCTAATTAATGTAGCCTATATACTGTAGCATAGCCTTTAGTAAAGGCTATGGTAAAGGTACATTATAACAAGATATCTTATTAATAAATATGAAAGGGCATCTAAATGTCACTTAATATTATATTGAATATTTTCAAGATGTCATTTAGTATGCAATATTTTTTTGAAACTAAAAATTGTCTTTTCCTATTATAATTTATTTGAAGATTTATTTATTATTGTAAAATGGTTCTATAGCAAACTTACATGCTTATGTCTTTTTTATATTATGCCAATATTGGCATACTATAAATAAGATATTGCAATATAAGGCATGATATATAATAAAAATCTGAAGATTTTTAAATGACCTTTTTTA
Source organism: Hydra vulgaris (assembly GCF_022113875.1). NCBI lineage: Eukaryota > Metazoa > Cnidaria > Hydrozoa > Anthoathecata > Hydridae > Hydra > Hydra vulgaris. The sequence continues at coordinate 29,123,422 of NC_061170.1, read as the reverse complement.
TACATGCTATTTAAAAGTATCTGTGTTATGATTTTAAAATACGAGAGCAAATATGCTTTCATTGTACTTGCTTAAAAACAATTATAAATTATAATAATATAGTAACTGCTATATTGTTAAAAATATTATTATAATTTAGTAGTAGTAGATAAAAGGTATCTATGTGTTAACAGCGAGTGAATTAGAAAATCACTTTGACAACTCACTTTTGATAATGTAGGTATATACTAAAAAAAAAGAATAAAAAATTTAAACAAAAACTACTTAATAAGACTTAAGACCAAAGAAATTTTTGTTTAAATTTTTTATCTTTTTTATTAGTATTAAAATTTTTTATTAGTATTAAAATTTTTTATTAGTATTAAAATTTTTTATTAGTATTAAAACTAATTAAGTCAATTTTTGTAATGCTAAATATTTGTCTAATTTGTTCGTGAAACTGTTTACATTTGTTAACTTGTGGCAATGTCAGGGTGTTAGCCAGGAATATGTTTTACAATATCTATAATCTCGGTTTGGAGCCCTTTAATTTTGGTAACCCACACATCTTGCATTAAAATGGGTGAAACATATTTCCACCCATTAAGTTATAATTTTTGTAAACTTTTTTATAAAATAAAACTTATGATTTTGCAATGAAAATAAGATTATTATATTTTTTTCTTTTTTTGAAAGAGAATCATCTCTCAAAAATCTAGATCTTCTTATATTTATAATACGGTAATGTGCTCAATGAGTCCCATCGTCTACCCTCGAGTCCCGTCGTACCCTTCGTCTTCTAGGATCAAATCTTACCTCTGATCTTTACTTTAATCTGATCTTTAATAGTTGTAACATGAGTGCAGTTTTTGCCTTCATGCTACGCACATTTTGTGACATAAGGGTATATTCATAAGATGAGAGCATTCCGCGTTACATAATATTGCTACGCTGGCAATATTGTAACATGAGGGTAAAATTTGTATCGCCAGATTTACAACATGATATGATTTACAACTGAATATGTTCCATAAATTTTCTGTTCTGTTTATAATGAATTCCTATCTTGGTATAAACTTGGTTTGTTCGCAGCTGTATTTTTTATTGTTACCTCTGCATGTTTTGAACTTTGTTTGTTTGCCCATATTTTTGCTCTTTGGTTGTTAGAATTACAGTCACTTAATTTATAAGATGTGAGGTTGTTCTTCATGTATGAAGCAATTCCAACAATTGCAGCAATTTCCACCTTTTACCTTCCATAACTATTTTCATTTTATACTGTAGAACCTTCTAACTGTACAATTGATAAGTTGTTAAACCATGTTTTAGTGATTCCGGCTATACTTGCTCTTTTTAATTCACACATAAGTTTAAATTCTCCTTATTTGTTGCCAAGTGATGTTGAATGTAAATTTTGTGGTTGTTTATTGTATATGCAATATGTGTGTATATATATAAATATTATATAAATATTAAATATTATATATATATATATATATATATATATATATATATAATACATATATATATATATATATACCACCCACAGGAATTTCAAATGATTTCCAGAAGTTTGTGTACTGTGATCTGAGTCAGACAGATTTTTGTTGTTATCCATTACATTGGTAACCACAACCTTGAAGTTTTAGTTAATTTTGATAATGATTTTTGTTTTTATTTTAAAAGTTTTACGTAAGTTTACTACTAAATAAAACCAACTTTAAATAAAAATTTTGAATAATAATATTTTAAATTAAAATTCATGTTGCGTAGCCTCCTCTCATTTATATTCTAAACTTTGCCTTGTTCCAACCCCCTCCCCCAGTTTATGACCTTTATACGCCAGTGTATACACACACACACACACACACACACACACACACACACACACACACACACACACACATATATATTTATATATATATGTGTGTGTGTGTGTGTGTGTATGTGTGTGTGTGTATATGTATGTCTATTTCAGGTAATTCCAGAAAACAAACCAAGTTCTTACCAACAGCTTCTTCTGTGCTAGATGCTTTTGCTGATTCCCACAGTTACAAGGACCTTCTTCTTGATCACAAGGATAACCAGGTCTAATTTCAACCAAGAAATTCAAGACAGTTTAAGTATGTTCGTAGTGTAAAAGCCGCTAGTATGAAACTAGGCACTGAACCTTTTTTAAACTTTACATGAACTGGCATATATGATTCCAGGCTTTCTGTGGTCCATATCCACTTACCCTGACTTGTTGGTTTTGTTTGGAATGCAAAATTTAATCAGTCAACTTGTTATGTGCTCTCAAATTTTTTTTTCATATGATACAACATTTAATTTAGGTGATTTTTATTTATCAATTCTAGTGGCTAAAATAAGTTGTTTTGTTGAGAAGCCTTGCATGCCTGTAGCATTTGTTATACATGACAGGAAGTTTAATACTGTACATAAAAGTTTCTTTAAATCTTAAAAAAAAAATTACCAGTTCTTAATCAGGTTGTGATTGTGACTGACGAGAGTGGGATTAGCAAAGCAATAAAAAAAGTATTACCAAAATGGAATCTGGTATCTTGCTCCAATCACATTTTGTCTGATATTGAAGTTTGGTTAAAAAAACACAGTGCTTGTCATGCAGAAATAATTGTTTACAAATCTCAAATGCAGGAACTCTTCAGATGTGAAAGTGAAATCTGTTTAAAAGTTAAAATTGATACATTGAGACCTTCTTGCAGCGAAGCATTCTCAATTTATTTTTCTGATCACTTACACTCACGTATTTTAATATCTTATATTGGTCACCTTAGATTTGTTGGTTTAACAGATAATATAATAATATGTATCGGAAGATAATATGTATCGGAATCACTAAATGCTGTCATTAAAAAGTTTCAGAATTGGAAAGAGCCTGTTGATTCAATGGTTGTTGCAATGCATTGCCTTCAGACCTTCTATTTGACAGAAATTAGGCGGAGATGTAGTGGTTTTGAACCCTACACTCTCATGGACAGCAGTCTCCTAATCAGTTCGTCACATTTAATATATAACAACTTGTTTGTTTAAAATCTTATATTTAATTGATTTTTTGTTTGATTTTAGAATTATTTAGTAAATATTTACAAAAATGCGATATACTCATGAGTTAGTAATGATGTTTTAAATTGAAAATTTAAATAATGTTTTAGAAAACGCAGATGACGTACCAAAAGTAGAGAGTCCAGAGCTTGTTATTGCAGAGCTCCAAGCAGTTGCCAATATTCCAATGCAGCAACTCATACCTCCATCAATATGTGTGCTTTTTAACACATTTAATTTTGGGGGGTAAAAATTTAAATAAATATTTAATATTTGGCATTTCCGAAGTACAATGTTAGTAGTTAAAAATATATAATCAAATTCTAATCTTTTTTTTTTCAGTTATTTAGTTTTGCTTTTTATTTTGCATTTTTGTTTTGCTTTTTATTTTGCATTTTATTTATTTTCAGTTATTTAGTAGCAAAACTAAATAACTAAAGTAAATGGTAGAAATATATTTTACTGATTAAATATTTTATCATGTCATGTATCTATTTTACATATCTACTTTTTATAATATTATTTTTTTATTTCTTTAGTTCTACGGCGTTTTTCTACTTTGCATCATTACTTTGGTTTAGTTTGCCTACTGATGAAATATGGTTTAAATTTAGTAAATTACCAGGATTTGAAATTTACTTTATTGATCATATTCAATCAGTTTGTGACATGAAATCCAATTCAAAACAGTTAAGATACAATAGTTTTGTTTACAGGTAATATTTATAAAAGGTAAATTATAATGTTACTTCTATTTGGTTTTAATACATAGCGTTTTTGGTGCTAATAATAATATTTTTTGCTTTACATGGTTATAATGTTATAAGAATTTCTTATCTTTTATTTTAGATACAAGGTATTTTTAAAGCTTGACACCCTATGTAGCACATTTGTTTAATAATTTGGACAAAAAATTGTTATTCAAATAACATTTTGTTTTTAAGCAATGAACATTAAATCTGCATTAAATCACAAAAGTAGGCGCATCTCCTGATATAAATTGACAGATCCCTTTTTTTTTGATGAAACAATCATTAAAACTTATAGAGTTTGATTTAAGCAATCAAATTATTAGGCGGATCAATTTATAAAATTTTGCAGATCACTTGATATGAATGGCGGATCACGTTGTTTTTTGGTAGAACAATCATTAAAATTTATAGAGTTTGATTCAATCAATCAAAATATTAGGAGAATCACTTTGTATAAATTGGCGGATCACTTGATATAAATTGCAGATCATGTTTTTTTTTGGTAGAACAATCATTTAAATTGATAGAGTTTGATCCAAACAATCAAAATAGTAAGTAAATTATTTCATAAATTTTCGCGGATCATTTCATATAAATTGGCGGATCACGTTGTTATTCGCTAGAACAATCATTAAAACTTTGAGTTTGATTCAAACAATCAAATTATTAGGCGGATCACTTGGTATAAATTGACAGATCACTTGATATAAATGTTGGATCATGTTGTTTTTTGGTAAAACAATCATTAAAATTAATAGAGTTTGATTCAAACAATCTTAATATTATGCGGATAACTTTGTATAAATTGGTGGATCACTTATTATAAATGGGGGATTATATTGTTTTTAGGTAGAACCAGGGGTGTGGAGTCATAAATAAAAAGTGACGACTCTGACTCCAGTTGTTGAAATTTTTTGAGTACAACTCCAACTCTGACTCCAACTCCGACTCCAACTGCGACTCCAACTCCAAAGCAAAATTTTTGAAAAATTCTTTGAATTCTTTAAAAAATATTGCTCGGTAAGTTGAAATTTTTTTTTGACAAATTTATGAAACATTCTTTGATGTTTAGTATGAACATAAGGTTAATTGAATGTTTTGCACGTGCAATACCAAGAAAAGTTACTATCGGATCGATATCGATATTTTTTAGCGACTCCGACTCTGGTAAAATTGTCGCAACTCCGCGACTCCGACTCCACAGCCCTGGGTCAAACAATCATTAAAACTAATGGAGCTTGATTCAAACGATCAAAATATAAGGCGGATAACTTGATAAATATTTGCGGATTATTTTATATAAATAGGCAGATTACATTGCTTTTTGGTAGAACAATCATTAAAACTAATAGAGTCTGATTCAAACAATCAAAATACTAGGTGGACAGGCTTGGTCGGGAAGCAGGAGCGATCGCTCTCGAATACTGACCACGGAAATTATATTTAGTTGCGAAAAACTGGCCAGGTTTTTTAGTCGTTTTGAGAACCTTTAAGTTTATGTACGAAACAAAAAATTTTTGTTTTACGGATATACATGGAAACATAAACAACTTGAATGTTCTCAAAATATCTTGGTGCGAAAGAATAAAAAGAATATTCGCCAACACTAAAAACCCGCCAAATTAACGAACAAAGTAATTTTATTGGTTCAAAAAATATGCTGACTAAGCGAAAGTTTAAGAGTATTTTGTTGAAATGTTTTAGAAATTGCATTATTATATATTATTGTATAATGTAGGATTTGTTACGTTTTGAGATTTCTAGCATAAATTGTTTTAAGAATATATATTATTTGTTTACAAAAAGAAATGTTTTAAATATATATTAATTAAATTATCAAAATTTTAAAAGTTTAATATAAATTATAGATTTTATTAGTATATTCTTATTTTTTATTTAAAAAGTATGTATTCTTTATGTAAATGTAATTGTGTGTATCTGTTTTTTATCGTAATGTATCTTTTAAAGCAATTATTATAATTTAAACAAAAACTTACACAAATATTTGCATTTTCAATGAAGTTATAATCGTCCAAATTAATAAAATTAATTATGTAACAAACATATAAGAAGTTTCTGGTTACTAAACACAAACAATGCATATGAAGTAACTCGCGGATGAACAAGCACCGCGTACGACAGAACACAAATATTTATAGCAAATAATTAAATACAAAGAAAAGTTTCTAGATATTGGTTTACTGACTCTAATTATTTTTGCTTAAGTTGCCATTCTTAAAACTCGTTATATGTTTTTTCTGCTTTGAATACTAATTAAAATTAAAAAGCCCACTCACTAAACATCATCAGCGATATTGTGAAGCAGTTTCGCTTCCTCGTCATTAAGTATTTTTAACCTTTTTAGTTGATTTCTATTTTGTTAATTTAATTTCTATAGTAATTCAATGATTTAACTATTTCATTTGTTCATATTTCATAGAAGAATTGCTTCAAATATGTTAAATTTTTCAAACTACGCGAAACATAAAATAGGTATTAAAAAAATAAACTTTTTTATTTATAAAATAATTTAGCTTAAATAAAACTAAAACTTGCAAACTTTTTTAATAAAGAAATTTGTTTCCTTTTTAAACAATCGTAAGTTGTTACTTTATATAAAAAACATCGCCTAATTTTATAAAAAAATTATAAAAGAGCAATGTTTCAAAAATATTTGTTTTAAATGTAATTTATTTAGCTTTAATTTTTTTTTTTTTTTTGTTATTGTCTCTCATCAGTCCAATTAATCTTAATCGTTTTTTTTTTTTTGCTTTTAAAAATGTTCTCAAAACGACTAAAAAATCTGGCCAGCTTTTCGCAACTAAATATTATTTAAGTGGTCAGCAATCGAGAGCGATCGCTCCCGCTTTCCGACCAAGCCTGGGTGGATCACTTTATAAAATTTCGGGGATCCTATTGTCATTTGGTAGGAAAATCATTAAAATTTACAGTGTTTGATCCAAATAAGCAAAATATTATGCAGATCACTTAATATATTTTTGCGAATCACTTGATATAAAGTGGTAGATCAAGTTTTTTGAGTTCATAAACTTTATAATACATTATAAAATTATACAATATTTTTTTGTTGTTCGATAAAATATTTATATGCAAATACCTTCTAAATCTTATATCTTTTATGAAATTAAACTATATCTGAATCATTTTTTATTTTTTTTCATTTAATGAAGTATGACTCACTGTATAAAATGTTAGTGACGTTTAAATGATCCGCCCCGCCAATTATACCGTTTAAATGATCCGTTCTGCTGATCCGCCCCTTCGATTGTACCTACTCTTATATTTACGCCAAAGTCTTTTTATCTACAATTATTATTGTTACAAATTTTATTATCTCCGCAGGAGAATAGCTGCATTATAATATAAACAAATATTTCAAAGTCGTTGTAGTTGAATTTCATTAGAGAAGCTTGTTTGAAGTATATTTTACAAGCATACATAAGTAAAAAAAATATATAATTAACTCTATAAATATTCCTTCTGGTTCTAGCTTGTAACTAACAATTTGTGCAACATTTTGTATAATTACTAATGAGGGATTTAATAGTGATAAAAACAAAATAATTTCTAAAAATTTAACATAATCATTAAGTTACATTAAGGTAATGGTCGCATTATACATTAAGTTAATGGTCAAATGACAGCATCTCTGTTTCCGATAACACATCAGCATGTATTTACTTATATAGTATCAGACAATATTTTGAAAGAAGAGTTGCTAAACATAAAATAGCTGGTTATCATTTATTCAAATAGAACTATGTAAAATATATTAGAATTAAACCAATTATTTTATTATATAGAATTAGGAACAATAATGATTATTGAAATTAAATTTGGCCAAAATCATTTTTGTGAAATATTTATTAACGAGTAAATGAAAAAATGTTGAAAAATTTAAGCCTATTTATAATGGAAAAGTCTCTATTTTGCGTTGACCATTTAATGTAAACTAAATTGAGTGAGGAAAATTAGACTTTTTTGTGCAATCAATTAAATTTGAAAATAAAAACTGGATCAATAAAAGTTTACCTTGTTTAAATACATTTTATTTTCAGTTTATGATTAAAAAAATATTTGAAAGGATGTAAAAGTATGTAAAAATTCTTATAAGAAATTAATATTTTTTTTATTCTTCATTATTTTTTTAATTGGGAATTGCATAAAATAATAAATTTTTATGTTTTACTTAGTTGCTAAAGCATTTAGCTACACAACATAAAATCCCAACTTCTTTTTTTGTTTGTTTGTTTTTTAGTTAAATAAGATTGTTTGATGCACTTGTTGTTATTATTTCTTTGAAATCTTATATAGTGCAAAGATTACTCCAATAATATAGTATTTAAAATTTGAACTAAAAAATTTAAAAGAAATAAAGTACACCAAAGTCTATCGGGACAATCTCAGTTCTTTCAATAATTGACATTTTATTCAACTTATTTTTGTTATTTACTTCCTCATACATACAAATGCCATAATGAATTGTATTTAAAGGAAAAAGTCAATTGATCATTCATGGCTCTTCGCCGACTTATCGTGTCAGCAAAAAGTTAAATATTTAAACCAAGGTCAGTAACATACACACTAATCATAAATAATTTTTATGCTTTAAATGCCAGTTTAAAAACGTATTCAGACCATCAAATCAAAATGGTGTCAAAAATACTAAATTATAATGATACCAACAACACTTTACAAATCTTATTGGACACGATGCAATTTAGGTAAAAATTTATAAACACATTAAATTTGTACTAACTATTTTAACAGCAAAGAGAAAGCTAAACTAAAAAATAGCTTAAATGCATCAAATTATGACGTAGGTAATATCTATATAAAAAAAAATACAGCAAAGAAAAATTTTTATTTGTCTTGTTTTTATTCATTTCCTAAAAAAATTGTGCATTCTCAAAATGCTAATAGACTTGAAAAACTCTACTTTAAAGTGTTACGGTAAAAATATATATAAAGAAAAATAAATTAAAAAAAAATTCTTTGTGTTGTAATACCTGGGCAGTTGATTTGATTACAACTTTCTTCATCTGTCACTTTCTTAGTTCCATGTTGCGAATATCTACTTCTACTACCCACTCCACATGTTATGGAACACTCACTCCAAGTTGTCCATTTTTCTGAGAAGTAATATATATATATATATATATATATATATATATATATATATATATATATATATATATATATATATATATATATATATATATATATATATATATATATATATATATATATATATATATATATATATATATATACACACTATGAAAAACAAGAGTACAAATTAAAGCTTGTTGTTTTATTCAAAAGTATTATTTTTTAAAATACAAAAAAATAAAAAAATTAAAAGTATCTGAATATTTATTGGTTATTACAACAAATATATTCCAAGTGTCAATATTTTGACATATATATTCCAAGTGTCAATATTTTGGAAAACTGCCTTTAGTTGCAATAGCTGCTAAGATGTGTCATGGCATACTTGCAATTGACTTTTTTATAATCTCTGTTAACTCTGGGTTATTGTGCCAGATCCTGATAATCATTTCCGAAATATCTTGCTTGTTGGTTTTATTTTCTTTTCCATTTTTTTGCTTTACTAGCTCCCAAATGTTTTCTATGGGGTTGAGATTTCCTTTAGGTGGCAGTACATCAAATTTTTTCAGTTTTAAATAACCCATATCACTTTTTGCTGTGTAGCAACTTGCACCATTTTGCATAAATATAAGATTTTAAATATTTTTAGACCAATCTACCATTTTGGAAAACAACAAAACTCTCCAGAATTTTTTTATACTGGTCCTGTCTCTTTTTGTGACTTTTTCGCTTTTTCCAGGCAGATGTTCCAGATGATTCAATTTGCTCATGGTGTTATTTTGCATCTAGAAGGTGGTCTCCTTACATAAAACTCTATCCAGTACCATTTTTTATTCTCACTCGCGTTACGGTTTGTTGAGAAACCTTTAAAAATTGCACAATTTTTCTCTAAAAATATTATGTATTCTGTAAAACACATCTAATTTGACTATTTTTATTGGTGCAATATCATATTTCTTCCCAAAAGCTGAAAATTTAAATTTAGAACTTCAAAAAATGAAATAGCTGGCCTCTTTACTTAAACATTAAGAAAAACAAATCTTTTATTTAAAGATAAACACTTTCTGATTATCTTTAGTTTAACAAAAAACTAATGAAGCATTTATGCTTTGAATTAAACTAAATCAAATCGAAAGTTAAGTTTTTAACTAGTTAAAAGTTTAAGAAGTTAAGAAAGTTAAAAATAAAAATTTAACTATATACTAATATATAAACTAATATAAACTATAAACTAATAAATAAAAATTGCTTAAAATGCCACTAAATGCACAAAAATGACAAAGGAAGATATTTTGCTGACAGCCAAAATTGTCAATTGATAGAATTTTTATTAAACTTTACAGATAGTTAACTTTGTGACTCGTTTTCCTGACAACCCTAATTATTTACCTTCACTCCTTGACTTATGTCTTGTCTCTGACCCTAGCTTATATTCAGTTTCTCCCTTTTCTCCCTTAGGTCGTTCTGACCATGCAATGATCTCTATAAATCTTTCTTCTCGTACTTCTTTTTTGGGCTCACCTTATCATCGCACCACTTACTACTACCCTAAAGCTGACTGGGATTCCTTTCGTGATTTTCTTCGTGATGGTCCTTGGGCTGATGTTTTTTCTCTCTCAGCTGACAAATGCGCCTCCTACGTAACCTCCTGGATTCAGGCTGGAATGGAAGCTTTTATTCCTTCTCGTCGGTTTCAAGTCAAGCCTCATTCTACTCCATGGTTTTCTCCTTCTTGTGCGGCTGCTATATCCAATCGTAATCATTTTTTTCATCTTTTTCAAAAGAACAACTCTCTTGAGAACAAACGGCTATTTATTATTGCAAGAAATCGATGTAAAAAGGTGCTTTCTGATGCTAAACTCCATTATTCTCAGTTCACTAAATCTCGCATCTTATCGCAGAAGTTAGGCTCTAAAGACTTTTGGAAAATCTTCAACAGCATTGTTAACAAGGGTAGATCTAACATTCCATCTCTCATTCACGGGACTGATCTTGTTACCTCTCCCAGGGATAAGGCAGAACTGTTTGCAAAGAACTTTTTTTCTAATTCTACTCTTGAATCTTATGGACATTCTCTTCCTTCCATTCCAGTCAAACAGGTTGACCCATTGTTAGACATTCAAATCACTCCGACCTCTGTTGCTAAAGTCATATCTCAACTAAACTCGTCTACAGCTTGTGGTCCAGACAACATTCCTGTCACAGTCTTGCAGAATTGTTCTCCAGAACTTTCTTCAATTCTCTCTAAACTATTTAACAAGTGTTTGACTGAGTCTTGTTTTCCTGCTTGTTGGAAAATGGCATCTGTGGTTCCAATATTCAAAAACTCTGGAGAAAATTCTGACCCTTCCAATTATCGTCCGATCAGTCTTCTTTCTGTTATTAGCAAGGTCTTTGAGTCTTTGATCAACAAATTCCTCACATCTCATCTTGAGTCAAATAAACTGCTGTCAGACAATCAATACGGTTTTCGATCCTCTCGCTCTACGGCCGACTTGCTAACTGCTGTAACTAAAAGATTTTATCGTGCATTAGATGGAGGCGGTGAGGCTAGGGCTATTGCTCTCGACATATCTAAAGCTTTCGACAAAGTTTGGCATGCTGGTCTTCTCCATAAGCTTGCTTCATATGGTGTTTCTGGGAAAGTTTTTGAGATTATCAAATCATTTCTTTCTAACCGGTTTATTAAAGTCATCCTTGAAGGCTAACACTCTTCTTTATTTCCAGTAACTTCTGGGGTTCCCCAAGGTTCCATCCTGGGCCCTGTTTTGTTTCTTATCTACATAAACGATCTTCCTGACAACCTTTCCTCTAAAGTAGCTCTTTTCGCTGATGACTCAACTTTATACTCCTGTCTTGACAAAAAGTCTTCTCTTTTCGATCGCCTAGAACAAGCAGCTGATCTTGAATCTGATCTCACTTCAGTAATAGATTGGGGTTCACAGTGGCTTGTGAATTTCAACTCTAAAAAAACCCAATTGCTTAGTGCAAACAACTACCGTAATATGGTCAACATTCCTATATTAATGAATGGCAATCCTCTTACTGAGTCCTCCTCTTTATGTCTTCTTGGATTATCGCTTACTACTAACCTTTCATGGAAACCATATATACAATCAATTGCTAAATTAGCTTCTGCTAAGGTTGCTTCTCTTTATCGTGCTCGCCATTTCCTTACTTCTGATTCCATTCTCTACCTCTACAAATCTCTTATTCGTCCCTGTATGGAATACTGTTGTCATATTTGGGCTGGTTCTTCTAATGATTCACTTTCTCTTCTGGACAAGGTCCAAAAACACATTGTAAATGTTGTTGGACCTGGACTATCTGCTAAGCTTGAACCTCTTTCCCATCGTCGTAAAGTTGCATCCCTTTCTCTTTTCTACAGATATTATCATGGTCACTGCTCAAAGGAGTTATCATCTCTAGTTCCATCAACTAAAATTCATTCTCGTTTTACTCTTCATTCAGCTAAGTCTCATTCGTTTACTGTATCTGTCCCTGCATGCTCTAAAAACTTTTATTCATCTAGTTTTTTTCCCCGCACTTCAATCCTTTGGAACTCTCTCCCATCTTCATGTTTTCCTGACTCATACAACCTTCAACTTTTCAAGTCTTCTGTCAACCGTTTCCTTGCTCTATAACTCTGTTCTTGTTTTTCCTAGTAACTCCCAACTTAATAGTGGTTGCTTGCAGCCTTGTTGGCAGTGAATGCAAATAAAAAAAAAAAAAAAAAAAAAAAATACATTTACATAAATTAAATTGAATTTATTAGCACTAGAGATCTTTCAAAAAGTCATCAGTGGTGCTTTTTATGTTATTGTTGCAAAATTATATACAAAAACAAGTAAATTACACATGGTTACTATAAGCAACTATTGTAATTGATGAATTTTATTTTGATATGGGAAATATCAATTAAATGTATTATATATTTTGCTATGTAAATGCATTTTATATGATAATAAAAAACTCTCATTGTTAAGTTCAAGAAAGACAAAAAATTGCAAAAAAGATTTAAAAACACTATATAGGCACGTTGACAGGTATAAATATGGTTGTCAAATCTATGAGTGGATAGACCAGTTCTACAACATAAAATATGTCTGTTTATACGTAATCTTAAATTAATAGTTTTACCAGTATATGTTGCTTGTTTATTAAATGATAAACATTTAAGGTATTAAACCATATTTTTACTGTTGCAAATGATATGACTTCTCACTTTCTTTATAGTACCGTTAGATATTTCAAACTCATCTGCTTCTTTATGGTAGAGTTTGCAAATTTTGCATCAAATATCTTTGCATTTGAAAAATCCAACTTTTTTGTTGGTTATTTCAGTATATGAAGAAGTAAGTTTTATTGAGTGGCTAAGGAGATTGTTTAAATGCTAATACTGAATAAATATTATTTTAAAAAATATTATAACTCATTAAAGAAAATATTTATTTAGATTTCTTTTCAGAAGCTATATTACATAACTATATTATGTCAGGAAAATTCACATATACACAAGAAGCTATATGAAAAGTTTTCATAAAGTTTTTGTGATATATGTGAAATGTTTTAGGAGAACAATATCTCATCAGCCATCTTTCTAATCTTTCTAATAAGCATTTCACATGTGATATAAATGCTAATCCTCATCAAAAATTTCACATGTATCAATGCTTTTTGCATTAAATACTATATAAAATAACATATAATTAATATTATATTATTATGTTATATTTTATCAAGTTCATTAATATAATATTATGTTAAAAGAAAAGATATCGTTCAGTTAAAGCACTATCATATCACCAGTGCAAACTGTAAAGAAAATATATCTGTTTTCACATAAACTATGTAATAATAGATAACAGACACACAAAAAACCAGAAGTATGGATAGAATAAATCTATACTTCTGGTTAATATATTGATGTTGTTGTAGCTACATATTAGTACAAACTGTACTTAAAGTTTTCACTGATATGTTGATTTACTTGATAATGCATAAGTCAAACAATATTTATTGTTCTGCTAAAGTATTATTACATATACCAACATATCAGTGCAAACTGTAAGAGAGGTATATCTACGTAGATATTTTGTTAAGTTCATTAGATGAACTATTTCCTGAAGATATTTTTTTACCGGAAAACAAGTAAAAATGTCTTTAAAAAATTATATCTTTGTAAGGTGAATATACATTCAAGTGATAAAATAAAGTATCAAATATGGTTGGTTTTTCTGGTAATGTTGAATTCAGTGATACTGGTTCTGAACCCAAACCTGTGTCCTGTGTATGTTATACACAATTTAATAAGAGATACAGTAAACAATATACTACTAATTGTTATGCAGTTTAAAAAACTTAAAAAATGCAACATACCAAAAGATGTCCAACTAGAATTCCATGTTATATTGTATCCATGTTGTATTGAGCAAGTGTAATAACATTTAGATTTACAAAGGTTTAAAGTAAATATAAACTTTGTAACTATTGATGTAAATACTGATGGATTTCTTATTCAGTGCTCCAATAGTTAGCAAATGGAGACAATTTTTTGTTTAATAGTAAAATATGGTATGACAAAATAACATTTAATAGCAAAATTTTATTTAAAAGAGTTGCAGCAATAAGTTATTAATCTTATACTTAATAGGTTAGTTAATAATGAAAAACCTCAGATTTATTTTGCATTGTTTTATTTGTGATGTTCCAGCACATGCATTTTTTTTAGATGTTTCTCAGATCAAACATCAAAAAATAAGTGTGATTGGTAAACTTCTGCGACAAAGTAAATTAAAAAAAAAGAAAATAATAGTACAATTTTAAGAACTGATGTTGAATGCTTACTTATTGCATAAAAATAGGAACAGCATATAATTGTTAATAAGTAGTTTAGATACGGTTTCTTTATTTGCAAATTTTTTCATCAATTTTTTTTATCAAAGTATGTCATCAATATCTTAACGTTGTGTAAAATTCAAATCAAAAACTTATATCAGCTTTGCTCAGAAACAACTTTAAATCAAATGCTGGAAATTGATCAGTCCACTGCTTCTAACCTAGTTAGAAGTCCAAGTGGACTTTTTAAACTAGAAAATTTCAAGGCAACAGAATTTCATCAATTTATCTTATATACTGTGTTATATTGTGTTTGAGAAAGTTTTAGACAATGAAATTTAAAATCTGTTTGTTGCATTTGCTGTAACTGTAAGAATTTTAAACAAAAAGAATGATAATAACAGAAATTAATTATTGCCATTTGCTATATACCTTTTTGCTACTTGTATCCATAATTCATCTGAGAGTTGTAATTTTTAATGTTTATAAGTTGTTACATATTGTTGATGATTTAAATATTATAGTTGTTCTGTACTTGATACATCTGCATTTAAATTTAACAACATACAATGTTAAAAAAATATATATAATAAGAAATGCAAAATACAATATAGTTAAATGATTTAATGGAAGCTCTATTTTTTTAAACCCTTCAGGGTAAAGTATAAAATAAATAGTAAGCAAAATTTTAATTTTTAAAAGAAACAAATACTCTATGTAAAGATGGAATCTTTACATATATAGTATTTACATAGAAAGATGGAGATTCTATATACTGTAATAAAAATACTTTTTAGCGAGGGAGAAAAAAAATGTTTTATTATTGTTATAATAATATTGTTTTTATTGTTAATGTTGTTATAATAATATTGATTTATTATTGTTACTCTTGTAGTTTCTTAATAACATCAGTTTTTTAAAAAATTAAATAAAATTAAATATACCTGCTAATAAATACAAAATAAACTCACTAATTTAGATATATATTAAAGTTATTATTTGAATTTATGTAATTATTGTATTTATGTTAAGATTGTTAATGATATGTATATTATTAAAGCTGCTATTGATAAAAATCTTATTAAACAAAAATTAGAAATTTTTATATTGTTATTATTTTTTGCTTTTACATAAATAGTGTTAAATAAAATATTAAGTTCTTTGCTGTTTGTCTCATTAAGTACTCCATCTTAATCTTTCTACGATGATGATGACGATGAAAATGAAAAATGAGCGACAATGAATACATAAAGGTAAAACTAACTCAATTGAAATTTTTAATATTTTTATGGATGTGGTATGTATCTCACTTTAAACTGATTGCATGCATTCAGATTTAAGTAAGAACTTTTCTTTTGATTAAATTAATTTCTTCTTTTCTGATATAAATGTCTTAAACTTGGTAGATTTATCAAAAAATATCAGAAGTTTTGTTTTTATTTGAAATCGTCCTTCTTTATGATGTACTGCCCAAAGCAAATGCAACCAAACCTTTCAATAAAATGGATTTCAATTGTTTGTATATTATTGTAATTTTTGAATATTACGTTGTATAGTGTAATTTTTGTTGTATAAACAGTAATTTTAAGAAATTCAAATTCTTACAATTACTGTTTATACAACAAAAAATACACTATACAACGTAATATTCAAAAATTACATTAATATTCAAACAATTGAATTATTTCTTACAATTTCAAATTGTAAGAAATAATACATTTATATAATACAAGGAAAATAATGCATTAGAACACTAGTAAAGGATTTTAGTGCAATTTTGTTATTATAAAAATAATATAACATGTGTTTTTATTATATTAAAAAAACTAGAATATAGATGTGCATATTGAACAATGGGCAAGTTAAATTATTAAAATTTACAAGTATTTGTTTTTTGTTATTATTTTTAGAGCCGATGCGTTTGCGTGTTTGTATATACATTTAATAAAAACACGTTTCAGATGCGTGTTATGTGTCCAATAATCTATTAGACCGTAGGCCAAAGCATAAAAAGATGCTTTAAAATCAATTTTCGTGGTGCAGTCATGAGCTCTAAAAAATTTTGATGCAAATGAGCGTTTTAAGGTGTTAAGATTATAAACTATAAATTTCTCAGTTCAAAAACCCGCAGTTTTTTTTATGTCGAGCTTTAAAAAACCATCAAAACGATCTATCGATTTTTATCGATTTTAGCTGTTAACTATGAATTTTTTTTTTTTTTTTTTTCAGAATGTAATTGGATTAGCAATTTTGATTGGTTTTAAGACAATTTTAAAAAAATATATATTATTAAAGAAAAGTTTCGCACTAACGTGTTATTATCGTGTAAAAATAGCGATTTTATCGATTCATAACCGATTTAGACAGTTAAACAATATTTTAAAATTTTATTCTTTTCAAAAAAGCCTTTTAAAATATACGTAAATACAACAATTAAAAACTATTACTTAAAAGTAATGAATTTGGTCTATAAAAGATCATCTTCTAAAAATTCATCTTCGTACTCATCGTAATCCTCAACACCATTATCATAAACATCTTCATCGTCAGCAAAAGCAGTGTTATCACACTTTGAGCAGTTACATAGTTCTGAACACTTTAAAGCCGATTTTACACAAGAACAGCGTTTAGTATCACAACCTGTCGTACAGTTACATTTTACAAAGTTCAGGATACTGTCTGGTGCTACTGGATTCATTAGCCATTCAATGGCAATTCCTGATTCACTAACCATCCAGCCATGGTTTTGGAAATCGTCTAAATTATGAATAGGCTTAGTTGCATTTCGCCATATATATGATTGATAGTTAACTCGTTTTATATGACATCTAAGAGAATCTAAAGTTGGTGGGAGCAGTTCTTCGTCGTATATTCCGGATTTAAACAATTGATACCTCATTTCGTTCACAGAATTACAAGTAGAATTCTTTTGATACATATAGCAGACAAACTTCTCCAGACTACTTAAAACACTTTCTGAAATTATAAAGGAATCTCCTAATCGACTAAATGTGTCAAGAAATTCGGTATACTCAAAGAGGACCTTAAGGGGTTTCCCTTTACCTTTTCCCATGAACGAGCTTGTTGTGTCACAACCTAAAAAATTTAAATATTTTAGAGAAATTCATAGCATAAAATTTTGTAATATATATCTTGTTGCATAATAAGAAAATAAAATCCATCTAATTGGCAAATGACCCCAAGGGTTCGAACCTGGAGAATTGCGTTTCAAACTCAAACAACTAACCTACTAAATATAATCACAAAGAACTTCCTACTAATATATAGTTAATCATAAGAAAACTGATTAATAAAAAATACCTGTAAATGTATGAAAACCAATAAATGCCTGGCACCAATTTTTATTCCAATGCTGTATGACAGCATTTATTGAGATAATCCTTCTTTTATTTCCTATTCCAGTGAGAAAGTATAGACAACTATCTTTACAAAACGTGTTACTTAAGCTTATTACAAACACATCAGTATCCGGACTTTGAATAATGATATTTTTAATCCCGTTGGTGATGGCGTGTTCAACATGAGCTAAAAGGCGTGTATCTGCTTCCTCATGATTGCAGTGCAAAGCAGCTACTTCGTTCACAACAACAGTTTTCAATATAGGGACGAATTGATGACAAAATTCACCATGTGTTATGTATACTGAAATTCCACAAAACAAACTAGGATCACTCAATTGCCAGCTTTGATATAAAAAGTCTACCAAATCTTCTTTGTTGCTTCCAACAGACATGTATTTTTTCCACTGCTTTGGAACCTTTTGGTTAGGGTTCATAATCTTGATTGTCTGGCTTCCCAATGAAGCTCTTTTATCTCGTTCAAGATCTTTTATACTGACTTCTGGATATCTGTCGCTGACAAAATCAATACGAGATGATCCAAAGGAGTTTCCCATAGAAATAACTGTACACAGAAGAAAATCAGACAACTCTTTAAATGTTGGAGTGATAATTTTTAACGTCTGCAGTAACGCCATAGCATCAATCATCAAAGCATTACCTTTTTCAACATTATCTACTATAGCATCAACAACTGGAGTTTCAATTAAACTGATTAACTTGCTCTTTTGTGTTTTTACTAAGCCACCAGTTGTTGTAGCAAAAGGCATTGGATATGGACGAAGAGGATACTTTAAAACTTCTCTCATCTCAACATTTCTGGATTTGGCAATTAGAATTAGTTTTGCAAACTAATCTTTTGTGTTTTTTACTGTAACTAAGTCTCCATTTGAGGTTTTAGCTGAATACTTTTTTAACATACTGGAAAATGTTACAATTTTTGATTTAGGAATGGATGAGTGTAAATCCTGTTCACTTGATAGTATTCTGGTGTTAATAAATGATACAACTTTCTCTTCGCCTGTACACAACATGTTTCTCATATCTGTAGTCAGTGGAACAGTTGCAACTGCTCCTGTAGATAAATGAAGAAGGACACTAGTTTCTAAATCAAATGGGTTTGCCATGGTTTTAATTGTTGATAGAACATCAAGAATAGCATTTTCGTCCTTTTTGATCCTACTAACGCCAAGGTCTTTCCTCTGCCTACAACATGAAATAATTGAATCTTTTACTAACTACTACTCTAAATACAGTAAACATTACAGTGTGAAGCTATGATAGTAAAGAGAGATAGTAAAGAGAGAGATTACTTTATTAAAATTAGGCAAAAAGTAAGAAAACAAAGTTACCGTGTATGAGATATACTACCCGAAATGATTTCACATTGTTTAAATATAGCACAGCGTTGATGTTGAGCCATGATCCAACTATGAACAGCTGATCGTTTTCGAGTAAACCCAACAATGCCTCCTTGTGTTTTCGAATCCCTATTAAAAGTTTGCTCAATTGTCTGGTCACATGCAACTCTAGAAAATCCATATTGTTCCTGTCGTTGAGAAGTCCAGTTATTGTGAATTTCATCATTAACAGCTAAAATATATTATATTAAAATAAGCTAGAGTATATTTTCAGAAATTGAAATTATATTATTATTTATATAAAACAATTTAAACTATGTAGTTGCATTTTGCATTATCAATGAATACACTACGCATATTCTTAAAACAAAGGAAGATTACCAAATATTTATTTTAAAGCTAAATGTATTAAAGCTACCTGGATGAGTTATTGCTAATCTCTTCATTTCCACCCAGTAAGAAGTAGCATATCGCGCATAATTAACTCTATCTGTAATGAAAAACCATGGGAGCATCGATCTAACAGCTGATAAATGTAACGCCTAATCTCCAGTGCGCGTAGCTCGTATATGTAAAAGCAAAATTTGTATCATATCTATGTAATTATACCAAAAGTTGAATGTGGCATTTTCTTGGCACTGTACATCAACAAAATCTTTGTACCGTTGACACAGATTCTCAAACTTCTGGCTCTCAATATAATCCTGAAAAATAATTACATTTTGGTTTATTCAAATTTTTGTTTAACAATATCCCCTTAATTTCCTTTTATGAGAAATAATATGCAATATTTACTGCTATAAATATAAAGTGATACAAATTTTTTTATACTATAATTTTAGAAAAAATTTTGCAAGAAGTTTTAAGAAGTTTTTTGTTTGTTTTTATCTTAAAGTGTATTTTAAAAAGCCTTAAAAAGAAAAATAAAGTTTCACTAAAATACCTTATAATTGTGATAATAAAAATCATCATTTTCTTTAACAATACATTCTCTCATAGCAGACAAAAATTCAATGATATCACAATTTTCCTCATTCACCAAGGAATCCAAAAATGATTGAAAGCAGAGGCGTTGAAGTGCTTCATACAATGTTTTATGACAACGCACAGATCGATTGTAATGTTTCCCTAATAGGACTCCGTTAATGGAACCAGATGCCACAATTCCAGATTCAATAAATATATCCTAATAAATTTTAATAACTGTTTATGCCAAATTATATTGCAAAAAAATTTCTTTATTGTTACTGTGTTGTATATAAGTTTCAACCTAATATATATACAATATTGTATATTGTAATATTGTATACAATATAATGTACAATAATTATTTTTACAGTTAAAATTGTGTTAATCTATACAAATTTCAAAAAAATTACCTGCATTCCTGCATCAGCATAAATTTTTGAGATTCCACTACAATATGACATTAACATATGGAAATCACCAAGACGTACTACAATACGGCTTAAGTATTCTTCAGTCTTCCACCTAACTAACTGTATTTTTGAGTAGACAGCTTCATCAAAAACCAACACAATATGTGCTAGTTCAAGCGTGTTAGCAATTGTAAGTGCTTGCTTCAAAATTTCATTGATAGTTGATATTTCAGTTACAGGTGCATCAATAACTGGTAAGTAAGCAATAGTAGTTAGCATATTTTTATCAGACATTATAGTGTTTAAACCTGTCCATGAAGGTAGAATTTCTGAGCTTATAGTTGGCAACTTGATAAAACAGTAGGCCAGATCATATTTAATAAAATGCAATTGTTCATTGACATTTGTGGAAGGTGTCAAATCCAATAGATTATTTTGAGTAAAATAACTTTGGCTATCATATGGAACACTAAATGATGGTTTTTTTCCTAAATGATATGGTTGAACCACTTGTTTTGGCAATGGAACAGTTTTTAATCTTCTGCTAACTTGGATAGAGTTGCTAAAATTGCAATTGTATTTTTCCTGAATGCAAATTCCATGAGTAACATGAGTTGTTCCAGATCCAGAGAGAGTTTCTTCAAGAAAATCAGCATTATCATATACTAGAGTTGTGAACTTTTTTTTTGCTACATTACATGGAACAATGGTATTAACCATCACATTTAATGCTGCTAACGCAGATTCGTGACGAATGACAGTTGCACTTGATACAGAATGACCAAATCCATTTAAAATGTCAATAAGCTTGCTGGATCCAGTAAGTTGTCTGACTGTCATACCGAGTGCAAGATGTTTGTAAGTATTGGTTCGCCCTTTTGATGCAACATAAATAAGATCTTGTGCAATAGAAATAACTTTAAGCATAAGTGGTGTTGTAATAGAATGACGTTGATTATAAAGATAGGGTTCATCAGAAAAACCAAGAACAAGACATAAAAAGTTATATAGTACTATTGGAACACTTTCAACACAATTTTCAATGGTAAACAAATGTGAAACTGGAGGCCAAATCCCAGTGAAATCAGCTATTCCTTGAATAACCTTTCTCAACTCTAATGCCACCATGTAAAAATGGACCAATTCTATACTAATATTTTGTTTAGGAATTTCTTTTGTGTTGTCATCATGACTATTACTATCATCTTCATCTGTATTTTCAGTTGAACTATTATTAACAAAAGATTCTGCAGCAAATCCTACATTACTGCATCTTTTGTTTCTGCCAGAGTTAGATATTGCACAGATCGCTTTAGTTGCACCTAATAAAAAATTTTAATAAGTAAATTAAAGAGAATTCAAAAATATACATATAATATAATAGTATATTTAATAGATAAAATAATATGAGTAGCTATGCAATATATGATCTGTAAAGAATTGCTAAGCTATACATATTACACACACACACACACACACACACACACACACACACACACACACACACACACACACACACACACACACAAATTATATATATATATATATATATATATATATATATATATATATATATATATATATATATATATATATATACATATATATATATATATATATATATATATATATATACATATATATATATACATATATATATATATATATATATATATATATATATATATATATATATATATATATATATATATATATATATATATATATATATATATATAAATATTATCAGACAATCTTACCTTATCCATAAAGTACTTCTCCACCTTTTCACAAACCAAACAAATTTCGGGTAAAATGTGAGTCTTATTTCTATTACGATTACTGTTAGAGCTGTTGCATTTTCTTGTGGACTTTCTACCTCTAGTGCAAAGTGTTGTTGGTGAAGTAGATCTTCTTTTATTTTTAGCTTTAGATTCATTAATTTTTTTTTCTATTCTTGCAATAAGGACTTTGTCAGTGAACTTTTGGTAACATTTTAAATGATAATATGGAGAGCAAGTTCTTCCTGTTGTTGTAGCATAAAGATTCTCAAATGAAACATCTTTCCCAACAAAATTGAGAGAAATTTCCGCGACAGTTTTCCCTTCCTCCGCAAGAGAAAGCCATTTCGTTCTTTTTATACAAAAATTTTCAAACGTTTTTTTAGAAAACTTATTTAACACGCCACTACATCCAGTTAAATGAACAATACAGAACGGTTTGTGGCACTCGGCTGACATTTTGTTTATGGATAATGAAAAAAAATTAATTATATTGTGTTTTTGTGTAATTTGTCGAACATAATTTTAAAGTTTTTTTTAGAGTTTATTGTGTTCTGTAAAATACACAAACAATAAATCGACAAAAAAAAATATGGCGCAGAGATATCGAAACACACGATAAGGTTAAAGTTTGAAAATTTAAAAGAGCTATAACTTAAAAACTGCGCGATTACAAGTTGAGAAATTTTACCCATCAATTTATTATACCTTAAAACGCGAAATAATTTGTAAAACGGTTAGAGCTCATTACTGCACTACGAAACTGAACGATACAGATCGATGGCCTGTGGTCTATATGCGTTTTAAACGTAAAAGATGTACCAGAGTATATCTTTTACTCAGTAAAATGGCTAAAATATATTCGTGAATAACACGTGTTCTGAAAAGTTTTAAATGCCTTCTGATAATATGAATACGCTAATTTAATATTATTATTATTCGTCGAGTTACGTCATTTTCTAGGCTTTTCTATTTTAAAGTAGTTTCTAGGCTTTTCTATACGCGGTTTTTTTTTTTTAATTTTATTTACTTACAACGCGTATTACGGGTTACTTACTGCTAGTATTGAATAATATCTAATTACTGTGTTTTATGCGTATTTACAAGAATTTTAAATGTGAGTATAATAAAATGCGCGTTTGACAGTATAAAATGGCTAAAATACATACCAGAATAATGCGTATTCAAACAAGTTTTAAATGCGCATTTACAACATAATAAGCCGGTGTCGCGGTAAATTAGGACTCGGGAAATTATGACTTCAAAAATCTTAATTCCCCGGTAAATTAGAACCTTTCGAGTTTAGATTTACCAGGAAATTACGAGTGAAACGGTAAATTAGGACTTCAACAATCTCTTGAAATTGAAAATCATTTCGCTACAGGGTGAACTGAAATCACATCAGGCAACGCATAGAAAATTATGTTAAAAATGCACAGAAAACTGGTTGTAACTATAACTATGACTCAGTAAAAGATAAGACAAATACTTCTAGAATTTCTAAGAGGTCTTAAAGAGCGGCAGAGATGGATTAACGTTTTCCCAATAGACAATATACCATATAAACATTACACTGTAGTTTGTGCAAAACATTTTCCATCAAACTTCCTAGTTATTAAAGTAAAAGGAAAAGAAAATCCTCGAGATCCACCTAGTGTATTTGAATTAATTTAGAGTTTAGTGCCATCTCTTCCACTAGAAAAAGAACAACAACAATAGGTAAAAGCTTTCTTAGAAAGCTTAAAGAGTCTTTCAGATCAGTAAAAGAAGATGAACTTTCAAAATTTGTAGAGTTTGACGAAGTTGATTCATTTAGAATATTTTGCAGTTATTTATCTCAAGGAAGACTTAATGATTCATTAGCTTATCTATTTATTTGAATAGATGTTGTTTGCAATCAAAAGAGCATTAAAGCAATAATGGTATTACTAATACTATTAGTAAATTATGTCTAATAGTATTTAATAATTTATTATATGAAATCTATCATGCTGGAGTTGTATTCAATATTACTTCATAAGTTAAAAATTGTATATATAAGTTCAAAAGTTGGTCACATCATTTGGATATTTGATTTCTTTTAAGAAGTCAGAAACGAAAACAATTTTACGTCAGCAGGTTGAATGCATAAGTTGAACTCAAGTAACATTTTTTAGCAAAAATATTCACCTGAAGTTATTGTTTGAGCTTTCAAACATTTTGCACGGTTACATAGTTTATATGATCAATGAAGAAATGATTTTTATCTTCCTGACACTTATAACTTCAAAAGTTTCACACTTTTATTTGTAGTGTTTTTTTAAAACTCAACAAAATAGTCAAAAAAACTGTATGTTATTACTAGATGAAGTTTATGTTAAACCTATGCTAACTTATCACGGGGACATTTGTTTGGTAAAGCAAATATTTTAACCAGATCACCTTTTTTTGAAGTTTTTTGATGTGAACTGTAAAGCAGTAAACAATGAATCAAGTTTTGCAACAACTATATTGGTTTTCATGGTTGTATGTTTTTATGACGGAACAAAATTTATAGTAAGAATGTTACCAGTAAATAATTTGGATTTTGTATGCAATCAAATTAATATCCTAATCAAACAAATTAAGTAGACAAATGAAAAAGTTATCGCTTTAATTAATGATTATAATAGAGTAAATCAAGCATTTTCTTAAAACAATTTGATTGCTTATCTCTATGGTTAACAACTGATGACATTTTTTTTAATTTTTAATTTTATGCATGTATTAAAGTGTATACGAAACAATTAGATAATTGAAAAGTCTGCTGAAAATGAGTTAGTCAGCTGGTTAAAATGTCTAAGCTGACTTATGTTGCTGCTAACCCAAGAGTGGTTGTTAGATAAAAGGTTGATATATGTTAAAAGTATTTTGTAAAGAGGCTATAAATGCATTAAATTATCACCAAGGTATTAAAAATAATGATATAAATGAAAGTTTTATTTTTTTTAGCTAAGGTGGTGAAGTAAAAATAGTCCACATAAAAAGTCTATTTGAAGGATTACATTTTTACAAAAGACATCTTATGAGATCCCATATCATCAGTCAACAATTTACAGTTCAATGGTTTAATTAGTTTTATGAAATAAAAAGTAAACGTAGATTTAATGAAAGAGAATTAAAAGTATAACTATGCACACAAATAAATTATTGATGAAAGTAAAATAATGGTAAATTAAGACTCCAATATTATTTTGTTTGATGAAATTAAATTTTTTTAATTGATTTTATTTTTTAATTGATTTTATTTTCAATTGATGATAGAGAAATAACTAAACTTTTGATAATTAGTAGAAATATAAAATATTTAGTATATAGAAATTAGTAAAAATGAATAAGTTTAATGGAAAGAAGTTTTACTTTTTTTTATTCGTTGTTTTTCTTTAAAAAAAGATAAATGAATTGCTCAAGGGGTCAACCATAGAGAACATATTGCAAAAAAGGAGAGAGGGGGTTGGGATAACAAGGATAAAAAGAGACAAAGTGGGAGTGAGGGGGTTTACAAAAAAAGGACTTCACTTGAAGATTTTTTTTCTATTTTTATATTAAATAACATGGAAAACTATGTAAACGTGCTTTTATGAATATATTGTTATATATATATATATATATATATATATATATATATATATATATATATATATATATATATATATATATATATATATATATACAGGGCCGTACCAGGCCAACTTTGCGCTTCGGGCAAGCAAATAAAATTGCGCCCCCCTCCCAAAAAAATATACAAAAAACACATTATACATATATTTACATGAAAAAAAATTAATTATTGATCACAAAATTTATCGCATCAAGTTAAAAGAACAATTTGTCACCAATGTTTCACAAACTTCAGTTCAAGGTCACTTTTCTGGCTTTTTTGGAGGCAAAGTCACTAATGACACCATCAAAATCAAGTGCGTTGGCCACTTCATGTTCAATTGAAACTACTGCCAGACAAGACAAACGTTTTTGGCCCATAGTTGATCTCAAATAGTTTTTTATGATCTTAAGTTTACTGAAACTTCTTACACACGTGGCAACTGTAACTGGTAAGGTGAGGAAGATGCGAATAGCAATTGCCGTGTTAGGATAAGCATCAGTCAATGAGTATTTATGAATGGGCTGCAAAATGTCCATCGGGCTAGATTTTTCAAAGTTTTCCATCATGGCAGCAGCTTGATATTTAAAGCTTGTCATTTCTGACTGACATTTTTGGCTTTAGTCTTAAGTTCATCCACTGAACTTTTAGAGAGAGAATGTCCACTGAGGAAGTCAAAATCTGAGGATACTGCAGACATAGCTTCAAACCGCCACTCAATTTGTGTGAGAATGCTGTCAAACACAAGGTTGCACTGGGATCCGAAATCTGTTTCTGGTGACAAACGGCAAAAGTCATCTTCAGCTTCATAAAGTGCCATCTGCTTCACTTTGCGCTTTATCTTCATAGGAAAGTCTCCTTCTATTCCAATTTGGATAGCTGTTTCTGCAGCAGCTTTGATAATGTTGTCCACCCCAACATCTCTCAGATTCTGAATGAAAGCCTTCAGTCCTTTCATTTTTTTCGCTGCAATGTCAATTGAAATGTTTTTATACTGAAGCAGTTTGTTTTCCCGGTCAATTAAAGAAAGAATTTGACACCAAAAATCCAACAAACACAGAAAACTGAAATCAATTTGAATGATGAGCTCTTGTGCACTGCAAACTGAGACAGCATTTGTCTTGAGAGTGTGAATTATGGATTCCAAAACTTGAAGAACTTCTTTGATTTGTCTGTGTAGTGGGGTGATTGCTTCTTTTTTGGCAGACCATCTTGTATCACTATTTCCCTTTAGTGAGATGGTCAATGTTTTCATCAGTTTTTCCTATCTTAAGGTAGAACTTGAGAAAAAGTTAAAGATGGCTTGAACTTTTCCAAAGAATGTAATCATGAGTGGAGAAACTTCAGCAGCATGGACACCAACAAGGTTTAAAGTGTGAGCTGCACATGGAACAAATCTTGCAAACTCATTTAGAGAATGGATGTGAGCTTGGACGCCATTATATTTTCCAGACATATTGGCTCCATTGTCGTAACCTTGGCCCCGACAATCAGAAATGCTCAGGCCATCCTCCAGTTTTTCGGTGATTTCAGCTGCAAGGTCCTTTCCAGTTTTTTCGTGAGATTTAATGAAGTCCACAAAGCTTTCCTCAATTGTACAGGTTTCCTCAGTGATGTGGACATACCTGATTATTTGGGTCATCTGCTCTTTGTGGGAGGCATCTGGAGTGCGGTCAAACAAAACAGAGTAGTATTTAGCTTCTCTGACATTTGACAAAATTTTATTCCTGACTTTCTGCCCAAGTAATTCAATCAGCTCATTTTGAATTTGAGGAGAAAAGTAGGATGTTGTGGTTTTCTTTGCCTTAACGGATGCAAAGTGTTCAGCCACTAAAGGATAATAAAGGCTTATCAGCTCAATTAAGTTCAGAAAGATGCCACTGTTTTGCTCTCCAATTACTTCTGTTGAACCCCGAAGGGCAAGATTGTTCTTGGCACAGAACAAAATTGCATCAACAATCACTTTCAAGATATCTCTCCACTTTTTCATCTCTCCGTTGATAACTCTCTGCAGATCAGAATCCAAGGTCTTTCCTTCCTTGAGATTTTTTTCCAGATTTTTCCAATCAGAATAGCATCTTTGGTGTTCATTGCTGTTTTCGTGTTCTGGAATTCTTGGGTTTAGTTTTTTCCAGTCACAAAATCCTTGTGAAATTTCTGAAAAATTGTTGGTTTTTGTCGTTGAAAATAGCAGACAGCAAAAACAAAACAAAGAATCTTTTTTGTTGCTGTACAGCAGCTAGTAGCGAACAAATTTTTCACCATTGGGATGAATTTTTTCATACCATTTTGAGCTGAAGTGTCGCATTCTGTTGTCAAAGTCACAAAGTGTGTTTGGGAAAAATTCTCTTCTTTCTTGCTCCGGCCCATGCTGAATCAAAAAGCACCTTGTTTTATCTGTCATTTTAGGCCATGTAGCTGGATCACTGTGTTGAAAGTTTTCTCCTGAGATTGCTAAAATTTCTGAGATTTCAGGAGGAAATTCACTGTTGCCCATTTTAATTGGTTTGAAAAGCTGAGAATTTCTATCTTCTTGTGCTTCTGAATCATTTGGTCCAAATTCGTCTTGACTTTGGCCAATCAAAATCTCCTTTTCAATTAATTCCAATGGATGATATGAATTTAAGTCAGTAATTAAAGATGTAGCAGCAACTTCAGCTGTTGAATCATTATCAACTTCATTGCAAATATCCTCTGAAATAACTTGTTTTTCCACAGAAGAGTTTGTTACCAACCACTTCTTGAAACAATTTTTTAGTTTTGCGTCACTTTAAAGACGGTCTCTTCTTTTCTTCTTAAATTCAGCACCAGATAATTTTTTTGCACGATTTATTGTAAAAAATAATGTTCAGAAAATAGAACTTTTTATTTTTTAATTGCGCTCTTCTATTATTTATTTTTTCTTTTTTCTTTTCTTCTCCCTCTTTATTTTTATTATTATTTGCTTACTTAACTTTCTTTAGCTTTCATTTCATTTTTTTTCCTTATTTAAGCCGCTTAAATTAAGCGTTCTTTTTTTTAAATTCGAAGTTCTTTTTTTCTATATTTTTTTCTTTTTAGAATAATTTTTAATGTGTGCGTTAAATTAATTTATATGATCCTTAATGAATTATTTGTTTATATTATAAATAATTATTGGTTTTTAATTGTCGTTCTTAAATTCAGCACCAGATAATTTTTTTGCACGATTCATTGTAAAAAATCGTTCAGAAAATACAACTTTTTAGTGTTTAAGGGCGCTCTTCTGTTTGGTAAATGAGCTTTTGTTTTAAAGTTCGTTAGGAGGCGCAATTTTAATTAATTTTCTTATCAACATAAAAGTGACGCCACGCAAATTAGTTTCATAATGTGAAAATAAATAAATTAATTTGGGGAATTTTGCGCCCTCCCAATGTTGGCGCCTCAGGCCGCGGCCCGGCTGGCCCCGCCTTTGGTACGGCCCTGTATATATATATATATATATATATATATATATATATATATATATATATATATATATATATATATATATATATATATATATATATATATATATATATATATATATATATATATTTTTTAAAATGTTGCTTAAGTGTAAAATATTAGTGTTGGCTGCAGTAACTTTTATTTAAACGTCATCTTTCAATGTCCATCAGGGCTGACGACACGGTTTTTGCAGTGTGTGTGTGTGGAAAGGGGAGGGAAGGGGTTGGGCACACTACCTTATTTAAAAAAAAATTCTCGATTTTTTATAAAAATTGTCAACTTTGATAAATAAAAAGTAAGTGAGGAGAGCCCTGCATGTCACAAGATGGATTAAAATTGTTTTTTTAATTCGCTAATAACGTCTTATTCTAACCTTCATCCAACTTATAAAAAAAAAGATTGTCAAAAAGAAGTCCTTCATAAAATATGGAATGAGATTAAATAAGTTTTTTTTTTAAATAGGTAGTCATCGCCTGGGGGAAGTGTAATTGCCTAAAAAAGGATGGCGTCCTTTATGAACGGCTAAGGTATTTTTCATATTTTGTAGTTAACGCAATATTTTCTTTCGTAAATACTTAAAATAAAACTCTAAGAAATATACTAGAGTAATTTTAATAGAATGATAGACGCTACATAGAAAAATGTTTAAATATTGCAAAAATAGTTTAAATATTTTATATAGTGAGTACGCATTTCATTCACAACAAATTGAACATCAAGAGGGGATTTTCCATCCAGCAAAATACTTGCATAACCCAGAGCAAAGACACCACAATTGAAACTATCAATTTGCTTATCAACGGGAAGAAATGTTACTTCAAGCTTTCTATTCTTCATAAGTGGTTGAAAGAGAAATTTTAAACATTTTTTCGAAATCAATGTTAGGTTAGTGCGCAGGCTATCGCACACTTGAACCCTGCCATTTGAAGCAAATGAGAACTACCGTCGTGCAATATTTGAATATGGTCGCCAGAAACTAGGAAATATGTGGACTTCCTTTTTTGGCAGTTGAATACTGATTGGTAAGGAAATATGTGGTATTCTTTTCCTGGCAGTTTAATACTGATTGGTAAGTTTCATGGCTACCAAGAGCCTTACAAATTTTTTTTTGCCCTGCGTCCATAAGATTGTCGTTCAACCAGTTATCTTTACTTTCTAAAATTTCCCTATTTTCCTCTGTGAGCTCATACAGTTCATTCTTGAGCCATAAAAAAGAAATTTGCAAAGATGATTGATTTGGTTGACATACCTTTGTTTTCCAGAAGATTCGATCTATGGTATACCAAGAGTGTTTCTGAGCTGTCAATATTTTATCACCTATGCAAATTGATAGTTGGCTTTTCCAAAAGTTTTTATTAACATTTGTGTACTTACAGTATTACTTTCATTATTATGATCGGAGGGCTTTCCAAGAGGCTTCCACGAATCAATATATATCTTTGAAAGTAAGGTAGTACCTTTTCTTTCAATTAAACGGGCCCACTTACTACACGTTGATTTGATACTTGCGTAGGTATCACACTTGTGTCCAGGGAATAAGTTCTCCGATTGTTGCACGGCATACATCAAAATCATCTCAACAATTTCGTCTGGTGCATGATTCCAAAAATATGTAGATCCTCTAACTAATATTGGTTTTAATTTGTCGTCTGCTCCTTGAATATAAGTTTTAAGTTGAACAATGTTGTATGTTTTTTTAAGAGTTAACCCCAATGCGTTTTTTAAAGTTGCAAATCCTTTTTCAGAGATATTCACTACAGTAAAAGGACCGCGTCATTTTTGTGAAAACTTCCCACTCTTCCGATCAAATCTTTTGTTGTTTTTCAATAATACACTGCGACCATTTTATATAGACGCATGTAGAATTTAGCGGATTTACAGTGTTGCAGTGGTAATAAAATTGTTCTAACGGTACTTTTAAATAAGTATACGTAAGAAAACGATGATCCATTATCCATCTGATTATTAATTGTCTTGATTGTATTAAAATAATTAAATTTTTAATATTCACGTGGCGTCTATAGACGCACTAAAGTTTTTACGAGTTTTTTCGCAAATTTTTTATATTCTATGGTATTTTTTATTTTGTGAGTCGAAATTAAGTTGAACTAAACCAAATGCCGAAAGGAAAAGTCCTTACCGATATTGAAAAAGATCAAATATTGGCTTTTCATCGAGACAAAGTTCCAAATTCAGAAATTCCTAGAAGATTGAAGAGATCAGATCACGTTATCCGTAATTTCTTGAAAAATCCAGCAGATTATGCAAAAATCAAGAGGAAACCAAAGAAATCTAAGGTTTCAAGTCGTGAAAAACGCAGAATTGTTCA
The DNA here is from genome assembly GCF_022113875.1 of Hydra vulgaris. Lineage (NCBI taxonomy): Eukaryota > Metazoa > Cnidaria > Hydrozoa > Anthoathecata > Hydridae > Hydra > Hydra vulgaris. The sequence continues at coordinate 29,091,361 of NC_061170.1, read as the reverse complement.
ACTCGAATCAAATTCATCAAAAACTTTGAAAAAAATTAAGTCAGATTTGGGTTTAAATGTTTGCAAGGAGACGATTAGGAAAGTTCTTAAAGACAGCCCACACATTGTACGATCAAAAATGAATAAAGCACCAAGTTTGAAGCCCGTTCACAAACAGAAACGGATGGAATTCGCCCGCGAAAACATGGCACACGATTGGGAACAAGTAAGAAATTTTAGATGAAATTCTCATGAATACGTAAGATGTCTAAATAGCTGAATATTTTTGTTTTCAATACCAGGTGATTTTTTCGGACGAGAAAAAGTTTAATCTTGATGGGCCTTATAGTTTTAGTGGCTACTGGCGTGATTTGAGGAGAGAGCCCAAATATTTTTCAACAAGGAATTTTGGTGGTGGATCTTTGATGGTTTGGCTTGGGTTTTGTGCAACAGGAAAGTTAAATTTAGCATTTACATCTTGCAAAATGAAAAGTTCTGAATACATTGATGTGCTAAAATCATGTTTGATTCCATTTAAAAACAAATATCGACACAAAAAGTTTGTTTTCCAACAAGACAACGCCAGCATTCACACTAGTAACGAGACTAAAGCTTGGTTTGAAGCTAAAAAAATCAAGCAAATGTGGTGGCCTGCTCGCAGTCCAGATTTGAATCCTGTTGAAAATATCTGGGGAATCATTGTAAGACGTATATGTGCTGACCAGAAGCAATATAACTCTGTGGATGAGCTAAAAGTAGCGGTATCAGAATGCTGGGAGGATATGGAGCCAAAAGTGCTGGAAAACTTGGTGGGAAGTATGCCAAAACGAATTTATCAAGTAATTGAGCGCAAAGGAAGTCCAATCGAGTACTAAAAATGTAATAAAAACATTTTTTTTTTGATAGTTTAGTTAAAAAATGTGAACTGCTTCTATAGAAAATAGTCAGCTATCTTTTGATTTTTTTTGTTGATAATTTTCATTATATTTTGATACTTTATTTATAATTTATTGAAATACACTATAAAAATAAAGTTAAGTACGTTTTTAAGACATAATCCACATGCGCCTATAGAAAATGATCGCAGTGTACAATGTCATCTACCATAATTTCTGACTTTGACAAATATCTACTATTGTAATTTCGTTTTTGCTTTTTCTGCAACTTTTATATTTTCGCTTGCATCAGACATGATTGTTGCTCTGACTTTACTTGTTAATGAAAAGATGGCATCAAAAAAGTTGAAATCGAATGGTTGTTCTACGTCTATATTTTCTTCTCGGTGTTCTTGTTTATTGTTTTCGTCTTTGGCAAGCCTATGCTTAACATCAATTGGCAAAATTGGTTTGCGATTATACATCAGCATGAATGGAGAGTAACGCGAAGAAGAATAGTAGAAGAATAACGCGATGAGAAAAAAGAATAACCTCAATAATTTGCGGCCACATTTTAAGATTACCTTTCAAAACCTTAACCAAAGAGTTCTTTATTGTTCGGTTTTGACGTTCTACCAATCCATTTGCCTGAGAGTGATAAGCAGACGTAACTCTCTGCTCTACTCCAGTTAGTTCGTGTAGTTGTTTACATACCTCGTTTACAAACTCCCGACCCTTAAATTTATTTGGATTTTAAAGCACCCATGCCGACACATAATCTCGTACAAAAATCGAGAAACAGTTTGAGCTGATTTTTCCTTGATAGGTTTAACATCGGACCATTTTGAAAAATAACCGATCAAGATAATGATATGACAATACCCATCGACTACTGGAAGATTACAAATGTCCACTCCAACTTGTTCTATTACACTTGATGGTACTGGTATAGACTTCAATTCTACTTTTGGAGGCTTTAGGTTACCTTGTTTGTGACATTGTTCGCATCTCCTAATATACTTACTAACATCAGCAGCAATATTATACCAAAAAAATCTTTGCGCAATATTGTCATATGTAGTGTTTTTTTCTCTATGTGAGGCCATTGCCTTTGAGTGTTCAGAATCTCTAATACCTCGGTGTACGTCTCTACCCGACGGGCATTTGATTTTAAAAGTTACGTTCTAGATGTATTTTAAATGTCTTTTAAACGTCTTCTAAACATTCTTACGCAAAAAACGTTTAAAATACATTTAGAACGTAACTTTTAAAAACAAATGCCTGTCGGGTAATAACTTCCATTTCTAGTTCTTTGTTTTTAATAACCATTCTTTTATTATAAAATAAATGTCCGTCTTTCATTTTAAACCGTTTTGCTGCTCTTCGAAAATTTGATTTAATCCCATAATCATGTGTAGATATAAAGGTATTTTTTATTCCTAAAATAATCTTCTATGTTATCAAAATCAAAATGTTTTCTTTCCTTCGCCATGAAGCAGCACACTTGGGTTTATTTGTAAAATTTATTTATTTGTTAACGTATGAAACAATTATAGCGCATTATTTAAACATGCTTTTGCGTTCGAATCAACGTTGATTCTATCCTTAATTCTATTTACAGTTTTAAAAAAAAAATTTTTTTTTTACTGCAGAATAGAACGACTTGTAAATTTTGACTTTGTAAATTTTTTTTTTGAATCGCAAGTTCTTCGAGTCTTAATTTACCGCTCAAATCATAATTTCCCGGGAAATTATGACTCATAACATTAAATTTTCCCGTCAAATTTTCTTCCAAGTCTTGATTTCCCCGAAAATCAAGACTTCAAAATCCTAATTTCCTGAAGTCTTAATTTACCGCTACACCGGTATTAAATTTTTCTGAGGAAATCCCAGTCATCGTTAAATGTTTAAATATTTCTCGTTTCGTTACAATTAAAGACAAAATTAAATGTAGAAACTGGGTAAAATGAGATATTGATGAGTTTATTCCGGCAATAATTGATCTGCCTTTAAGGTCATTTGAAGGTTTCCTTTCAATAAAAAAAGAGTTGGACAATTTTACCTTATCAATAATTTCTTGACATTTGTCAATTTAAAGAATAATGTAGAAGCTACTAAACCTCCAAATTTTATCAGATTCAGAACATACTGTTTCATATGTTGTAATGGATAAAAGATAAACAAGTCATCACAACAAAAGTATTACCTTTGTCAACTTTTTTAATCGTTACGTCTTATATTTGTTGTAATTCTTTTATTGCTGCTCTTTCTTTTCTTTGTCATCAACATATTAAACTTTAGTAGGTTTATTTTGTTCAGTTTTTGTAATTATTTTATTCAATTCAGGTGGTTTTAAAATAAAAATTGAATTTATTTTTAATTATATATATATATATATATATATATATATATATATATATATATATATATATATATATATATATATATATATATATATATATATATATATATATATATATATACATATTTAAACAATTTAAAATGTATTCTACAATAAGAGTGCTCAATAATTAAAAAAAAAAAAAAATTTTAATAAAAGAACAGAGCAATTACAAATTAGTAGAAAATCACTTTGTAAAATTTTTTCTCATTTAACACTGTGTTTCATCAATAAAGACTCATCAGAAATCTCATCAGAAATCATTTCTGATGAGTCTTTGTTGATGAAACACAGTGTTAAATGAGAAAAAATTTTACTAAGTGATTTTCTACTAATTTATATATATATATATATATATATATATATATATATATATATATATATATATATATATATATATATATATATATATATATATATATATATATATATATATATATATATATATATATATATATATATATTATTATTATTATAAATATTTGTTGCATCCTTCTAGTATCATTAAACATGAATTTTTAATTTTTTTAAAAATCAATTTAAAACAAAATTTTACCAAAGCATTCCATGACTTCAAAATTGCTGCCATGACACCAATCTATAACATTTGAAATCTCACAAACCCTTGATTTGTCCAAAAATCCATGAGAAAAATTACAATTAGTTAGATTGCTCCTTTGTGCCCAAATAGCTATTATAAAAACATCTTTAAAAATAACATAATTAAATACACTTTTAGTGAGCAAATCATTAAAAAAAAATTTTGTAGACTTGATCTTGTTATAAAAAATTATATTATGTCTTAAAAATAAAAGAAACTAAAAATATATTGTTAAATATAAACATATATATATACTTGCTTATATTTTTCATGACAGAATCAAATTTTTTTATTACATGATACTATGTTTACGAAAAACAGCAAACGTATATGGCTTCCTAATAAAAAGTACATATATTTACCAAAACATTCTAAAACTTCAGTATTATTATTATAACACCAATCGCTTGCATTAGAAATTTTACATTCTCTTGTTCTGTTTATAAATCCATAAGAAGCATTACAAGCTGTCCAATCGCTCCATTTTGACCAATAAGCTAAAGTAAAAAGTAAAATGAATGACTGAAACTTTTTTAAATCATAAAATATTTAACTGCTTTGATAAATCAAACAAACATTTTTTAAAACCATTCTATTATTAAAGGAAGATCCCATAATGCAACAATTTTATATAATTTTTGCAAAAGAAGATGAAAAAAGAATAGGACTATTTATTATCTTGAATGTTTAGATTACTAAGTAGAGAAAATGTAATTAATGCTTCATTTTCACTGCACGTAAAGAAAGAAAAAGAAATTGCCTACAACATGCTTAAATTCGATCTGTATTATACAAGAGACAGACATGCAAGCGTCAAATGTTGGATGAACAAGAAAAAAGGAAATTATAACAAAAAATTAAGTTAATGGTTTTCAGCCAGATTAAGAATTTGTATAAACAAAGCAACTGGATGATTTAGATGATGTTATGTCTGACAGAATTGTTAGTAGAAAACTATGTCATGAATGGTATGATATTGAACAATCTAAGTATACGATGGTAGAGTAGAAAAAGTAAAAAAAAGATTGCATGACAGAATTTACTATCTCTTACTGAAAAAAAGATGAACCTGATTCTGAAGCTGGTGATTATTGCATGAAAAAAAATCCAGCTGGCCCCAGATATTGTATCAAAAGAATTTATTTTTTCTTAATGTTAATGTGTGTTATTTGTTTTTAATGTTAATATTTATTGTTTTCATAATTGTAAGGTTTATTAAGTCCAAAATAGATACTGTAAATGTTAGAACTTGAAAAGTCTTGACATTTAAAAAGTATCGCAAGTGTTGTGACTTGCAGATAGGTAACCAGCAAATGTTGTGACTTTTAAAATTGGTACTGCAAGTGTTGTGACTTGCACAAATTATTGATAGACAGCTCTGGCTTACATTCTCATGATGCCTATTGTTAAAAAATATTAATATTTTGTTTCATTAGTGGGATTTCAAATTGTTTACTAAAAGCCAAGATAATTACAATGGGTATTTTGTTTACACTAAATTACATAATTTTAACTATTGTATTTTTAAAACATTTACATTTTTTTTAGGTAAGATGTTAAAGAATCAAACAGCCTTTTGTCTAAGAATTTAAACACTCTTACACATCTTGTATTAAAAATTAAAGTGTTAAAATTTTTGTTTATTCTTATTTCTTTTAATTTTAACTAATATCTTTCACAATATTTTTCAATTTATAGTTATAAAAAAATTTTTAGATTGGAGGGGCACTCGCTCTTTCCTATGTGAAACTGGATAAACTATTGCTTTTTGTAAAGTGGTAAAATGTCTGTTTATACTAATTTTTGACGTTTGAAAATGTAAACAAATTTTTCTTTTTTAAAATGACAAAAATTGACAGAAAACAAAATTAGGGGGGCGGGGAGGAGGCGTCAGGCGCACGCCCCCACCCCTCAAATAAAATTGTACCCTACTAACTAGTTGTAATAAAAAAAAAATTTTTTTAAGGGTGGGGAAGGAGAATTGGAGAGGGGCGATGCCTCGCGGGCGTACGCCCCTCACCTTGACTCGAGCTATACACCATTAATCACTAGTTGTAAAGTACTGAATTTTAAATTTTATTTTTTGTTCTAGATTACTTATTTAATTTGAGATAAAAATATTATTTTTAAAAAGGGGATTTTTTGTTAATAATATGTGTTAAACAAGCAACACCACATCCACCCCTAACTCAAAGGTACACATCTCATATATGGTAGTGATCTGCGAGCAAAATATTGGAACTTATGTTTGATAAAAAGAGAATTTTCAGTATTAAAATACTTTTTCATGATAGAATATTCAATTTATTGGTGGTAAAAGATATAGTTCGGGGCCCCCTCTAGCCGCCCACTAACGCCCTATGGCGTTATTATAGATGCTACTATAAAATTGTAGCCCACTCTTACATCTATCTTTTGATACTAAACTATAGAAATTTTGACCAAAATTTGCATAGTTACAACAAATTTCGATACAAAAAAAACTACATATGTAAATAAAAATGATGGTGGTCCTATACTAAAAAAAAATCAAAATAATCGATTTTTCAAAAATGGCATATTCTTGAAGCCCAAACATTCTTTATTCCAAATATATATAGATCATCATAGTGAGTAAATTTAAAAATGCTCTAAAATAGCAAGTTTCATAGTGAAGTTAAATAATTTTCTTAGCAACGGCCTTAGCAACGGGTTGTTTATATTATAAAATAGGTGTTTTAGAGTGTTGCGCCATTTACTATAAGTTTTTGACACTGGTGCCAGTAACTGTTTCATGTTTATTTTTCTAAATAAGCCATGACCTTTAAGTACAATTACTATGTTTACATATATTACTTATAGAAAAACTATCAGCCTCGTGTTATACTTTATTTGCTCTGTGCTTGTTTTTAATATGGGAAAAATTAAATGTGATTCAAGTTTAAGAAGGAAAGCAGGTGGTAACAGGATTTTCAAAAAAAAAATACTTTAAAGGAAATCAATTTTCCTTAGCATCAACAATTAGCATTAATTTAATTTCTCAATCGGAAATCACTAACTTAACTCAATCAAAAATCTTGACATCAACATCTTCAAAAAAGTTATCACATAGCAGTAAAAATAGTAATGCAAAAATTAATGATTCAAATAAATTGCCTTCATGCTTTATGCTTATTGACACAGACATTTTAAAATCAATTGTTACTTTGATTGGACATTGTCCTTAATGCCATAACAATTCAATTAAAATCTCAACTGATTTATCAAAAAAGAAAGGCTTGGCAGTGTTTTTAAACATTTCTTGTGCAACACCTTCATGCAATTGGAAACAGTCTTTTTATTCTAGGAAAGAGATTGAAAAGCAAGGTCTAGGAATGTCACTATTTGAAATAAATTGTAGATTTTTTGTTGCAATAAGAGAGATAGGAAAAAGTCATTCTGGTTTGGAAAAATTTTGTGGTTTCATAAACTTACCTTCTCCAATGAACATAAAAGCATTTAATGATGTTCAAGATAAAATTCATATCATATATTAAATTGTAGCTGATGTGAAAATGAAAAATGCAGCAAATGAATTTTGATTTCTTAACAATGATATCCAACTAAATGATTTTGATATTAATGTAATAGCTGATGTTGTTGTTTCCTGTGATGGAACTTGGCAAAAAAGAGGTCATTCCTCACTTAATGGTGTTGTTACTGTTATTGCTAGTGACTCAGAGAAATGTGTTGACTAATGAGTTCTTTCAAAAATATGCAATGCCTGTACATCATGGGAATCAAAAAAAGATAGTGATCCAAAACTTTATGAAAATTTTTTGGAAACCCATGATTGTTTAAATAATCACGAAGGTTCTGTTAAATCTATGGAAGTTTCTGGAATTGTAGATTGTTTTATAAAATCTATAGTCAAAAGGTATATTAAACATATTTGAGTATTTAAATGTTACACCAGGTACATTTGCCTCAGTACTAAACCAAAATAGACCAAGAAAGAATAAAGATGATGGAAAAAAAGTTGCTTAACACAATAAAACAAAAAAGAAAGCTGCTTCGTGCAGAGCAAAAAGGTTTTACAGATATAGTAAATGAAAGTGAAGGTGTATCTTATGAAGCAGGAGTTTTTTAGATAATAGTTTTTTGTTATTTTTTTAATTAAATTTATGTTAAGGCAGTTATTGTATTTTTTAACGTAGTTATTGTTTGTTATCTTTTTATATTCAAGCTTTTTTTCATTGATTGAATAATTCTATTTCGGTTAAATTTTTTTCAATTATTAGAATTTTCACATTTTTCTTTTTTCTGTGTTTTTAGTAATGCTCAAGTCGTTTTGTTTTCAATAATTTTTTGACCTTTTTATATATTAAAATTTTTTTTTTTATATTACAAATCTTTATCATTGTTTTTCTCAATATATGAGTTTTTTGCACGCTGTGATAAATATCTTGAGATTGGTTTGTTTGATTGTGTTGAAATTTTCAGGAGTTGTTTATTATATATATGCACATTCACCTTACCAAAAGAATTAATGTTAGTTAACTGGTTCTAAAAATAAGGTCTAGGTTCTAAGCCTTTTCGGGGCTTTTTTTAGGCCTTAAACTGGTTTTCTTACAAAAGCTTCAATAGTTTGTTAAATTGTTTGATTTTGGCAGGGTGAGTGTAATCATCTGATATTAAAAAGCTGTGAAAATTTCATGATCATACCATTATTAGTTTACAGGCTGCTTATCGCAGCGCGTAGTCCATATTTAGGGTCCATGGACCCAAAATTTTGACCAAAAAAAAATTTTTTTAATTTTTTTTTTCTTTACTGTGCTTTAAATTCAAAATACTATTTCTTATATGAAAATCATAAAATATGAATGCATTTTTAAAATTTTGGTTTTATTAGTATAGGATCACCTTAACAATTTCATATATTCAAAAATTGTCACTAAAAACCTCATAACTTTTTTTTTAATTGTTCGATTTTGATAATTTTTTCACCGTTAAAATACTGTATTAATGCTCTTCTCAACAATATATAACAATATAATATTTTTTAAATTTAAAAATTTGATGTCGCATACCTTTTTTTACTTCACTATAAACTATAGTGAAGTCAAAACATCAATATTTAATTTTAACTGAAGATTACAATAGTCATCCTCAGTTAAAATTAAACATTATAAAATACCTGTTTACAAACTGAAAATTTTCAAATAGGGGAGAGTGTGTATGAAAGAGCCAGGTTTTGAAAGAGCCGATGCCGTTATTTCTAACTTCCTGGCACCCAACCATCCCAGCGGGCACAGTACGTTCATTGTACGTACAATGTACGTACAAAACGCGTCCGTCCGTCCGTGAACTAAAACTGAACCTTCA